>CM022770.1:1526157-1543657 GCA_012411365.1 Ameiurus melas | reverse complement strand
ATGAGACCATGTCCACAGAAGACATGGCCATGGCATGCCCACAAGACATGCATGATGGCAAGGAGAGATGCATGACGGCGTCCACATTTGGGCATGGCCATGATGCAGTCCCTGAGACATGATAAGTATGAGATTATGATGCCATCCCAATGGCATGTCCACATGATGCCATGAGAGACAGATCTACACCAAGACATGATATCCCCACAGAGATGGCGGAGACGGCGCCCAAGATGGCATGCCATGACATGAGATCATGCCCACAAGATGATGGCAAGTATGGGCAGTGATGGGCGTCCACATATTTTATGATGGCATGAGATGATGGTCTCAACAGAGGAGCAAGTAAGTATGTCTACAAGAGGAGTGGCGGATGCGGCAAGGAGAGACAAGAGACTCACACCAATATGATGCGGCGGCGAGACATGAGACGGCGTCCATGTCATTTTACAAGTATGGCGGCGTCCGACATTTCAAGGAGACAGTGAGCCTGGCGTCCAGACACATTTTGCCATGACGCATCCCACCATGACATGATGACCCACAATCATCACACACGCTGATGCCAACATTTGCCACACCCAACATCCACATGACGCCCATGACATCTGGGCGTCCACACACCTGCCATGACGCCCTGATATCATGACGCCATGACACCCATGAGGCCATCCACATTTGGCCCACATGCCCATGATGACCACATTTTATGACGCCATCCACACATGACCCACACATGATTATGACCATGCCCACATGATGCCATCCCATCAGCACATTACCATGAGACTGTCCATGATTAGCTGGCGGAAGCATGACTTTTATGGTGGTGGTGGTGGAGGTGGTGTTTGAGAGAGTGGTGGTGGTGGTGGTGAGAGAGCGGTTGGAGGTGGTGGTGTTTACAGAGAGAGTGGTGGAGTTGGTTGTTTCAGATAGAGTAGTGGTGGTGGTGGTGGTGGTGGGCGTGGTGGTGGAGGTGAGTGTTTGAGAAGTGGTGAGTGGTGGTGGTGGTGAGAGAGTGGAGGTTGCATTGAGAACCCGAGGGGCAGGGGAGGAGGTGGCGTCACTCATTCAGCGCTGTTATTACCTGTTATGGAAAAGAGCCTCGGAGGATCCACACCACAACACCACGGCTTTCAGTGTCACACTTAATTAAAAAAAACACACACACACACACACACTCACACACACACACACTACACACACACACACACACACACACACACACACACACACACACACTCACACACACACACACACACACACACACACACACACACACACACACACACACACCACACACACACACACACACACACACACACTCACACCGCACACTACACACTCTCCCCTTTACACACACACACACACACTCACACACACACACACACACACACACTAACACTACACACTCACACTAAAACACACACACACACACACCTCACACACACACACACACCTACACACACACACCTCCTTCACACACACAACACACACACACACACACACAACACCACGCTCAGTGTCACACAATTAACACACACACACACACACACTGCACTTGCACACACACACACACACACCTACACACACTACACACACACACACACACACACACACACACACACACACACTCACACACACACACACACCTACACACACACACACAACACACACACACACACACTCACTACACACAACACTCACACACACAACACACACACACACACACACACACTCACACACACACACACACCACACACAACAACACAACACACACACACACACACACACACATACACACAACACACACACACAACACACACACACACACACACACAACACACACACACACACACACACAACACACACCACACACACACACAAAACACACACACACACACACATACACACACACACACACAACACACACACAAGAGAAGAAAAAACACTTTCACACATACACTCTCTCTCTATCAATTATTCCACTGATAAACACCTGGCCTTTATCCACAGGTGGCTCTGTTTACTCTCTGTGGCGTGTTCGCTGTGTCACAACACTTCCGTGTCACGCCCAGGCATGAAGGAGAGAAAGAGTGAGTGTGTGTCTGTGCGTGCGTGTGTGTTTGCTTGCGTGTGTGCGTGCGCGTGTGTGTGTGTGTGTGTGTGTTATTTAAACAAGCCCTGTGTTACGATGGCTGAAATGACAGTAAGGATTGTTTTGTTAAATGATTTTGTGTAAACACTGAATACACAGAAGAGGAGTGTAGCATGAACACAGGAGGAAAGAAATGGAAGCTTTATTTCTTATAAATTTATAATATTATAAAGTTATATATATATTATAAAGTTGTATAAAAGTTATATATATATATATATAAAGTTATACATGTCATATATTGTAAAGTTATATATTATAAAGTTATACATATTGTAAAGTTATATATAATATTATAAAGTTATATATATTATATATATTGTAAAGTTATATATAAAGTTGTATAAAAGTTATATATTGTAAGGTTATACATATTGTAAAGTTATATATAATATAATATTATAAAGTTATATATTATAATATTATAAAGTTATATATATTATAATATTGTAAAGTTATATATAATATATATATTGTAAAGTTATATATATGATCCATATTCTATAACAGCAGGGTGAATCTAGAGATTGGTCATATTTCAGTTTGAAGAAGTCAGTAAAAGTCTCTCGGTGTAAAATTCCTGCGCAGCTGGTTACGACTTTGTTCTGATATTTTATCGCTGTCGACCTTCTACTGCTCTCCCTGCCCCGAGTCACGAGGACGACGGAAGTGCTGAGCTTGTAGACACAAGGTTGTGGCATGGGGGTATCCGAAACAAGAACACACACACACACACACACACACACACACACACACACACACAAAACCCACACGATAGCGAGCGCTGCGGAAGCTGAGCTCAATAACAACCCTGTTTTGACAGAGGAAGCACCTGTGTGGGCAAGTGGACAAAAGACTTGGGCTGAATTATTCTGCGGGCGTGGCTGAGACACTTACAGTTGGAAAGGTGTGTGTGTGTGTGTGTGAGTGATCTGTTTATAGGGAAAACAATGCTGGTGTCTAAACACTGATAGGACGTCCTTGCTGGGAAGAAAAAACCTCACACACACACACACACACACACACACACACACACAAATGAGTGTGCGTTACCTCGGACATAGAGGTTGGCGGGGGCGGAGTAACGTGTCCCAGCGCTGTTCGTCGCCACACATTCGTATTTTCCCTGGTCCGATTCTTCACTGTTCTCGATCTGCAGTGCTCCTGAGGGCACACACACACACACACACACACACACACACACACACACACAACGTTCAGCACACCTGAATTCTGATTGGTCCAAAGGTGATCCGTTTTCTATAACAGCAGCTCTGACAGTCGCGCGGGATTTATACCAACGCGCTCGCTTTATGAACACGTTATCGTTTCCATAGCAACCGATCATTCGAAGCCGAATGTCCTGGCCCCAGGACCTAGTCCGCTGGACCTAGACCGCTGACTTAATCACAGCCAGGTCGTGGCGCAACGTCCCGGAGGTCACGGAGTGTGAGGGTCTCACCGAGTCCTGCTTTCCAACGTATACACCCGATACTACATAAAGAAACCGCAGAAGAACCCGTGAGATGTTTTCTCTGCACTGAAGTGCTCCCTGGCCTACATTACTTATTCTGGACACGGACCTAGAGTTAGGACGTATTTATATAGAAATATATTACTCAAACGCTCAGGGGAAGAAAAAAAAAACAAACCCCTTCCACTTTAGAGAAGACTCGAACGCTCGTTTTTGTTTTTTTTTTCCCCCCTCCTCCTTTCGCAGCACAACCGCGTCTCAACTCCGTCAGCAAGCATCCCGCCGCGCTCATACGTCTTCATGCTACGTTTAAAAAAGGGGAAAAAAGTCCACTCAGGAGTTTTGCGCGGCGCTGATTGAGCAGTTTGTCCCCGAATCAGCGTTTCTGCGTGTGGGAGTCACCGAGGGGAAAACACTCCCCCCTGCCACCCCCACCCCCATAACCCAGGCCAATTATCTCACGGCAGGACGCTCACAAAAGAACGCTCTTCCCTCTTTCTTCTTCCCCCCCGCTCATCCGGATTCCACCTCGGATCACGACACGGGTCCGTACCGACGCGCTCGTTCTAATACGGTACAGTTTCTATAGTGACAGCGTCTCGTCCGCACGTTTATAAAGAGAACGCTAATTATCCGGCGAGCTAGCGATTCGTTTGTTCGCTAATAAACCTTTTTTTAACGGAAGGAAATCGCGCTGCGATAAAAAAAGACAACATTTAAAAGCCAGTGACTGCCATGGATGTAGGATCGTAATCGTGTACGGGTGGGGGTGAGGGAAGAAAAAAAAAAAAAACAAACAAACAAAAAAAACAAGACGTGAATCGCTGGTGGTGAGGACACAGGAAGTGGACGCATGCCGATCACGTTGAGATGGGTGCGATGATGACGGCGGAGGTTTTGGATGAGGTGTCTGCGCTCATACGTGACTGACGCGTGGCGTCGCGTTAAGTACGACTCCACCACGGGACGGCTTTTACGGCGCGCGTGAAAAACCCTTCTGTTCCACCGCCCCCGACGTTCGGGATCCGCGGTTATTTCATTACACGAGGTCTCCGCTCTGACCCGGGGCGACGCTACGCCGTGGGTATTTCCCCCCCGCCGAGAATAAAAACAAACACACGAGCAACAGGACTCGCACGCACACGCGGATCTGCCGCAATCAGACTGCGCATCGGACGCTTCGAGACATCTCCTCTGTGTGTAGCCTCGCGTTATTACGGTCACGGTTCTGTAAACAAACCAGGAACGAATAAAACCCACAGAAACGGCGCGGGATTAAAGATCAGAGTCCAAAAACAAAACAAAAAAAACGCTTTCTACGCGAACGAACTCGCGGTTCGAATCGCTAATCCTGCGCTCGCGCTAGCAGGTTAATCGTTTGTGGGCGTGGCCTGATCAGCTTTTTCAAAAAAAATTATCCGTAAACAAATGTACGCGCGTAAACGCTAGACTCCGTGCAGGTTAGCGTAGCGCCCGCATGCGTCGGCGCGTTGCTCTACATTTCTTCGCGCCATTGTAATAAAACCACGAGGTCGTGATTCGGTTCACAGCACGGAGTATTCCTCTCGTCTGTGAAAATCCCACAATCCTCGGAGTCTCGAAGAAGCGGTAAACAAAAGCGGGTCGCGGGAACGACGGAGTGAGCCGGATGGAGGTGGAGATGAAAAGACACGGGAGGAGTGAGGAGACACGTGGACAACGCTTCCACACATTCGACATCCGGCCGCTCGTCGTTGTCTTACCTCGGATCGGCGAGCCGCCTGGGCGCGAGGAACCAAACGCAAAACAAGATCAGAGACAGAAGCGACAGAGAGACAGAGAGACAGAGAGACAGAGAGAGAGAGAGAGAGAGAGAGACATAAAGAGAACCAAAACAATCATTCATAAGAAATTTTCATCAGATATAGAAAGTATCAGTGCTCGTAAAACAGACTGACAGGAACACATGCCCCGCCCACTCACCCCTACACATGTAGACAATTCCTTTTAAAATGACACTTCTGCCATTTCAAAGTTTTGTCCAAACCGTAACCGCTGCACCTCGCACGCCAACAGGGCGCGTTCAGTAATTGCCCGAGCGGTTGTCGTGGCAACAAAGTAGCCCCCACCCCCTCCAGCGGCTACTCGGGTCACTGCTAAGCGCACGTTAACGGCGCCTTCGGTCCGGCGCAGTGCAACCGAAGGATTAGCATGCGACGTGAAATTGTAATAAATAAATAAATAAATAAATAAATAATTACACGCACGACTTAAGACCCGTGTTAATCCTGTACATAGAGCGCCGTCGTGCGGTTTGAACCGGTACCTGAGCGGAGCTGCTTTATCCGTCCGCTGCTGCTGTTGATGTCGACGGGAAGGAAGTCCTTAAACCAGGAAATTTCCGGATCGGGGTTTCCGCTAGCGGCACAGAGCATGGTCGCGATCCGCGTTCGCTCCACCACTTTGAGCTGAGGACCCATGTCGATGGTCGGGAAACCGGCAGGAATCTGATTCTCTGAACACACACACACACACACACACACGTTCAGAAAAGCTACACAGGACAGATCAACGGCTGCGACAATCAAAACACATCCTGAATGGACATGAATTTATTTGATATAAATGACACAATAACAAAAAAGGAATAAGAACAGTAAGTCATGAATGTATTAATGAAATAATAAATAATGTTAGATCAAATAAAAGTGTCACTACGTTTGAGACAAAACAGACAAAAATCTAACACACAATTAAAAGAGAAAAAGAAAAAAAAGGGTAAAAATGGTGCTTTGAATTAAAAAAAAAAAAAAAATTGTTGTAAAAAAAAAAAAAAACACCACCATATAACTTTAACCTAAAAAGACTGACTTAAAATAAATGAATAAATTAATTAATTCATTAAAAACAAATTCGAATATTTTTTCGCTTGAAGATATAAATACAATTTAAAAAAAAAAAAAGTTTTGCGGCCATTTGAAAGATAGCCAGCGTTCCCAGTGTCGTTTAAACCGCCGATGTGTTTCTGTTCTTCTCGACGCCGCTGTTTCATTTATTTGTTTATTTTTTAGATATGAAAGAAAAGCCTCGTGGAGCAGCTGAACGTCTCAGCGGGGGAAAAACAACAAAAAAACAACAACAACAACAACAACAACAACGTTATCGTTTTGCTTTCTCGGTAAAAACATTGCGTGGTTTTTCTCGTCGTTGCGTGTAAGAGACGAAACTCGAAGGTTTTTACTTTCGGGCCACTCGACCTGGATTTGCTCCGCAGAGTGAACGCACGGTGATGTCCTTCTTCCTCAGAGAGAGAGAGAGAGAGAGAGAGAGAGAGGCTTTTGACCCGTACTACGCCACACAAACTACGGACGGAGACGTTCCTGCGCCGCCGCCGATCGTTTATCTCGTACGTGCGAGTGCTCTCTGTGGAAGTTTGAAGGTTGTAATTGAGCGAAGGATCGCGAGGGACCGATTAATCAACACGTTACGAGGTGTGCTGTTAGCATGCGTTAGCGCGAGCGTCGTGCCGGTCGGGGTGGAAATAAGCAGCGACGCGAGCGCACAATAATCATTCGCCTCATTAAGGTGCTGGAGACGCATCGGGTTGCTATGTGTTTATGTTCGAAAGCCCAGAGGACACGGTGTCCTCTAACGAGCACAGCACTCGCGCCGTGTGAAAGCGCGCGTCGACGTTCTGTGGAGAAATGTTATATTTCAGGGTTTAAGGCCTCCGGGTTTCGCATGACAGACTCTCACGAATCCTTCCTTGGCAGCGCACAGGGCGGAATAAAACAGGAAGAGGCGGAGTCACTGTTTCCATCGCGACGCGGATTGTTTATACGAGCAGCGCGTGCGTCTCTGAGCGTTTTATTCCTCTTACACCGCAGCGAAGTCACGGTACCGAGCGTCTGCGGGACGCGCTCCGGCGCGAGGCATTTACGCATCCTTAAACTCGGTTTGGACTCGGATTTAGATTCGTTTCACGATAACGAAACCATCGTCGAACTAAATCCCGGACTTTAATCCGGCGGTTCGACCGGAAGACCAGGACGTTAACCGTCGGCGTGTTTAAGGTCGACGTGGAAATGACACGGCCGCGATCGCGCGCTGCGGTTTTCCAGCTGCAAATCCCTTCACAAATCCCACTCGTCTCCAGCGCTAAAGCTAATCCAGCTTAAACAGAGCTGCAGTTCCGATACGATCGAGAGAAAACACACACATGACTAATCATCATGAGGGAAACTCCGGGCAGGTCTCGCTCCAGTTACTCATCGTAAACCTGCCCGACTCTGACATTCGCTGACAAACCACCTGACTCACTGTTTTTTCGAAAGCTTCGGCAACGGCCAATCTCGGCAACTCTCGGACTCCGAAGCTCTCTGTACGGGTCGGTAACGGTACCACGCTGACAGTACGAGCAAAACTAGCCAGAGCTAAAGCGCTAAAGCCTTCGATAGACTCGGTCGTTTGGCGTTCGTCTACGTCTTTGTCCGTTCTGTAAAATTCGGTCGAATTTCGGTTCGAAAAGTCCAGGAAGTCGTTTCAGGTTTCTCAAAAACAACAAAAAAAAAACAACCCCTAACCAACCGGTTCTGATGTAGCACGTCCTCTTCGGGTTAATCCCAGCCCTGTCGCAGACATGAGGCCACGCCGGTGAGGTAATCATGACTGTAATGTTCTGAAATGAAAAGGGATGAGTTCAGGCACATCCCCCCCATCCCTCCCCCACCCCCAGATCTCCAGCCCCGAACGGTTTTAAATGTCCCGACTAGACGCAGGTACAGACTTGCGTCCTTTCAGAGGAAGCCACGTGATCCGACGGCTCACCCGAAACGAGTCTGACGACTCCCCGGGCGAAGTCTCGCGCCTCAACTTTTGACCCCGGCGACGTTTGGCGGAAAGCGGCGGAAAACCGCGCTCGTATTCACCCGGCTCTTATTTACCGGCGTCTATTTTTATAGGTGATTCATTTGCAGCTCGTCTGAACGTTTCACAATTAACAGTTTTCAACAAGGTGTCCCCTTCCCCCACCCTCACCCCAACCCCCACCCCCCACCCCCACCTCCACCTCCACAGTTTGTTGGTGATGAATGTCCCTCGCAGCTGTTTTTCACACTCCGACTTCTCGGGTTCAGAAACGGGACTCAAACAGGGACGGAATTTTAGCTTCCTCATGAGCGCGGGTGGAATACCGGTCCGGATAAAGAATTACGGACGGACGCAACTACGCGTTTTCGGTTCAGCGGCACGAGGCGTTTCTCGTCCTCGTCCGGGTCGAAACATCTCTCCGGGCCCTATTTTCAGCGCCGCTCCGTGCGTAGAGTGCGGAAGAACGAGGGTCCGCACCAAACCAAGTCCCGTTTTATTTTGGGCCACGAGTTTGGAATTTAACCTGATCATTCCGTCCGATCCGTCCACCGCCGCGTGTCCTTGTGACGTCACGAGTGCGAAGCCGACTGACGGGTTTTGCCGTTTGATGCAAATCCGGCGCAGCAGTCAGGAACGTTATTTGCATATTAAAGCACATCGTATGAAGCCAACATAAACCGGGGTTTGTTTTTTTTTTAAATAGGTCACGTCCTTTTCCAAAAAACACGTTCTTTCTGAAAAGACGTCCTCTCACGTCTCAAAAATAAATCAATAAATCTATAAAACGGCGAACGGCGTGAGCCGGGGCGGTGACCTGCAGGTATCGGGGCAACAATACGGCGCACAAAGGCACCTAATTAAATTTGCCTTCCAAAAGGAAATTCACTGTTGTCGTGTAAAGACAGTATTTTAATGAGGGCTTAGAAGAGTGATAAGCCCTCATAGGCTTCCTACAGATGGTAATGTATTGTATTATCTGTCGGAATATGGAACCGGGCCAGCAGCAGCTCGGCTTTATCGATGCCAACAGCCGTTAAAAAAAAAAAAAAAGAAAGAAAGAAAGAAAGAAAGGCGGAAAATAAAGGAGTCCGGAGTCTCTGATGGCGCTAGCAGAACCTTGGCGCAATCGCTTATTTGGAAATGAGAAGGCACATTGTTCTGCGAAAAGCAATAAATTACACGAGCCACTGCTTGCGTGCAATATACGACGTCTATCTGATAAACGTGGTGACGGTAAAAAAAAAGAATAAATAAATAAACAAAACCCAAAAAGCGGAACAAGTTACGGATGAAAGAAAGCGCTGTTAATCTGTACACAGACTCCTTTAGTGAGAGAGGGATGAGAAGTCTGATATACACTCGTAATAAACCCCGACGGAGACGTCCTCACACGAGGCTCTGATGAAACGCACCGTCCCAGGATTCCGTCACGCGATCGAAAAACTGAGTTTGAATAAAACTGAAGGTTGGATTCGAATGAAGTAAAACGTTTCCTAGCGGACGGTTCAGCGAATGACGCGAGGCGCCGCTGTCGGAACGGGCCGGGGTCATGCTAGCTAGATCCGAGCTGACGAGGTGCGTTTACGTTCTCCGATGAAAAGTTGACGTTTAAAAACGGAGAGACTTACGACGTCGCAAAAGAGTAATAAAAGTTTCGACGTTCGCCGGGAGAGAAACCCGACAAGTCCAGACTCGGGTCAGGGAAAGAACGGCTCCTGTTTGTCGAGAGCCACGGTTCTCGAAAAGGCTCCTCGTAAAGAGGCCGTAAAGAGACCTTCAGGTAGATTTATTTATTTATTGTTTTTCAACAGATCAAAACCCAGCTTCAGCTTTCAGGTTTTTTATTATTAGCTTTTTTTCTGGAACAGGATTGAGATGTTTTCTGTGAGCGTAAAGGTCAGGAACGAACATTTCTCGGGGCTCGAACAAATAGTTTCAAAATGAACACGTACCATAATAGGAGCGTTTTTTACGTAACAGGAAGTAGCAGGATGTAGCTGGACGTAACAGGAAGTAGCAGGATGTAGCAGGTGTAGCTGGATGTAACAGGAAGGAGCAGGATGTATCAGGTGTAGCAGGATGTAGCAGGACGTAACAGGAAGTAGCAGGATGTAGCAAGTGTAGCTGGATGTAACAGGATGTAGCAGGTGTAGCAGAATGTAGCTGGACGTAACAGGAAGTAGCAGGATGTAGCAAGTGTAGCAGAATGTAGCTGGACGTAACAGGAAGTAGCAGGCAGTAGCAGGATGTAGCAGGTGTAGCAGGAAGTAGCAGGCATAGCTGGACGATGTCTCGCAGCAGGACAGCGCTGTTTTAAACCCATGCAGGTTCTTACACTTTATTACAGGTAGGGAAGCGCTGCAGGGTTTTAAAAAATGTACTCCGTGCATGTGTGTGTGTGTGTGTGTGTGTGTGTGTGTGTGTGTGTGTGTGTGTGTGTGTGTGTGCGTGCGTGTGTGTGGATATAGCAGTGGGATAAAAAGAAAGAAGAAAAAAAGCGAGGAAGGAAGGCTGCAACCTCCCGCCAGCTCCAATTACCGAGCCGAGTGTAGCCTAGCAGGCAGGACGACGGGCCTAATCAGAACCCCGCTGTACCAAATCGGTCTCCATCTTCACACTCCGCCGCAGTACGCTCCGAACACACACACACACACACACACACACACCAAACACAGCCCGAGTTATTTCCACCCTGATCACACGCGTTCCCATACGACCGAACACACACCGTCCCGAAGGGGGCGTGGCCAAACTGCCAAACAAAAACAGATAAATAAATAATCTGATGGTCAACACGCTTTCATTCGAATTAATTATAAAGTGCACGACAGGACACGCGACTCAAAACGGAGAAGCGGATAAACGAGGGGATTCTAGTCGATTACGCGGAGTGTAAATCGTCCCGGCCCGTGTGCTCCAGCTCCTCACGGTTCGGTGAAGAGTAAATAAAAACGTAGGAGCGGCGAGCCCGGCGGAGGCGGCGCGCTGTTCTTGGCCGCGGTCCAACGACACGCTGTTTATCCGACTCGGCTGTGGAGGAAAGAGGTGTAATGCAAGCCGTGACCTTTCAAATAATACACTTTCTCTCGCCGGGCAAAATATTCAGCTTCAGTCCCCCAGCCGACAGGCACTTAATCAATACCGGCCGGCGGTGTCTGTTCTCCCTCACCTCCCGCTCGCTATCTCTCTTTCATATCCGCCCTCCAGCTCCCCCCGTCTCTCCGGCGTGATGTACGGCTCTGCCGCGGGAACGGCGAGAGCGCGGGAGCCGTTACGACCGCTCAATAAACAACATTATTTATTTATTTTTTTATTAAATGAAATAAAATTCCGCCTTCGTAATCGCTGCTGAATTGCTGAAGTATAAGAGGAATAAAACACTTCATGGCGGTAACAGTATCCCCGCTGTATCGTGCCGCCCGGTCGTCCATTGCTTCCCTCGAACGTAACGTCCCGAGGTGTTTAATCCCTTACTTTACGCCCCGAGTGCACGATACACGACTAGAATGGCTTTTCGTGGACGTAGAGACCCCCGCCTGAGCGCTAGGACGGTCGTATCGGATCGTATTTACAAGCTGAACGAGCGGGGAAACTCTGGCGCGTCGGGAAGAAAGTACGCCCCATCTCTCTGACGGATGATAAACCGGATTCAGGGATCTGCTGCGCGTGACAGGAAATGAACTGGATTCCCTCTCGGACGCTCGCTGGCTGGTTCTCATCTCTGTAGATGAATAGTTGCACACGCCACGCAATTCGCTGCTGAGAAAAACGAAAACATCGGGGCTTAGATGATGATTACTCAAACCGTATCGCTGAAGCGTTCACGTTCACGCGTGTTCGCCACGGGTGCACACAGCGAGGAGTTGACGCAAACCGTGGTTAAAATCCCGCGATGCAACGCGCACCAAGGTTTTCTGTCTGACGTGATAACCGAGGAAGGCCACGCCCGTCTGATCGCGCCGGAGTCATGGTGTAACAAAAGCGTCAGACGTAACGAGTCAGATCACCGCTCTGTACGATTATTTTGGGGGTGAAAAGTTTTCCGACTGCCTTTTTAGATCTCCGCGCTTCGGCAAATTACCGGCGAAAAGCTCAATTTGTCGACATCGACGTATTCACGTCTGTGAAGTTTGTTTGCCGCTGGACGGCGGGTCTGATTAGCCCGTGCCGTTCCGCTCTTCTTATCGAGCCGTAAATGGTAGCTGCCTCGCCGCGGAGACGGATTCGTTTGATCTGTGGGTTGTTCATTTCTCCCAGAGTGAAAGCATAAGTAAGACCTGTCTCCCGAACCCGGGGCGAGAGGGATTTAATTAACACAGGCTGCCATGTGTCTCGATTCTCATCACCTTCTCCGCAGACACATTAAAGCAGCCTCTGTCTGGAGCGATTAAACTAAACAGCTCCGCGCGATTCCCGTGCGGTTTTCCCCTTCTGTTGTGTTGCGCACGCTGACCTTTACAAACGATTTTACGCTCTCGCGGCGCAAATTAACTCGCGGCCCGCTTCTGACAGCCTTCACTCACGAATGTTTTCACAAGACTGACGGCCATTATCGCTAATGAAGGATAATATTTCATTTGGAATGATAAAAGAAAGAGAAGACTACTAACGGACTCCGCCCATACTGTGTTGTTCCTGTTACTATAGAAACAATAACGTTTTAGCGTAGACGAGCGTATTCATATAAACATAAGCCTGTGTTTTGCAGCTGCGCTACTGCTGCACGAATCAACACCTCCTGACCAATCAGAATCCGGATCTCGACGGCGCGGTGGGATCAGGATCCAGAATCTGAGACCGAGAGCAGACTTCCCGAGTGTCTTCAATCCCCGGCGTCGATCTTCCACGTTATCAAAGTGTAACGGTTCCTCGGTGGTTAAAACTTCTGACTGTGAAACAAATAAAGAAATCCCAGAGACTCTGGTGAACCCTCGAGCAATATCATGAACCCTCGACTTCCTGCTCTTTATCCGGCCTCAATGCGGATAAGTATGCTGCTTTGTATACGCGCTTTCAAAGGGTAAAGGATCCGTGGTTATTTACATTTGGCACAGGTCCAAACCCGGAGTGACTTCGGAGGAAGCGTGGTGCAGAGCAGGGTTTAATAAGCACCTTCAGGTCTTACTTTATTGGAGGGAAAGCGGTACTGAGGCGGTCCCCTGATAGGGAGACCCTAAAACTGGCTCGGGGGTCGATGGAAGGGTAACGGTACCACTTCCCTGTCAGACTCGGTCACTTTTAAATTGGCAGGCCTTGTCAAGTGGATAAGCTGCTAAGGCTCTGGACCACCAACCGGTTCTGAGTCCAGGGGCAAGGGTCTTAAAATTCAGCCGTGTCAACAAATCAACGTCAGATCCTGCGTTCGGAAACGCCCCGGACGACTGGAAACGTCAGCAGACGTGTCGTACGTTCTCGCCTTCCAGCGATTAACACTCAAAGCCGGAAAGGATTTGTGTCCACATTGTTGGAAAAATTACCACGAGGGTAATTATGTTTGATCCCTTTTTTTTTTTTTTTTGGTCCAACTCCAGCGTTTCTAATCTCCTTCTCCAAAGTCCTTGAAGATGAGGGTGGTTCAGACAGCGAGTACGGACCGTGATTCCACCCAGCCATATTGCACGAGTCCTTGGGAGAGGCCTCTCTCGACAGACGCAGTTTGTATCTGTCAAAAACGCCGATGATCTACGGCACCGGGCTCCGAGCCAGCAGATGGTGAGAGAAATTAAACTTGTGACACACACCGTCGGCTCGGAGACGTGGAGGCGGTCGGAGACCACACCTGCAGAAGGGCGGTGTGTGCTGATTTATCTATCGCGTGAGAAAACATCAACGCGGGCGCGCGCGAGCGCGTGCGCTATAGCTTCCGGCGGAGAGGACTCCCGGGCTCGTGTGCTGTCATTTACGGGGGGAAGTGAACGGAGCCGCATACAAAAGCCTCGTTAGGAGTGGAATGAAAGTGTAATGCGGGTTCATTATTCTCAGGCTTAACGTGCCAGTCGAGCACCATTTACAAAGCCGAGCCGTTTGTACAAACCCGCTCCTTCCTGAAATATTTACGACTCGCATTATGTTGCGACCCGAAAGGCTGTGACGTACGCAGAATACATATCGCCTCCTCTTGTAATCCCGTTCGCTCCGTCATCTGTTTCACTGACGCTCGCTCGGCACAGGCTGAAGTCCTCGAGTATGACAGCGATGTGTATCAATTACGCCCCGGGCCTGTGTGTCACGTCCGACAGACGGACGACTCAGACGTTAGTCACGGCTTCACGACTACGAGCCACGGAATAACAAACCGGAACGCCGAGTAACGACGGGAAGATTTCCACAGATCGATCGTTCGTTCGTGCGTGTGAACTCCCTCGGGGAACCGCGGGAAGGCCGCGAAGGAGAACGAGGCCGCTTTCGACTGTCCAGGCGGCGGGACGGGCCCGCTCGTCCGTCTCAGGAGGCAAGACGGTAGCCGTGACAACGGCAAAAAGCGCTTTATTCCTCTTACGCCACTTCACCTTTCATTTATTAAACGTCACGTTGCCCGTTTGATCCGTTTATCGTTAGTCGATGTTTCTCGCTCACGTTAGAGCAGCTCGACGTTTACGTTACCGAGAAACCGTACACTGCAATAAAAAAAAACAAAAAACAACAAACTGTTCTGCTCTCATTTTTTCCCCCAAAACAGGCAAAATCCTTTTATTTTAAATAATGAAGTACTCCGATTCAACATTTACGTAACCAAGTGTTTTATTCAGATTTTAAACGGCGGAAGAAATACAGGTTCGTCGCTTCGTCCGTCCGGTTAAATCGTCAAGCGCCGGGTCGTGTCCATGCGAGTCCGGGCCGTCGTGGAGGACTTCTGAGCTGAAGGTTGGAGGAGGAAGACGAGACGGAACGTCGGGTGTAACATCAGAGAAACTCATCTCGGCTCGAAGGACCGCGCCAGTTTCCGGTTGTTTCTCTGCATCTGTGCTGCTTTGCGAGTTTCACCAGGAGGAACGGTCAGCGTTGAGCTTCGGCGGGATCAAAGTCAGCATAAAATTAGATCATCTCTGGTCCGAGCACCTTTCCTTTCAGCGTCTGTCATCGAATGTCACAGGTAGAGTCAAATTTTCCCCCTAATCACCATCACATTCCACTCAAAGCTCGATGTGTCGCTGGTCTGAAGGCTAGGAGATGCACACGGAGGTCCCGCGGCGTGCGGAGGGCGAGCATTACAACCAGTGCGCCGTTTATTTCTTCCTATTTTCTTTCTATTCCAACCCCCCCACCCCACCGCCGCTCGCTTTTCCCAGTGCCACAGCTCAAGAGCACAGGCCCGCCTCTGACGCCATCAGGAGCTGAATTAAGCGGAACGTTTTCCCTGGCGGAACCCGCAGGGAGCTTCATCCGGCGTGGGGGCGATGACACTGAAGCTGATTCGACAGCAGTACGACGGGTTCGAGAAGCTTTCAGAAAGTCGGGCGCGGTGACTCACGGTCCAGGAGTAGACTTACTAGAGCTGGAGTTGCTGAATTTCTTTTTCCTGACACTCGGGTTGTCAAGCGCGCCGCGGGATCCAGGCATCGGCGGAATAAACCTCAACGCTGCCTTTATAGTATGTAGGAATATACAGTGCAAATCAATCAATCAGTCAATCAATAGATAGATAAATACATCGCATAGCTTTGTTCCTTGTGTCCACATTTTTTCGTGTGTGTTCTTTTTCCATTTCTTTTTTTTTTTTCCAGATGAAACTGTAAAACTTTAGCGCTTGCTGCTAAAGAGAACGGCTAGGCTAGGTTTTTAAAAAACGGATTTGAATATGGACATGAGCGTTAAATTCAAATGAAATCAACTTGGGGGGGGTGCAAACTTTTGCACTCAACTCTGGAAATGGAAATGTTACTCGGAGGCTCGATGTTAAATAAATAAATAAATCAATCAATCAATCACAGTTGAAGTTTTAACCGTCGTAAAAACGTATACACGGACATCTAACCATTACGGCTCTATATCTATATATCCACTCAACGGCCACTTTAATAGGAACACCTGAACAGGAAGAACAGGAAACCGAGACACAGAAGCGGTTGTTTTCCTCCAAGAACTGCCGCCGGATGTTTTTTGCACCACGTTTGTTTCTCTGTAGCGTGCGTCAACTCGCAAGATTCGCAAGATGAGCGTTTTCGAAAAAATACGCAAACAGCCACGACACGCTCAGAGTGAACCCCCTCCCCCTCCGCCCACATTCTGAAGCCTGATGTGCTGTAAAACACACTCCGTCCAATCAGAATCCAGAATTCGACAGCGCTGCGTGAAGAAATAACCGCAACAGCAGCAACCCCCGAGCGTCGGATCACGATCCCGTCGCCTCGTTAAACGTGATTTCCATAAACCGCACCCCTGACCACACCCGCTGGCGCGTGGAGGAAATTCGGAACGGCGTCGTGATCGAACTCAGCGAGCTTTATTGTGCGCGTCACGACCTGCGCACTAGGAAAAGACCGGAACGCTTCCTACCTTCCAGCACGGTGAGTTTGGCGCTGGTGTTGATTTCCCCGGCGCTGTTGGTGGCCGTGCACTCGTAAATGGCCTCGTCTCGGTGCGTGCGCAGGGGCTGGATCCGCAGGACGGAGCCCGAGCCATCGTCAAACTCGATCACCTGAGGGGAAGCAAACGCCGCGGCATGAGTCACCGTCTGAACGCCACGGACTCCAGATGATGAAATAAAGCATGAAGGTAAACACGGTGCGCACGCACACACGCGCACACACACACACGCGCGCACGTGCGGCTTGGTTATTAACTATTAGACATGTGACTGTATACATGTTCATCATCGTGCGTATAAATGTTTAACCTCTGACCGTTACCAAGAGCCGGTGTGACACTGGAGACTCCTTCCGTAAACGTTAATTAAATAAAACGTGTCCTCGCAGAAAAACATTACGGTACGCTCGAGACACATCCGAGCGTGTGTGTGTGTGTGTGTGTGTGTGTGTGTGTGTGTGAAAGAGAGAGAGTGAGATAATGAGGTACAAGGG
>CM022770.1:1458657-1521157 GCA_012411365.1 Ameiurus melas | reverse complement strand
TCATTAAATCTAAATATAAAAAGCGTCGTTCCTCAAATCCCGACAGCTTTAAAACGCCAGAAACTGACCGTTTACATAATGGGTAAAGTTCAGACCACGTGTACAAGTCACAACGTATATCACGTGCGTATAGATCACGTACGTATAAAACACAACGTATATCACGTGCGTATAGATCACGTACGTATAGATCATGTGCGTATAAACCACAACGTATATCACATGCGTATAGATCACGTGCGTATAAATCACGACGTATAGATCACGTGCGTACAAATCACAACATATATCACGTGCGTATAGATCACGTGCGTACAAATCACAACGTATATCACGTGCGTATAGATCACGTGCGTATAAATCACGACGTATAGATCACGTGCGTATAAATCACAACATATATCACGTGCGTATAGATCACGTGCGTATAAATCACGACGTATAGATCACGTGCGTACAAATCACAACATATATCACGTGCGTATAGATCACGTGCGTACAAATCACAACATATATCACGTGCGTATAGATCACGTGCGTACAAATCACAACATATATCACGTGCGTATAGATGACGTGCGTATAGATGACGTGCGTATAGATCACGTGCGTATAGATCACGTGCGTATAAATCACGACGTATAGATCAGGTGCGTACAAACCACAACGTATATCACGTGCGTATAGATGACGTGCGTATAGATGACGTGCGTATAGATCACGTGCGTATAGATGACGTGCGTATAGATGACGTGTGTAGGCTCCAAAGCTGTTTATTTTATTCCAGTCAGGATTTTCTATGAATCCTTAATGGCTCTTGTTTCCCAGTCCTCGACCGGACACGCGGTCCGCAGGCCGAGTTACTCACACACTCGTCTTTTCTTTTCTTCGTTCTTAAATGTCACGTCCGTGTTTTCAGTCAGCGGTGATGGATGATCTGTTGATACTCCAGATCCCCGCTGTTACACGCCCCATTTTCCAGCCCCTGGATTCTTTTTATTTTTAGGCGTCGCAAAGCGTTCCATCTTACACCACGGCGCTGCTGAACTCTGGATTCTGATTGGTCAGAAGCGGAGAAGCTCTGGTTAACCTTCCATGACGTTGCTATAGTAACGCGGGGACTCGTACGTACGGCGGACGCTCCTCGTTAACGGGTTTTGAAAAAAAGGAACACAGATGAGCCGTGGCGTGGTGCAGGTTCCTATAAGGAGACGTGTTTGGTTAGAAGTAATGGAAGGAGTCTCCAGGGTCGGAGGTCAAGCTGCGTTGGTGTTTCTCGGTAATAAGGAGAGATACTGCGAGAGGCTGGCGAGGGAGCGGACGGTTATACTTATCTCACGGATAAAGTCGCGGATATTTCTCAGCACTACACACGCACACACCGTCACCTGACGCGTAACCTTACTGGTGTGAAAATAAAAAATCCGTAGCAGGACGTCGTTCATCTCCGCGGTGCGTCTGTAGAAGCGGGAAACGGGCCAGAGCGTTCAGAGCGCGTGACGCCGTTGCGGAGAAAAACGGCCGTGCCCTTCTGCTTTTATGTATCTGCTAATAAAAGATCGCAGCCGGCGCGGCAAAGGGAACAAAATCAATAGCTAGTTAACATAACGTAGTGCCTGTATGAAGAGCGGCGTGCCGCGGACCAGCGGGAAGACGAGGTGTGCTAAATCATCGGCGCGGCTGATACAGTGGCGTGACCTTGCCGTAGGACATCAGGAGCCGTGAGTGGAGACGAAGCGGACGCCGCCTGTGTGGGTTTATTCTTTCACATCCGGAGCGCACCAGCTCGAACCCCATGACCCTCCGGACTGCCGGTCAGGATGACATTTAAATGACATTTACGAGTTAGTTCCCCAGGAAGCGGCCCTGATTGGCACAGCAGCTCCTCAATGAAAGTGGCTTTTATCTGTAACGCCATCAACGCCGCGCCTCGGCAGCTTCAGCGTGATTCCCCCGGCGTGGACGCACCAGATACCCCCGCCTACATGCTGTTTAATTTACTCCTAATTAGCAACCCTCAAAAGATCCGATCTCGTTAAGCTCTTTAAAAACACATGCTACACATGCATTAGCATACGGACGGAAAAACCCAGTCGAGTTGATGGGGAACGGATCAGAGAAAGGACTCTCACAAACAAACAAACAAACAAACAAACAAACAAACACTGAAGCTAAAAAAAAAAGGTCATCATTTTGCATAGGCGGTAACACAAGGGTTCCGTAAAACACCGGTTCCTACGGCGCAATCCCCCACCGCACCGGACGCCAACCGAAATTTACCGACGGATCCGATCTGTTCGACGTTTTATCCGCACACGCGGGTCAAAAGTTTGCGGACGCTCGACCGAGACGTTTCTCACGAGCGTTAAGACCCTTCGGATCCGAAGGCGTGCGACTCAACGTGCGGAATCGGTGCCAGAGACAAAACTATCATCGTGTCGACGTTCTTTCGTTCGAAAAAAACAAACGGTTTTATTTACCAAAAAATAATAAATACGACAACTTTATTTAAACGGACGTCTCGGAGGGAAATGTCCCGTAAAGCAGGAGATCAGTGTGCGGCGTCGGCGTGAACTCCTTTCATACTGTTTAAAATCATCTCCGGGAAATCCCTCCAGGAATCGGTCGAGAGAACGCCGAGAAAACATTTCTGGAACGTTCTCGGTGAAAAATGGCGTCGACTTTTTTTTGTTGAAGATGACGCCGTGGAACGTCCACGAAACAAGTCGGTTCTTTTTCTCACTTTCGTTATAGCGGCTGTAAACCCGCGCCCAACCCGATGTTCCGCTGTGGCGGCCCCTAACCCCTGAGAGCGTTCACGGTGCTCTGATCCAGCAGTCACGGTGCTCCTGACGTCCAGTACGGTGAAATCACAAACACCGAGGCGACCGATATATCGATTTTCCTGAAGCCCGACTCGGGGGATTCGGTCTTGTACTCCGGCGCAGCTCGTAGTCCGTTAAAAGTTTTCCTCGGCATAACCGGACCTTTTGCGATGGCGAGTACGCACCTGGACCGCATTTCTCACTCGGAGGCCGAACCCCTTTCTCCTGTTTCGTCACCTGAGCCGAAATAACGGCGGAACCGCGCCGTTCCCCGATGATTCCCGTTCGCTCTGCGTCTTCGATCCGAGATCAAGTCGAGGCCGACGACGAAACCGAAGAAGCCCGCCACAGGCACCGGTTTAAAGGCGAAAGTAACGCTAAACCTCCCACTGCGCGGGTCATACGATACCCTTCACCTCGATTAGCAGGAAGCGCGTATTTTTTCTTTTCTTTTTTTCTCCCTTCATCAGACTCGTCAAAGATGCATGAGCGAACATCAAGCTAATGCTTTCGGGAAGTGATTTCCTGCCGGGCGAGGGGCGTGTTCGCGCCCCGTCAGCGCGAGTAAAGGCGTTTCCTCTTGATTCGTGTCGGTGGGTGGACGGTTAACAGACACGCCCGAGGAGACCGGGTGGAATATACAGTCGGAACGTGGGACGAAGACCGTCCGTCGATCTGTCGCGGGGTATTCACCTGACGCTCCTCCACAACCCTCGTCAAAGACGCAGAACAGATCACTTCCACGCCGATTTCTCTCGCTCTCTCATCAGTCGAGCAGAAGTCCCGGAGGTTATCATCACGACCGGAACGCTCCGCGGGCGCAGCGGAAACGCGTGATCGGATTCATGTCCTGCGCCGTTCTGTTGAATAATTCACCTTGCTCGGAGATCACGGCGAGAAGCGTTTCTCTTTTCTTTCCTTTTTTCGTGCATTTATCAGTCTGTTTACTCGTTCCCTCTCTCTCTCTCTCGCTCGCTCTCTCTCCCTCTGTTTATGCTCACATAATGGACCCACGATAACGAGGGGGGGGGATAAAAAAAATAATAAATCATAAAAATCAAGGAAAGCGCCATTAACGTTCCCAGAGCAGTAACGCGACGCTATTCCCGACAGGGTTTTAATACAAATATTAAGCGGGATCCATTTAACAAGTTGATAATGGGCTACGGAATTGAGAAAAATAACGTTACTGAGCTGATTAGGCGAGATAATGCGACATTAATTGGAAGCAAAAGCCTTGGAAATGGGGCAGAATTACATTAATGGAAGTGTTTGGCAGAAACCAACCCTCCGCCCCCCCCCCCCCCCATCCCCCGGTAATCTATTATTAATGAAAACGAATGGGTTTATCTCTGGTTTGAGCATCGATTCCACGTACTCTGCTCGCATTGACTCGACTTTCCGCAGAACCCGGGTCTCACTCTGGTCCTCTCCTTTCACCGACACCGAGTCCTTAAATTGAAAGAGGAGCGTTTTTGGGTTTTGTTTTTTTAGGTTTTGTTTTGTTTCGTTTGTGGCGAATCTGTGCGTGTTCAGCAAACACGCCACGGGTTCTAAACGTCTCTAGGACACGGACGCCGACGTGTTTTTAGGCCACCTGTTCTTGCACCTGTGGCTTCGGCGAATTTAAAAAGCCCCCCCTCCCCCTCCCCCCCGTCATCCTTCGGAGCCATCTGGGAGGTCAGGATGTGGCTTTTCTCCTTTATCCGCTGACCCCCGACCCCATCAAAGCTCTCTGGAGCATGAAGTAACCCTAGACCTTAAAAAGCTCAGGCTGTCGATGCACAAACAAGGCAGTCTAATGGAACCCGACCAAAGAGAACCCTCCTCGGACGACGTCGCTCGTATCATAACGTTCGTCTCAATTCAAGATGTTACACTCACGCTCACGACGCTAACCATCATCTTCGTACGACCTTGTCTAGCATGTCCGGACACCGCCGTCGCTATTCCGTCGTCGGTGTCTAGGGTGTGTTTACTTACTCTCGCGTCTACCATCCAGTGCGTTTTCAGCTCCTCTGTACGTGTTGGACGGAAGCTGTACAGATGTGCGTTCGTGTCGAACACAGTCGTACAGCTGTGCGCTGGATCATCCTGCTCGTGTACCACACAGACTCGACTTGACATTTCCCATTATGGGAAGTCCAGCAGAGATACCTCTGAGCGAGTGTGTGTGTGTGTGTGTGTGTGTGCTTTCTTTAATCTCCCTCTTCAGAAAGGCATGATGGGAGAACGGTGTCCTGGAGAATGTGCCAGAATATCAAAACCCCACGGTGTACTTGGTGTACTCGGATGAAGCGAAGGCTCAAAACAACGAGGGTCGTATAGATCGGACCAACGCTGCCTCACGTCTTCAGACCCTCACACCTTCATTTCTGTGGTGAAATGTCAGAAGCCACTGAGGGACATGTACATATCTACTTCGCACTTATCGGGCCTCGTTAGACATGCCTTCTCATCTCGGCTGAAATATTAAACGGTAATGACGGGGGGGGGGTGTTTGAGATGAGTCGGACTAATATTCTCTGGAAAAACCTCGATTGCTGCTCGGCATGTTCCTGCCTTCGTATATTTATTCGTTTTATTCACGAGACCTTTTACCGGATCGATACGCAAGTGCTCCGCTACCTTACGCCGTATCTACTTGAGCGTGAAATGTAAAGTGCATAATTAATCAATTCGGATAGTTTTTCAACAAGGAGGACTGCAGTCAGTTAAAGGCACCCCCCCACACACACACACACACACCTCTTCTCAATTAAAATGCTGAGTTCTGAACGGATAAACGAACAAAATGGCGCCGGACCCTTCGCCTCCGAAAGGCGGCGAGTCGAAACGTGTGTTCGGTCGAGGCCCCGATAAAAACTTAAAGAGGCATGAAATCAGCAGATTGGAAATATCTGCCGGGGTTAAGCGAGAGTGATCAGTAGAGACCTCGGGCACGGTTGAGATCACTTACCTCGGGCGTGGCATTACCCAGAGGCACGGCTACGGCATGAACATGAGCGGCTGAGCTTTATTGGTCATGACCTTCACGTAACGCGGACTAGCCTGACATTTTCCTCGGAGGACTCGTCGAGTCAATAGAGTGCGCCGCCGAAATACACGATTTCACCCACGGCGACGGTCGAGTACCCCCCCGCCCCGAGGCTACACTGCGGATGAAACCACGCGGAACCGTCAGGCATCGCTGTTAAACCTTATTTCTTTACTTCCTTACTATATTTCCCGGATAACGAGACGCTCTGGAGGACATGCTTCTAAACTCTGGAGGCTACGCACCTGCCAGGAACTCTTATCCATCGTGTGTGCACTGCCGTTGTTCTAGAAGGGTTTATACTGTTAGTAAGGAATATGACACACTTCAGGATGCGCCGTTATTCCTCTCGTACCTCAGCAAGCTGCCAACAATCGGAGTTTTTCCTTGTTCGAGAACGACATGCCATACTTCTATTGACCCTCTCGTAACACGTGACAAGCTACTTCCTGTTCTCGCTTACGTTATAGCAGCTGTTAGCAGTCGTTCCCTCTCCAGCCCTCTAGAGTTACGGCTTTACTCCGAAGCACCGACACCGGAGACTCCTTCCAGTCCACGTCTCCTCGCTGAAAATCCACCATTATGACCTGTCCGTCGGGCTGCTGGCCAATCAGAATGCAGGATTCACGGGGACGGCAATGCTAATGCAGAACGTACACTTTTTTACACTCAAGAAAAAGGGCTATTTTTCTTCACCTTTACGGATATTTCCGAACATTATTCGTTTATTTGTTTCATTTTTTTTTCCCCCCTCTTGCGCAATCTCCAAGCGCATCTCTAGAGCTCGTATTTTATTTTATTTATTTACCCGTTTGCTTATTCGTACTCTTACGCTAACGGGAATAAAAATTCCATTCTCGTCTTTCGCCCGGAATATTCTGCAGGACCCCCAGAATCCTTCCTGTTCTTCCTCGCGGCGTGATTTCAGCAGATGCTCGAGATAAATGATTATCGTAAACTTTACTTCTGATTCCGAATCCATTTTCAAGCTTTTCTTCTTCTGCTTTTTTTTTCTTCCGGAATCCAGAATCTCTTTTCTTTCTTTTTAAAAAAAAAAAAAATCCATTCGTTTTGTTTGTACTCTTTCGGCGACGGGAATAAAAACTCATCTCGTGCTCTTCACTGCACTACAATCAGCCTTATCCGTATTCAATGCATATTTTATTTGATATATTCATCACAGTAGTTGTTTTGTTTTGTTTTTTTTGGACAGACCGTGTGTGTGTCATTGGAACGTTCGACCGGCAGAGAACCCCGGAGGATGATGGGAAGCAGCAGAATGGAATGATGGACAGATATGAAGGCGGAGAACGCAGATCACGTCGGCCATCTTTCCACCAAACCCCCCCCCAACACACACTTTATCAATGCTAACTTTATCAACGCTCTGCTCGAGTTCACATCTCCCTCAGAGACCGAGCGTTCCCTCGGCTCAGACCCGAACCCCGAGCGGCAGGGCGAGACGTAATTACAGGGCTTTTGGGATCCGAACCCGAAGCCCCGAGCCAATCAGGAACATTAATTATTAAGTCGACATAAAGGGTCTGCCATTACCAAAGCTTTCATCCAAACATGTAGCACAGCGAGGGGGAAACGAGTCAATACGGCAAATGTCATTATAGAAAGAAACAAAAAAGAAAAAAAAAAAAAAAGCCACCCGCGTCGTTTCATCGGTTTGTTCCTCTTGGGGGTTCGATATCAAAGGGTCCAACTAGAAACCAATCAGAAGCCCAAATCATCCGAAGAACCCTTAAAGGAACCGTTTTTTTAAATGTACCGATTATGAAAAAAAAGAAAAAAAAAGAAAAGATGTTTCTATGTATTTATTTATTTATCTATCTATTTATTTTTGAAGACTCTTATCATCTGATCAGGCGTTTTAGTTTTAAACAAACTTTTACGTGAACTCTATTTCAATTCCGTTTCAATTCAACTCAACTGATGCGTGGCGGTCTCAATATATATCTTTCTATTTCTTTTCTTAATTTAACATTTTACTAACAGGGCGGGTGGGAGGGGCGGGGTTTGGGGGGGTGGTTTGTTTATTTATAAACAAAAACAAACAACAACAAATCGAACACGCAAATTTCCTCTCGAGGAGAAACGCTCAAAACTAGGAACTGATCAGAAAGTCGGAACCATCTAAAGAACCCTCGATGAACTTCAATTTGTAAGTAATTATTATAGATTTTTTTAAAAAATGTAAATCTAGAACTCTTCCGTCTTCTCATCCGGTGCTCTGTGGGCTTCGCTTTTGCGTTTTAGAATGATTTAAACCTCATGATAACCGAACTAAGATGTACCTCAGCGTCGATCCAACAGAATTAATCTAGAGTCATTCTCAGTCGGGCGTGGCGCCAATAAACGCGCACGATTTGCCCTCGCCAGGTTACCGAGCTCCCGCTACTCGGGGTTTTTTTTTTTCTTCAAATATTTAAACGCCGATTGTAAATAACGTCTGCGCTCTCGGCGTTCCCCGAGTCCCAGGCTGGTGTTTTATCACCAGGATTAAAATTCCGGCGAAGTCATTATCTCCGACACGACATCCATCCCGCTCCTTTAGCATATTGCCGCATCAATCAAAGAGCAGGAAGCGTGACAGTGACGAACGTCAGGAAATGACGCTAGCTGTCGGGAAGCGTTTCTGATTTACGACGGGCGTAAGACGGCTGCGCGCCGGCCTCCGGGCCAGAGGGCGAGGTGGGTTCATTTCTCAGCGGAACCGATCCGTTTCACGCCGTGAGAACGACGGCGAGGCGACCGTGAACGCGGGTCCTCGACCGGAGAGAAAGAAAAATATTTTGCACCCGTTTAAACCTGGCGTAAACAAAGTGCGCCCGTGTACATCGATCAGATTCGTTACTTTATCTATCTGTTTGTTTCGTGTTAAAGCAACAGCGGTGCGGTCGGAGACCTCCGGGGGCCCCAGGTGGACCTCCGCAAATCGGATTGTGTTTAAGCGTCCACGCGGCGAGCGAGACGGACGGGAAAAATGGATTCTTTCTAATTAAACGTAACCGTATCAGCGCTGGAGTGGCACTCGGGATGTAATTCTATTTAGCCCACAGCTGTGATCTCCAGCCCGGGAACGAGCGAGAGGACGGACGGATGCGCGGACGAGGAGGGAGTGGGGGAAAAAAAGGAAAGAAGAGAGAGAGAGAGAGAGAGAGAGAGAGAGAGAGAGAGAGAGAGGATGGGACGGAGTGGAGGCGTTTGAGACGGACGAGCGAGCGGTCGACGGAGGTTAATGATCAGAGATTAATGGTTTAATTACGCCGCGGAGAGGCAGAGATCCAAACGCTGAGCCGTGGCCCGAGTTCAGCAACGACATCATCATCATCCTCTTCATCATCGTGCTCCGTCCTTCACACAACGCTGGTTATTAACAACCGTGTGTGTGTGTGTGTGTGTGTGTGTGTGTGTGTGTGTGTGTGTGTGTGTGTGATGCTTATCACTAAACGTGTCATTCTGTCTACTCTTATGTGTGATGAGGCGGAGTTACCGTTTTTATTCCTCGGACGTCACAGACATTTACCAAACATTACACTTATACATTTATTAACAAACAAAACATCGTACATGATTGATTGTTTTTTATCCATTTACAGCTACATACGACGTCATAGCTACGGGACCGCCGAGTGAAAGGAACAGAAGAGTTTTACCTCTGACTCTTATGAAGTGCTAACACTGGAGACTCCTTACATAAAGCATTCATTAAAAACTGTATTTGTGTGTTTGCTTCTTTCTTTCTTTTTCAAGCTGTTAGGTTGTTGTTTTTTTGGTTTTCCAGGCTTCTTGGAGAACTATTCTTGTTATTAACAGACTTGGTAGCAATATTTAAATATAAGTGACCACACCCCCCACTCCGCCTTTTTTTTTTTTTTGCTGACGCATTAACGCAGTAGGTATAAGGGAGACGTGTGAGAGAAGCCGAACGTATTTAAAGCCGAGTTGTTGAGGTCGAGCCGCTCCACCCTGAACACTGGCTCCTCCACCGTATAATTCAGCTCCTGATTACAGACAACAAAACGCTAACACCCGCAGTTTGTGGTCACCCGTATTCCATCCCACGCTATTCTTAGGTGTTTTCCTCGCTGGACTCGCCGCGTGGGACGCGTTTACGACGGCGCCGGGACCTGAATCATCGGAAATGTTTAAACCTGCTCATTCCGCGTTCGGCAGGCCCGGACGCCGAGGACGAAGGAGGTGAATCGTTATTACTATTCTGACGAGCGGTCCGAAGGTCAAAGTTCAAAAATGATCTACGAAGGGATTACCTTCAGTAACGTTCGTCAAAAACAATATTTTAAGAACGAGATCACAACTGTCTCATCGGCTCGGTGGAGCGATGAGGGGATGATACGGCAGAAGTCTCAAATACACCAGTCCTATACAAACTACACCATATGTAGCTTTGCTAACAAGGAGTTTCGCTTGAGACCGTGTGTGTAAGGGGGTAGGCCGCCTACGTAGGTAGCAATTAAGGGCGAAGAGAGGAAGTCTGTGTGTCGTTCCCCCGAGAAGGCGATCGAAAGCTAAAAAGAATGCAGCGGTTGTCCTAAGAAATAATTCCTTCGCCGTGTAATTTATTCGTAATGATGTCGTAAATCTGAGCTCCGGGTCTAATGAGGTCACAGGAAACTGAAAGCAGGTCGCAGGAAGCTGGAAACAGAGTACAGGAAGGTGAAAGCGGGTCACAGGAAGGTGAAAGCGGGTCGCAGGAAGGTGACAGCAGGTCACACGGCAAATTAAACGAATCTCCGAGCCGTGACTGAGCCCAAACCACGACTCGGCTAAAAAAAAAAAAAAAAAAAAAAAAAAAAAAAAAAAAATTTAAAAAATATTTTGAAAATAAAAAAAAAAAAAAAAAAAAAAAAAAAAAAAAAAAAAAATTTTTTTAAAAAAAAAAAATTTAAAAAAAAAAAAAAAAAAAAAAAAAAAAAAACAAAAAAAAGTAAGGAGCATTTATCCGTGAATTGTGAAGTGTTTTAGACGCTTTTTATTTGACTGGAAACATCCTGGATTTAAAATCCTAATCTTTTTTGTTGTTGTTGTTCCCTTCACATAATTACATTAATACGGTGTTTTGTTTTGTTTTTTAAAGAAAGATGAGATTAAAGAGGTGTGTATCGAGACGGTAGGAGGCAAGTAAACAGTCGAGGAAATGGGAGGCTTTCACCTTCCTCTTCTTATCATCATCATCATTATTATTATTATAATTAGTGTGTCCAGAAATAGTGGTTCTTTTTTTTTTTTTTTTTTTAATTCATCCTAAAATTATTTACATATAAAAGATTACATTTTTTTCAATAACTATACAAAAAGGTAACTCTTTGGATTGTATTTTTATTTGAAAAAACGTTTATTTTTTTCTCTTCGTTTTTATCTAGATGTTTCACTGGTTGGGGGGGGGGTCAAAACTTTTGCACCCACCTGTTCGTCTGTTTGACTCGTCTGTTGATTCGTCTATTTGACTCGTTGTTCGTTAAGGGCAAGTCCAGGCATATACTGGCTAATTCTGACGCTACACGCTAGCTAGATTGTACGTACTAACCCAATGTCCACCATCCTGAGGATTTCAATGGAGCGCACGGATACAGTTCAGAGCAGACGTTTTCAGCGGCGGTGTGGTCCGGTATACTCACTGTCGGCGTGGGAGAGAAAGGCCGTGCAGCCGAGCAGAAGCAGGACAGAAAGCCAGCGAGGCGTCAAGGGCACTGAGGGGCAAATATGAGGCACCATGTTCCAGCTTGGCACTTCTTCTTCTTCTTCTTCCTCCTCCTCCTCCTCCTCAATGCCGCTATTTCCTTCCTCGCTCTTACACAATCATAGGCTACAACCTAAACAAAAAGAACAACACACGAGGTTAAATCGCAGCAAGTCGAGGGTTAACGAGGAAAACAAAACACTCATCAGATTAGCGTCAAAAGGCTAAACTCGGCAGGACACCGGGGAGCGGGACGAGGACTTAACCCTTGACCTTAACACACTTTAGGATATTAAAGTGACCCCACACAGATGGCACACACACACACACACACACACACACACACATTTTCTTTGTTTGATCAAAGTATCAGATTTTTTACATGAAATAATATTAAGTAAAAATGCATACAATGAAATAAAAAAAAACCCTACATTAAAATACTTTTTTTTTAATAAAGTAAATGCGTAAATGAAAAAATAAAATAAATATAAATATATTGTAAATGATTCGCAATAGGTCCTTTTATTGATTGATAAGAACATATTTCACCGTATTTTACGCTACGTTAAAAAAAAATGCCGAGTCTCGTTAGACTAACTAATGTTGGAAATTAGCATAGCTACAAGCAGCTACAATTGAAATTGTAAGTACGTAAACTTTAACATGTACCTATTTTATTCCGTTATGTTACGTATTTCAGACGACATTTTATGGCGTCGACTCGAGGTTACTTGTCGCTAACACGAGAACGTGAAAACCTGAATGAGGGGGGAATTAAACTTGATCTGAACCGCAAACACGTGTTAGATGAAATTCCGTCAAATAAATGCGAATGAGCGTAGCTTCGCAGATCTTTAACAGTATGCGGTGTGCTTTACGGAACTGATAAAAAAAATAAAAATTATTCAGATTTATTTATTTGATCTCGAGGATATGTCCGTTGCCATATGGCTGACTGGAGTGTAGGAGGAAAGATTTCATCGAACGAAGAAAGAATATGGAGATTTGTTTTAAAATTCAGTGTGTTCCTGGTGGGTTTTGCAGTACGACGGTGTCGGTGTGTCGGCGTGTAAGCGTCACGTTCAGACGTGGTGATACACAGGTGCTCGGTCCACCTCGGACCATCTGCTTCTGTCCTCCTGCTCAAACTCCAACAACAATGACGTGCCAAAAACCATGACGCCGCTCACACGACTATATAAACCACGCATTTCCATTAAGACTCGTATAGACTTGCTACGAACACGCAGGTTTTTGACAGAATTGCAGAATATTATAGAGTAGGGGGCGTGGGGGGGGGCAAAACTTTTGCACTCACTTTATCTTCTATTAATCTTATATAAACGTATAAAACGTTGATTCGTCTGTTTGACTCGTTGTTCGTTAAGGGCAAGTCGAGGCATAAACTGGCTAATTCTGACGCTACAAGCTAGATTGTTTGTATTGTGTGTTTTTTTTTTTTTTTAAATAACGTGAACACCTGGTAACCATGGAAACGCATCAAAAGAGTCCGGAATATCGACATTTACCTCAGATATCTTGGTAAATTCCTCAGAAAAAAAGGCCGTACCTCAGAAAATGACACTTTATTCACATTTAGCATCAACCGCTAACACAATCTCTACCATACTGAGGATTTCAATGGAGCTTTGATGAGATTTTGATGAGAGAGTAATTAAACGTACGCAAATACAAATTAGTTGAGAGCAGATTTATTGGCACCCTTGGTAAAGATGAGTGAAAAAAAAAAGGCATTAGTTAATTAGTGTAAATGCTATAATTATTGGCACCCATGCGTTTGGTACCGTCTTCTCCTCTAGTGCTCGATTTGATGTCATATTTAGAGTATAACCCCAAAATACTGCATGGTTGTAGATCCTCTTTTAGACTCTTCAGCTCATTATAAACAGGTTTACAGGAAAGCTGACAGAAACGAGTCGAGTCGAGTCTTTTTGAGCGTACGAAACCGATCCAGTGGCGTTTACATGTTTGTGATAACGTCCAGCGTCGTGATCATGTGATAACGTCTTAGCGTGCACCTGACGCTCGTATCGCGGACACGTTGCTTAGTAATGACGTGCGCTCGTCATGCGGCGCCGAGCAGTACTCAATGGCCAGAGCGGAATTAAGTCTTCAACTGTAGAATTATTGGCACCCTCTGTAAAGACAATATTGTTGTAGGTAATTAGCTTAAGAAAAAAAAAAAAAGACCTGTCACAATTATCGGCACCCACGTAAGACCAAGTCTTCAGATCCTCCAGGGTTCTAGAGTCTTCGGGTTCTTTTAGACTCTTCAGCTCACGCCGCAGGTTTTCACAAAATTTACATCTCATTATCTTGAGACAGTTTTTTCTTCCATAAACCATGTTTATCCAGCCCATCTTTTATTAACGACTTATTTATTTAATTGATCACTTCTGCACAAGCTTTCCTCTGTGCCATCATTACACCCGTCATCTCGGAGTTCGCTAAGAAATAAAGCCACCTGTTGACATTATTTAGCCTTTAATTAGAAGAAAAGAAACGGCGCTGTTATTAATTTATTCGCTGAATAATTATTTCCGAGGACGGCGTGTAGGAGCGCCATCAGCGCCGCGGGATCTCGGGGGACGATCATTTCTGATGAAATCAAAACTGACGTTGGGACTGCATGAGACGAGGAATAAACAGCCCTCGCTAAAGTGTTTTGCTGTCTTCCTCCCCTTGTACAAGTGCAGGAGGCTGGAAAAGGGCGGTCACAGAAACACGTCTGCTCTCCTTCCTCGCCGGAGGGAAAATATAGCATCGTGTGAGAAGTCATCAACACGGAGAACGACGCGTCACAGCGCAGGGTGACAGAAGAAAGAATAATGAAAGAACGATCTCTCTCTCGGGAAAGAAGAGTGAAGGCTCTCACGTACGTGAGAGAAGTCACACCTGAGCTAAAGTCGAGATGCTCAGCTGACAGAGACTTTCTGAGGTAAACATTTAATCACCGAGTCTTCGACGCACTTAAAGAGCGAAAGCAAGGCTTGTAAAGATTCTGGATGCTGCCTACGTGGAGGAGCCTAAAGAGCGACCCAAACGTCTACAATAGCAACACTGCACATGTTCAGTACGGGAATGTAAAGAGGGTTCTTCAGTGCTCGGTCTGGGTTTGGCTGATAACCGGCCCTGTGCGAAGAGAAAAGAAATATAAATAGAAATAAAACAACCTGGTGTGTTTCTCAGTTTCGCAAGAAAAGGAGAAAGGAAAAGAATCAGAGAGAAGACGAGGAAAAGATAAAAAGCAAGAAAGGCTAGACAGTTAAGGAGATTTAAAGAGAAAGAATTTGACAGAAGAAAGAAAGAAAGAAAAAAGAAAGAGTAAAAAAGAAAGAAAAAAGAAAGAAAGGCTAGACAGTTAAAGAGATTAAAAGAGAAATAATTAGACAGAAGAAAGAACGAAAGAGCAATAAAGAAAGAGAGAGAGTAAGAAAGACAGATAGAAAGAAAAAAGAAAAGCTAGACAGTTAAAGAAATTAAAAGATAAATAATAAGACAGATGAAAAGAAAGAAAGAAAGAAAGAAAGAAAGAAAGAAAGAAAGAAAGAAATGAAGAAAGAAAAAGAAAGGCTAGACAATTAAAGAAACTAAAAGAGAAATAAAAAGACAGAAGAAAGAAAGAAAGAAAGAAAGAAAGAAGGAAAGGAAGAAAGGCTACAGATAAAGAAACTGTAAAAAGAAAGAGAGAAAGAAGGGAAGAGAGAGAGCTGGAGAACTCCGGCGGTGTAAATCAGGGCGACTCGGTTGGAGGTAAGATGCTGTTGGGGTTAAACCTTCGGCGCTACGAGACGTTTTTGCAGTTGAGGATAATTTCAGGACGTGTTTATGTTGACTGCTGAGACGTGGCAAGGTGCTCAGTTGTGTGTGTGTGTGTGTGTGTGTGTGTGTGTGTGTGTGTGTGTGTGTGTACGCTGATCATTATATTCTGGATGGAACATCTCAAAGGACTCGCAGCTAGCGTGCGTAGCATCACTGACAGAGGCACGTATAAAGTACACGTGTTCAACACGTGTTCCCGGTCCACTCTTATACACGGCCATGGCGATACGTGATACGTGACAAACCCCCCACCCCCCGTGAGGGCTTTAACTAACGGGGAAACGTGCGTGTTTTTAAACAGCTGCTGAAACTGCTGTTGAGCGTAACGCGTTTCTCTCGCCCGCGCCGCGACTCTCTGAGAGCGTGACGGGAAAATTAGCTCGAGCTTCACATGAAAGGGGCCGCGAGATCAAACAGAGCTCTAATCAAAAACATTCGAATACGGAGCGGCGACGCCCGGCGAGCGACTGCACTCGCACCGCACACACGCAAAACTTTATTTACAGGCGGAAGTGACACGGAAACGCAAACACGTCGCAATCCATCGTTTTATCAATCGATTATTTCTTACCCATTTAATTCTTTCTTTAATTCTCAACAACTACGTTTCTGCACTTTACAGAGAGAGAGAGAGAGAGAGAGAGATAGAATAGCGGAAGAGAGAGAGAGAGAGATAGCAGGGGAGAGAGAGAGATAGCAGAGGGAGAGAGAGAGAGAGAGAGAGAGAGAGAGATAGCGGGGGAAAAAGAGAGAGAGAGAGAGATAGCAGGGAGAGAGAGAGAGATAGCAGGGAGAGAGAGAGAGAGAGAGAGAGAGAGATAGCAGGAAAAGAGAGAGAGAGAGAGAGATAGCAGGAGAGAGAGAGAGAGAGAGAGATAGCAGGAGAGAGAGAGAGAGATAGCAGAGAGAGAGAGAGAGAGAGAGAGAGAGAGAGAGAGATAGTGGAAGAGAGAGAGAGAGAGATGGCAGAAAAAAAAAAGAGAGAGAGAGAGAGAGATTGGGGCAATGTTTATGAAACTAAAGCGATTTGCTGAAAAGAGAGAAAGAAGGAAAGACTGGACATAAATGAATAAAAGAGGAACGAGAGATAGAAAGGAACAGGAAGAGGAGGAAAAAAAGCAAAGAGAAGAATAACAAGCTGGACAGGAAGAAAAGAAGACAAGAAAGACAGAGAGGAAGTAGACAGTTAAAGTAATAAAAAGAGAGGGAAAACAGCCCAAAGAAAGAAAGAGAGAAAGAAAAAAAAGAGATGGAAGGACAAAGAAAGAACGACAGAGAGGAAGCAGACGGTTAAAGAAATAAAAAGAGGGAAAAAAACAATAGACAAAAGAAAGAAAAAGAATAAGGGTGAGAAAGGCAGAAAAAAAGAAAGAAAGACAGAGAGAGAGAGAGAGAGAGAGAGAGAGAGAGAGAGAGAGAGAGAAAGATGGACATGTAAGGTGATCTGTTTCTGAGGAAAGAAGGCTGCGCTCCGAGGAAACACTTTTTCACGCCATTAGCACCTCCGCTGTAATCGCACTGCAACTGTGAGGCTTTTAAAGAATCTAAATGTGGCTTAATATTGAAAACGAGTGGAGACAGCGCAGCGGGAGGAGAGATGGAGAGACGGAGAGACGGAGAGACGGAGAGATCAATACACGGCGGCCATTTTCACTCCATTACATCGACAAGAAGAGCCGACGAACAGCGAGCTGAAAACTCACTAACGGCCGAGACACTCTCAGGAGGAAGAGGAGGACGAAAAGAAGGAGGAGGAACAGGACGAAGAGGAGGACGATGAAGATGATGAGGAGGAAGTGGGTGAAGGGGAGGAGGAGGACGAAGAGGAGGAGGACCATGAAGAGAAGGAGAAGGAAGAGGATGAAGAGAAGAAGGACGGTGAATAGAAGGAGGAGGACGAAGAAGAGGAGGACGATGAAGAGGGTGAAGGAGGACGAAAAGAAGGAGGAGGATGAAGAGGAGGAAGAGGAACAGGATGAAGAGGAGGAGAAGGAACAGGATGAAGAGGAGGAAGAGGAGGAGGATGAAGAGGAACAGGATGAAGAGGATGAAGAGGAGGAGGATGAAGAGGAGGAGAAGGAACAGGATGAAGAGGAGAAGGATGAAGAGGAGGAGAAGGAACAGGATGAAGAGCAGAAGGATGAAGAGGAGGAGAAGGAACAGGATGAAGAGGAGAAGGATGAAGAGGAGGAGAATATAAGGATGTGATGGTCATAAAACGTTTAGAACTGCTCCCGAGCTTCGTTTTATCACCCGTCTCTCTCTCTCTCTCTCTCTCTCTCTCTCTCACACACACACCTCGATCACACAGGCGTCAAAAACACATAGTCCGGGGTGCCAATATTTAATTTCATCTGAGTACAGAATGTATTCTTCTATCAGAGCACGTATAAAAACTAAATAAAGAAGGAAAGGTATAAATAAGGAAAGAACAACAGAATTGGAATGAGAAAGAGAGCAAAAACGGACAGCATGACAGAACGACACGAAGAAGAGAGAGAAAAACAGAAGAACTAAGAGAAAGAGATTGTTCGGGAAAAAGAAAAAAAAACAAGAAAGGAAAAGATGCAAGAAAAAGGAGGGGAAGAAAGAAAAAAGAAAGAAAATATCATCTGAACGTCACGTCCACTCCGATCATTCTCTCTTCCTTTCCTTTAGCCGTCTATCCCACTTTTCCTCCCTCCATTTTTCCTTTCATTTTATCATTCTCTCGCTCTTTCATTCCCTCTCCATCTCTCCCCAGCTCTCTCCGTTCCTTTCTTTCTTTTTCATTTCATTCTCTTAAATTTCCTTTTTTTTCCTGGATCTCTTCGCTCTCTCTCTCACTCTCTCTCACTCCCTCCCCCCTCTCTCTCACTCCATCACTCACTCTCTCTCTCCCTCACTCACTCTCTCTCTCTCCCTCACTCACTCACTCTCTCTCACTCCCTCACTCTCTCTCTCTCCCTCACTCTCTCCCTCTCTCTCTTTCCCTCTCTCTCTCTCTCTCCCTCACTCTCTCTCCCTCACTCACTCACTCTCTCTCACTCCCTCACTCTCTCTCTCTCTCTCCCTCACTCTCTCACCCTCTCTCTCTTTCCCTCACTCACTCTCTCTCCCTCACTCTCTCTCACTCCCTCACTCTCTCTCCCCCTCTCTCTCTTTCTCTCTCTCTCTCTCACCCTCTCACTCTGTCCCTCACTCTCTCTCCCCTCTCTCACTCCCTCACTCTCCCCCTCTCCCTCTCTCTCACCCTCTCTCTCTCTCCCTCACTCTCTCTCTCCCTCTCTCTCTCTCTCCCCCTCTCTCTCACTCCCTCACTCTCCCCCCCTCTCTCTCTCTCCCACCATCTCTATCCATTCTATATACTTTCTTTTTCCAATCTTTCTCTCTCCCATCACAGCACCAGTTCTGCTCCGCACTTGCCAGAGTGCATTAATGTGTCTCAGACACACACACACACACACACACACACTAAACCCTACACACACACACAAAACACACACACACACACACACACACAGTGCAGTAATGCGGTGAGGTTCCCACGGCTGACGGAGTCTCTGTGACTCTGATGCTGTGTGTCAGTGCAGTCAACTGTGAACACGAACGCGCACACACACACACACACACACACACACACACATACAGAGAGAAGAGGAAGAAAAGCTTCAGGCTCTGGTCGGAGCTCTGCACTGCAGAAACGATGTTTAATATTTAGATTCCAATCAAATTTAAATCATTCTCTTTATAAACTAGAGAGACGTTTATGGAAGGAGTCTCCAGTGTCAGCACCTTGTAACAGTCAGACTTAAAGAATGGAGAGGTTCAGAACACACACACATACACACACACACACACACACACACACACACACAGTCCGGGGTGCCAATATTTAATTTCAACATCTCAGTGGGCGGAAAAAAAAGTTAAAGAAATCAACAGAAACGGGAAAAACACCGAAGAGAAAGAACAAAGAAAAGAAAGAAAAGATGGATAGAGAAAGAAAAAGAGAACAAACTTGGCAGAAAAAAGAGAGAGAAAAAAAGAAAAGAACAAGAAAGAAAAGAAGGAGAAGGGAGAACGAAAGATGAGGAACAGAATGAAAGAAAGAACAGAGGAATAAACAGAGGAAGAAAGAAAGAAGACTAATATGAAGGGAAAGAAAAGGGAAGACGCGTGCGATTGTTTTTCTCGACGACTTTCATGACAAGATTTACGAATAAATTCCTTCGTATCTGCGTAAAAAACGAGGAATATTACGTTACAACGTAAAACTAACGATCCTCCACTGTTCATCTAATAAACTCGTGAAGACGTTTGTGACGTTATTCGGGCCGTGCTTCGGTTCCTCCTGGACTCGGACAGATCGAACAAATGCATCACGCTGGCAGTGCCTTTTCCTCTGTCCTGCCGGATCGCCTCCGAATGAACCGAGGGGACGTCGTTACCATGGAGACCTGCTCCATGACGAGTACGACTGTAGTCTACGGCTCCGGCGTGTGAACGAACCGCCACGTTGCGTCGTTTAAGGGGATCTGTAGCCTGATCTAGTGAGCAACGAATCCGAGTGGTTTATGTGGAGGAGATCGAGGAGGAGGAGGAGCCGAGCTCTGGGGGGTGGGGAAGAAGCAACTGAAGACACAAATGTCACAAAGTCATGAACAGGAGGAATGCAAGGACTCGGGGCCGAGATGCCGGAGGTCAAGAGTAACAGACGAGAGGTCGGTTCTGACACGAAAAACCTGAAGAAGAAATAAAACCCTCCATCTTCTGTTTCACACCTGATCCGTAGGGTATAGAACCGTAGGGTATAGATCCGTAGCGTATGTAGCATATAGATCTGTAGCGTATAGATCCATAGCGTATAGAACCGTAGCATATAGAACCGTAGCGTATAGATCCATAGCGTATAGAACCGTAGCATATAGAACCGTAGCGTATAGATCCATAGCATATAGAACCGTAGCGTATAGAACCGTAGCGTATGCCAAAAGGACGTAAGACGTAATAGATCCGTAGCGTATAGATCCGTAGCGTATAGATCCGTAGCGTATATAGCACATAGAACCATAGCGTATAGATCCGTAGCGTGTAGAACCGTAGCATATAGAACCGTAGCGTATAGATCCGTAGCATATAGAACCGTAGCATATAGAACCGTAGCGTATAGATCCGTAGCATATAGAACCGTAGCATATAGAACCGTAGCATATAGATCCGTAGCGTATGTAGCATATAGATCCGTAGCGTATAGAACCGTAGCATATAAATCCGTAGCGTATGTAGCATATAGATCTGTAGCGTATAGATCCGTAGCGTAAAGATCCATAGCGTATATAGCGTATAGATCCGTAGCATATAGATCCGTAGCATATAGAACCATAGTGTATAGATCCGTAGCGTATAGATCCATAGTGTATATAGCGTATAAATCCGTAGCATATAGATCTGTAGCGTATAGATCCATAGTGTATATAGTGTATAGATCCGTAGCATATAGAACCATAGTGTATCGATCCGTAGCGTATAGATCTGTAGCGTATAGATCCATAGTGTATAGATCCTTAGCTTATAGATCTGTAGCGTATATAGCGTATAGATCCGTAGTTTATAGAACCGTAGCATATAAATCCGTAGCGTATAGATCTGTAGCGTACATAGCGTATAAATCCGTAGTGTATAGATCTGTAGCGTATATAGTGTATAGATCCGTAGTGTATAGATCCTTAGCTTATAGATCTGTAGCATATAGATCCGTACTGTATAGAACCGTAGCGTATAGATCCGTAGCGTATAGAACTGTAGCATATAGATCCGTAGCGTATAGAACCATAGCGTATAGATCCGTAGCGTATAGATCCGTAGCGTATATAGTGTATAGATCCGTAGCGTATAGAACCGTAGCGTATAGATCCGTAGCGTATATAGTGTATAGATCCATAGCATATAGATCCGTAGCGTACAGATCCGTAGCGTATAGAACCGTAGCGTATCGAACTGTAGCATATAGATCTATAGCGTATAGATCCGTAGCGTATATAGCGTATAGATCCGTAGCGTATCGATCCGTAACGTATAGAACCTTGGCATATAGATCCTAACCACTGGCTCGAATGATTTCTCGGACCAATCGTACGGCGCGTGCGGTCCGGTGTTTCTTCAGTTCTCCGCTGAATACGGCGATGTTCTTTATATATTTCCGTGTAGTTACTATTGTTGTTCATCGGAATTCTGGACAGGCCACGCCCACAACAAATAAACTACGAGCGTCGTTACCGGCGTCTCCTGACATAACAGATCATTAAATCATTCTTCTTGTTTTATTTTATTTTATTTTATTTACGTAGACTTATTATGTCTCGAAGTATTGCGTAACTTTAACGCGCCCGTGTCACGACGTCTTCACGTCTCCCGAAGAGACGCTCCGCCTCGTCTCATCGTCCGCGAACGGATCTCTGAACCTCTGGAACCTCAGGAAAACCCGTCGCTGTAGTATGAAGTCACGGTAGTAGGCGTTCCTACTACCGGTTGCCATAGTAACGTGGGTGGCGCGACATGCATTCCGCTTCTGAAGTCCACAAACCAGTTTTCTTGCTGCTCAAACGCAATCGCGGCGAGAGAGATCTGAGATCGAATTCACCACCAGCGTGTGTATATGTGCATCGATCCTACGAGACGAAGGAGACGCCGTGCGCGGCGCGCGCTCTCCGCCATCGCCGCCGTCTGTCGACAATTAGCGTAGCTTATTGCTTTTGTTGCAATCGAGCGAGATCCCGGTGCAGCTCGTATCTCAGTGCGTGAGCGCCACCACCAGGGTGTCAGTGGTGACCGGGCGCCAGACCGCAGCTCTGTGCTGCTCGTTCACGCCGGACGCTTCACCCAAGACAGGAGTGTGTTCCATTATTATTCCTTTTATTGGTGTATTGATTCATTTTCCGGGCGGATCACGCGCGCTCTTCCGGCTTCTTGTCGCCGCGTCAAGTCGCTCCCAATTTGCATAAAGGTCGACTTTTCTCCAAAGTGGCTGGACACGCCCACGCCTAGTCGCCAACGGTCGCCGCAAGTCGGCAGGTCTCCGTGTGTGCGTGTGCGTGCGTGCGTGTGTGTGAATGCGCCTTTAAAGTCTGCCACCTAATACGAGCAAACGCATTTAAAATGGATACACTGCGTGGATTAAAGAACAACAACAACAACAACAACAACAACAACAGCCAAATGTGGTCAAAACAAATCCAGAATAATTCAGGAACCAGGGTGCGAAGAGCGCAAATAACGATCACGTGCTTTTAGGACGTTATTGCAAAAATAACGTGTGGTCCACGCGGACACGTTTCCTCCAGATCCGAAGTGAAGGTGGGGTGAGATTTGGAGGACGCGCTGGTGAATGATTAACAGACGTGCCGTGCGTGCGTGCGTGCGTGCGTGCGTGCGCGTGTGCGCTTTCTCAGGGAAAAACCTCCAGGTGCTTCACAAACCGCGACAGACAGGATCACCTTTAACCTCGCGCTAAATACAACCCGCCAACGTTGGGCTGAAAACAACAACAGCGAGAGAGATTGACGAAAACGGCGTTTATTATTAAGTAAATAAATCAAGAAGTAAAGAAATAAAGAGACAGTTGAAGCGCTCGGGTCTCTTGCGGCGACGCGGGCGGACATTGAGCAGCGAACCTGTTGCGCAACACCTGCCTCGGTCACGGCGGCTAAAGCTCGTAGACGGACCTGAAACGTTTTTAAAAACACTTAATGTTTTCGGAGGGAGAGATAGGAGGGGGGTGCCTAAAGAAAATAAGGACTAGCTGTTCCCCCGCACATCAGAGACGGCGTTTAACCAGACAGCTGAGTAATTACAGTCCTTCACCAATCAGCTCTCGAATTACAAAGGAGAAAAAAACCTTCTTTATTCCCCCCAACTACGACTCGAAGAGTCTTTCATCTTGTCCTATCGTCTCTAATCACGAAGCCCTGAAGCGGCGCTAAGAAAACGTCCGAGCGCCAGGAACGTCCTGCTCAAAAAAAAAAAAAAAACGTACGAAATGACATTTAATAACAACCAAAAAAAAAAAAAAAAAAAAAAAGAGAGAGAGAGAGAGAGACGAGATCACGGAGGGAGATAAGGAACGACTGGAAAAACAGGTTGCTCACGGCGAGCTGTCTCACCTCAGCCGAGGGCTGGTTACAGAAGGCACTTTACTTAAAGCTAAAGTGCAGGATGATGTGGGGTGGGGGGGGGGGGAGGGGGAGGGGGGCGAAGAGGTTAAAACAAGACAAGAAAGAAAGAAATGAGAAAGCGGGAACCTTTTTCGGCGAGTCAGAAAAGAAAGAAAAAGCGAGCGACGAGAGTTCCGAAAGTTCTCCGGAACGTCAAAGCGAAGTGAAACGCGACCGAGCAGCAGGTGTAAAAAAAAAAAAAAATACCCCCCAAAAAAACAAAAACCCTTCACTCACCCATGTCCTCGAACTGAAAGGAAGGACCGGAAAACTGGACAAAAAACACCCCAAAAAATGTAATCCTTAATGTAACGCCGAGTCTCCTCTCTAACTGTATTCCTGAAAGTCCGCGGCGGCGTCCACACGCTACGCTCCTCTCACGCTTTTACATCCAGGTAAGGAAATCCTCGCTTAAAATCCACAAAAATCTCCACACACACACACACACACACGGAGCGAGAGAGGAAGATCAATAGAAAACTTCTTAATCCATTAAAAGCTTTTCCTTCCCCCTCCCCCCTTCCTCGCTTTTTAATAAACGTTAGTTTAAAGAAACGTCTCCTCTGAGATCCGCTGCTCGTTCTTTTCTGAAAACAGTCCCTTCTGAGGACAAAGCTGCTTCACAATGTGGAGAGCGCCAGGGGACAGGAGTCAGAGGGGGGGCGGGGGGCGGGGTCTACATGTGCTGTCACACAAGGTGAGAATCGCTACTGGGCCTGGGGAAAAGGGGGCGGAGACACGCACGACGGCTCTCCTGAGCCACTGCCCAGAAGGTGTTTTCTCTCCCTCTCTCTCTCTCTCTCTCTCTCTCTCTCTTTTTGACTTACCTGTGGGAGTGTGTGTGGGTGGAATCAGGGGTGGAGGGTGGTGGTGGTGGTGGTGGGGGGGGGGATGTTGGGTCACGGGACACGGCAGGAGCTTTGGCGAAGTTTAAACAATAGTTAGCAAACATGTCACATTTAAAGTTATCACATAATAATAATTTTTTTAAAAAAACATTATTATATGTTCCCTAATAAAAACAATGTTTTTAAATAAAGTTTACATTATTAAGTCAAATGTTTAACGAGCAGTTTTATCTGAGCTTTGTCATATATTGTTACTTTTACGGCCATTATTTATCTTCTTCTACAAAATGACAAAATGAATGACGTAAACAAAAACATTTACAGAAACAAAACAAACAAAAAACAACAACAAAATGCTGCACTATGACAAAAGAACAAACTTGTAAAACTACGTTTAAAAAGGCGTTTTATCTTCCGAGTAAAATTATTATGAACTTTTTTTAAGTTTTCTAATATAGTCCTACTTTTACAGTCATTCGAACGGGTATTGTGTTGATTCATTATTCGTTTATAAACTTCAGTGAAATGATGATAACGTGAGATGGAAACGTGTGATGTAAAGATAAGACGTAGACATGTGATGGAAGCCGCAGTCGTCAGATGTAAACGCGCGATGTATACATGAGGTGTAGCTGCGCAAAGTAAACGGAAGATGTAAACATGACACGTAAACGTCAAACGGAAACAAAAAGTAAACATAAGATGTAAACCGAACGTAAAAGTAAGACGTAAACGTAAGACGTAAACGTAAGACGTAAACGGAAAGTGTAAACATAAACGTAAACAGAAAATGTAAACATAAACGTAAACAGAAAATGTAAACATAAGATGTAAACAAAATGATAACGTAAGATGTAAATGTAAAATGTAAACATACGATGTAAAGATAAAATGTAAACGTAAAATGGTAAAATGTAAACGTAAAATGTGAACGTAAACCTAACATGTAAACATACGATGTAAATGTAAAACGTAAACCTAAGATGTAAACATACGATGTAAATGTAAAATGTAAACGTAAAATGTAAATGTACAATGTGAACGTAAACCTAAGATGTAAACATAAGATGTAAACATACGATGTAAATGTACAATGTGAACGTAAACCTAAGATGTAAACATACGATGTAAATGTAAAATGTAAACGCACAATGTAAACGTAAACCTAAGATGTAAACATAAGATGTAAACATACGATGTAAATGTAAAATGTAAACGTAAACCTAAGAAGTAAACATAAGATGTAAATGTCAAATGTAAAAGTAAGATGTAAACATACGATGTAAACGTAAGATGTAAACGTAAACCTAAGATGTAAACATGAGATGTAAACATACGATGTAAACGTGAGATGTAAACGTAAACCTAAGAAGTAAACATAAGATGTAAATGTCAAATGTAAACGTAAGATGTAAACGTAAACCTAAGATGTAAACATGAGATGTAAATGTAAAATGTAAACGTAAGATGTAAATGTAAGATGTAAACATGAGATGTAACTCGGCGATGTAGTCATGTGATGTGAATGTGCGAGTGCTGCACTCACTGTCACTTAAATAAAGTCTCAGGACAGAGAAGTGGGACACCGAGAGAGCGTAACATCCCCACAGAGCCGAGACATGAACATTAGAGAAAGCTTTCTGGGGCATAAACACACACACACAATAAGCAGCTAGACAGATACTGCAGATCGACAGACAGACAGAGAGAAAGACAGACAGATGAATACAGAAAAAAAAAAAAAATACAGCATTTGTTGACAATCAGGGAGACAGTTAAAAGAAAGGAGAGAGATGTATGGAGAGATGGAGAAACAGACTGACGATCTAACAAGCAGAGAGATAGACAGTTGGAAAGACAGGCAGACAGATGGATGAATGAATAAAAAAATGACATGGGCTGTCAAACAGGTAGAGAGATGGATAGAGAGACAGGTGGGAACAGAGACAGACAGGTAGTTGACGTGATGGAGAGATGGAGAGACAGCCTAGATAAACAGGACAGGCAGATAGACGGGTGGATAAAAAAACTGTCACATGTTGAGAAACAGAACGACAGAGAAATGTCAGATAGGGAGATGGATGAACGGATGGATGAATGAATGAATGAATGAATGAATGAATGAACAGACGGAGAGACAGAGAGAAAGAAAGTATGAAAAAAAAAAACAAAAAAAAAAAAAAAAAAAAAAAAAAAAAAAAAAAAAAAAAAAAAAAAAAGAAACAAGCAGACACCGGACGGACAAAAAAAAAAAAAAAGGGGGGAAAAAAAAACCCACCAAAAAAAAAAAAAAAACAAAAAAACCCCCAGACAGACAGACAGACAGAGAGACAGACAGATTCAACATTGTGTAATACAGTGAGTTAATAAATAATCCTAATAACGTAATTAATCATCTGTTAATGATTAACGACACAGGAGTGCAAACAGACAGACAGGTGGACAGACAGGCTTAAGGGACAACAGACAGGTATATATACACAGACAAAGATATGAGCAGTTAGTCAGGCAGGTATAGGGACAGACAGACAGACAGGTGCAGGTAGCCAGGAATACAGATGTACAAATAGAGAAACAAACAGGTAGGTATGCAGACAGACAGATGCTCAGGTATAGAACAGACAGACAGACAGAGAGATGAACAATCAGATAGACAGGTAAGTACATAGGCAGACAGACAGATGGAGAGAGACAGGTAGGTACAGGAATAGGCTGACAGATATAGAGATTCATATGGACAGGTAAACAGGTAGGTAAACAGACAGACAGACAGACAGACAGACAGACAGACAGACAGACAGACAGGCAGAGGAATAAACTGATGAATAACCATGTCTCCAGCAGTGAGTCAGTGAGACAGTGTGTGACAAAGAGGTGTGTGAGAACACACACACACACACACACACACACACACACACACGCTCACCGATAAGAACACAGTAATCTGACCTTGGGTGTGTATGAGTGTGTGTGCACATGAGGTCACATGGTGGTGTGTGTGTGTGTGTGTGTGTGTGTGTGTGTGTAAATATAAAGAGGTAGAACACGACAGCAAGAAAACTGCAATTCTTCTTCGTTTTAAAAATGAAAAGCGCTCGGTTCCGTGTAACGTTAATTCAGAGTGGGGGAGGGGTGGGGAGGGGGGTGGAGAATGTGCAGGAGAATATTCCCCCCGCCGTCAGGACCCCGGCAGAGCAGGAATGCGTTTAGATCGAGCGATTAACAGGAGGAAATGAAGTGACACAATCACACCTGAAGAGGACGAGGAAGGAAAAACATCAACAACAACAACGCTGAGGTGGAGGAAGAGGGGGAGAGGGGGCGCCAAAACTTATACTCCCTGTGCGTGTGATGAATATTATATAAACTGATCTTACATTCACCCGTCATACCAGTCATCCACGCATCTATTTATCCATCCATTCATCTAACCATGTATCCTTCCATCCATCTCTCTTATCCATCCATCCCTCTCTATCCATCCATCCACCTCTCTCTATCCATCCATCCATCCACCTCTCTCTATCCATCCACCTCTCTCTATCCATCCATCCATCTCTCTCTATCCATCCATACATCTATCTCTCTATAAATCTATACATCTATCTCTCCATCCATCCAGTCAGCTAGCTTACTATCAATCCATCCAACTACCCATCAGCCATCCAAACACCTAACCATCTATCTATCTATGCATTCAAACAGCCATCCCTCCATATAGCCATCATTCACTCATCCATCCATCCATCCATCCACCCATCTTGCTTTCAGCCATCAGATAGATAAGTAGACAGTTCTGTCAGTCATTTACTCATTCATCCACCCATCCATTAATTCCTATAGCTATCTGACATCTCAACCTCTATCCATCGATTGCTCTATCCATCCATCCATCCATCCATCCATCCATCAATCTTCTATCCTGCTATCTATCATCCATCAAAGTCTCTGTAAATAACCATCAGCTGTCTAACCATTAAAACAGCCATCCATCCAGCTATTATCTTTCCATCCATCCATCCATCCCTTCAGCTATCCATCATCCATCTAACTTATCCATCAGCCATCAATCCATCAAACTATCTATCCATCCATCCATCCATCCATCCATCCATCCAAGGCTGACTTGAGATCATCCAGGACATGAAAGAACTCCTGTTACTTTAACACGGTTCTTCTTGAAATCTTCAAGAGTTCTCCCAGAGGGACCAACCGAAGAACCCTGAAGAGTTCTAGATGGATTTTTCCCCCCTAGTAGTGCACATTGTTCTTGGCCAGTTTTCTGAGCCGTACTAAGTAATTAGCGAGCTACCTAGCGCTCACCGGCACTCACTTTAACACGTTTCTGAAGCACAATGCCGTGAACGTGTTCCCCGGCACGTAACCCCCGATTACGGCGTGTTCGGGCGGAGCTCTCGGGGGACGGACTACTGGGAATATCGAGCAGAACGGTACCTCGGGGATTCGCATGTTGTTTGTAAGACTTTGCGAGACGTTCGGATCGAAAAAAGGACCTTTAGGTACTCAGGCGCAGGGAAACGCTACAGGAGCCGAAGCCGAGAGTCGAGCCAGAACACGCAGAGTGAAAAACAACACGCCCTGGTCCGATTTCAACACGCAGAACGAGAACGTTCACTGGGAATGACGGAAAACACAGGATTTCACCCACAGCACAACACGAACCTGTAAAACGGGACGGAGGTTTCAATTAAACTCAAGCGTCCGGAACGGATTAGCGGCGGGGACGAGGTGACAAAAGCTCAGGGAACAGCGAGGAATTCGCATAGCGAAAGAAACAATAGGTACTTCAACGCTAACAACACCAACACCATAAATTACACGAAGAGCTCCGTTACTCATCCGGATTTCACCGTAAAAGGGCAAGTGAACAAATAAAAACAGGAAATCGCAATATAAGGGCTGGGCAAAACAAAACCATCATATTAATATCATCACCACTGCTGCACTACACTTTCCTGAGGCTTCATAAACATCACGCAGCAAGGTTGCCAGATTTTTATAGATCACGCCGCTTTTCCACTGAAATTACCCTGAACAATTCGTCCCAGGAACCATTTCTTCAAGGGACCATTTGGGTCCTCCAGACCTTTTTGTTGTTTGCATTTCCCTCCCCCGAAAATTCCTGGCTTTCGAAGAATACCACCTCGCGAGTTTGGGACTTTGCGAGGGCTAAATATTTGACACGAGAACTTAATTTAGCACACCGAGTACCTCCAAAAGTCCCTAGTTCCTGGGGAAAGTTCCTGCGATGTTAAGGTTTGTACTGAATCTTTAAAATGGTCAAATGTTTTAAATGATATTTAGATTTAAAAAAAAAAAAAAAAATTCTTTTCCTGTTCAGTATTCAATCTTTTTTTTTTTTCATCGTCAACGTTAAAAATACGCACGTTTAAAAATTCGTTCGAGATTAAAATATTATTTTCACTTAAAAAAAAAAATACAAATAAAAAATTGAAATAGTTCCTTTCTAGACAAAAAAATGGGAACTTTTTGTTCATTTCCCCCCGAAATCTTTCATATTAAAGCTTGTGTTTGTATTAAATCTTTAAAAACGACAAAATGTAATAATAATTGTTTTTTTTAACGTGTGCGTGGTAAATACTGCAAAATTGACTTTTTTTTAATCCAACAACATTAACATTGAATAAAATTGAGCTTTTTTTTTTCACTTGCAATCAATCTTTAAAATTGCTAAATATTAAAATTTCATTCACTACATTTCCCTCCTTTTCACTGTTTCGGATTACCAAAGTATAAAAATGAAAAATTTTAAAGTTTTATATAATAAAAAACAATAAAACACGTGTACAGCGTTCCTTTTCACTGTTAAATGTTTTTTTCTCAACTTATCCTCTCGAGATCCCGAGGATCGACTCGATTCTTTGCGTCACAGGCATTCTATCGGAACGAAACCTGCAGGCCTTGAAAAGTACAACTTCTTACACTTCGTACACGGATACAGCTGTAAATCATTAGGGTTTTAATAACCACGTGTCCGCCGAGTCCTTGAATAGATATAGAGATATCCAGATAAAAAAACTCGGATCTCTACAGCACGTTCCGGCGCTTTAAACATTTCTTCTTCCTCTGTGTTTGGGTAATAAAAGATTGTGTTGCTCCATTGCTGACCCCCGACGGTGCGCGTTCTTAATAATTCATCCCAACAAGCGGAAATAAAAAGCACGGGAAGAAAAAAAATATAATAATAAAAAAAGTGAAACTTCGTCTCGGGTCTGCGATCGATCCGAGTTATGATGCGGATTGAACTCTTCGTGGCTATGAACCCCCGTTTCTGTTTACATGCTGTTTATTAGCGTGATCAAATAGACCCCTTTACTCGTAGCCCAAGAATAACTATAACACGTAAAAAAATAAATAAACAAACTAAGGAAATCACTTCTCACCAGAAACCGAGCGGAAAATTCCGCCCGTAAAACGTACGTCGTGCGTACGATGATCAACGTCTAAACGGCGAAACAGCGCCTTGTCAACGTGGCTTGTGCGAAATCTTCCACTAACGCAGCTCAGCCACCGCAGCGACTCGACTACCACACACACACACACACACACACACACACACTAACTCCTCCTCCTGTTATAAGGCGCCATTACTTTTGTGCCATTTAGATCGCATTCCGTAGACATGTCAAATTGTAGACAATGTAGAAAATGTTCGCGAAACGTTCACCAAAATAAATAAATAAATAAATAAATCGCCACGCAACCGGAAATAAAGAAGCGATTTAAGCTTCGTGGCGTGATCCGCGTACGAAAAACCGTCGCAGATCACCGACGGTTCTGCGATCCGGAGCCGATCGGACGAGTACGTCTCCTCGCGAACTGCGTCTCCGTGAACACGACGGAATTCTCGCCACGGAGGATCGACGGATTATTATCGTTCGTATCCAGTTTAATACACGGGGCACGACCTTAACAAAGAAACCTTAAATAACGTCGTCGCCCGAGAGTCTCGAAGATTTACAGCGACTTAAAGGCGCCGCGGTGTTGGAATCCCCCTAACCGCGGCGCCCCCTTGTGTTTAAACCCGGAACTTCTGGACTTTCATGGCAAAATGTTAGGAGTTAAGACTTGTAGACATCCTAGAAAATTGTGGTGCACCCCCCGCCCCCCACATCTGACGATTACCGATTAAACGTAACGACGATGTATTCACAAGGCACGAAACGGGAATATCTGGCAACCCGGCATGGCATCCCGTTTAAGAGCGTGGCGGGAACGGATACGTTACGTGGCAGGAAAAGATAAAGGTGTGAACAGTAGTGTGGACTAAGAAAATGGCGCCAATCAGCCGGAGAATGCGAACAAGACTGCAGGTGACACAAAAGAATCCAACACCCACCCACCCACCTCCTCCTCCTCCTCACACACACACACACACACACACACACACAAATGAGGGAGTAATCCATCATGGCTGCCATTTGCCAGTAACGTCTTTTTTAACAAAGCCTTGACAGATGGGAGGAGATAAGAGCTGGTGTGTGTCCAAGTGGGAAACATGAACAGGCGAAAAAATTTCTCTCTCACACACACACACACACACACACACACTCTAGCTATGAAAGTCATGTCCGCGCATTAGCCTCCATCGCGAGAGAGATGGATGATGGGATATAAAGTCACTCTTAACTTTTTCACCTCCGCTCTCCTTCTCCGTTCCTAATAATAATCCGCTTTATTTATACGCCGCCTTTCGTTTTCCACCAAACCGAGGTCATTTACAACGAGTAAACGCACACTACGCGCACACGCACCGCGTATCACATCATAAACGCGTTCGCCAGCCGGCCTGGCGAGGAAAAAGACCTCCAGCACGCTTGTGAATTGATTAATTAACGAATGAACGTGTTTATTTATTTATTTATTTATTTATTTACGCCGTCGTTTGGGTTGCTTAAACAACCGACGAGGCAGAAAAGTGCTAGCTAAAGTAACATAATAACGTACGGTGAGCTAGTTAGCACGTGCAGCACGTTCGATACAGAAGAAGAGGGACGGGTGAATACGTTATCCATTCTTTACGCCATTTAAGCGTTTTTTTTTTTCGCCGTTGATTAAGACTAGCACGTTTCTGTGATAGTAGAACGTGCGCGGATGATCATATACGACGACGTAAACCACCTGGAGATATATACATATATATATACACACACACACACACACACACACACTATATGGTGAAAAGTAGAAGAGAATCTTCTCCAAACTGCTAACACAAAGTTGGAAATACACAGTCTTGTACAGACGTCTTCGTGCGCCGTAGCGTAACGGTTTCAGTTCAGAGGGGCGGAGAGGCTCGAACCTGTTCCAGCATGACACCGAGTGCACAGAGCGAGCTCGGTGAAGACGAGCGCTGCCAACGTCGGACTGGAAGAACTCTGGAGTGTCCTGCACGGAGCCCTGACCTCAACGCCTTCGGGAAGAACTGGAACCGGAGCCTCCTCGCCAGACACCGTCTTCTCGTCTTCTTCTTCTTCTTCAGGCCGAACGAGGCGTATCGGAATTAAAACCCCAGCGCCTGCATGCTTTCCGTTAAACCCGTTCCGCGTACGCGATTTTCCTCCATAAATGTGACGGCGCTTAACGTCTGATATCCTTTTTTCATAAGAGCATCGGATGGAAACCACTTCCTGACGCGGTCTAGCCGTTCTGGAAACATGGACACGTACGGCTGCGTTTCCAGACACGGATCAGACTCGGCCTCGGATTTCGCTGGTCACCGTGGGGGGCGGGGGGATCGGCAAAAAGAAAACCAGCTCTTCAAAGAGCACACTGAGTGGTAATTATCAGAACCTCATGCCAGCGCAAGTTTTCCAAGCGGGTTTGGACTGTTTCTCTTCAAAAAATAAAAAAAATCCCATGAGTCACTGAAGTGCACTAGGAAACCCTGAAGAGAGAGACCGTTCGGTCTTTCAGAGCAGACAGGGATTAGTGTGGTCTAACGCTCCGTCCGGATGTACGGAACAATACGGAGGGGCGGCGTGCCTCTGCGCTTACGGCTCAGCGCTTCACAGAAAAACGCCCAAGCGCGCATTAGATTTCATCGCCCGTGTGGCGTCGATCCTGCGTTACAATTCCGGCCGGTAAACTCGACGGAGATAACGTCCGAAGTATCGTCCTTTTAAAGAAAGACGAGTCGGTACGAAAAAATAATAATAAACATCCACCAGCCATGTTAACTCCTCTGTCCTGAAGATATCACAGCTTTATCTCTGACTGTTACAAAGTGCTGACACTGGAGACTCCTTCCATAACTGTTAAATAAACATCTCCTCAAAGATCAGCGATGGAGCGTCCGCCGTACACGTAGCCGTGAACGAGCCGTTACTATAGAAACGATTTTTTTTGACCCACCTGCGGCTGAAAGTGTAAATAAAACCATAACATCTCATCTCAACAGGACAGAATTATTGCATTGCAATTTATAAAATGATGAAACTTCATACGATTAAATGATTGTTAGTGTACGTTACTGCGTTGCGTACGTCGAACTAAATAAATGAATATTAAAAACATTTAAGGGAACATTGAAATCTGACGTCGAAAGCAGCTCCACTACCGTCGACCCTACTGTGAACTAAAAAAAACAAAAAAAAAACACCTTCTGACCAATCAGAATCCAGAAGTCCTGTGTCTGTGGATTTTTGCCGAATAAAGCGCCTCGTCTTGGCGTTTTCATCCGCACTGTACGCTCCTTCACCTCCTCCAGCTGCTGCGGTTTGTAAATTTGATCCAGCCCTGCCAAAATGTGAAACGAGCCCTGATGCAATTTCCAATTTCCTGACGTTCCGTGCCAATAAAACTACGCCGGTAGGAAAGCATTCGGGTCGATTCACATCTCTGTAATGAGTTCTGCCATGATGCGTCCAGAAGAATCAGGACACCTGTTCCTCCAGAATTACTCCCCAAATCACCTGCTCGTCCATCATTACTCCCCAAATCACCTGTTCCTCCATCATTACTCCCCAAATCACCTGCTCGTCCATCATTACTCCCCAAATCACCTGCTCGTCCATCATTACTCCCCAAATCACCTGTCCATCCATCATTACTCCCCAAATCACCTGCTCGTCCATCATTACTCCCCAAATCACCTGCTAGTCCATCATTACTCCCCAAATCACCTGTCCATCCATCATTACTCCCCAAATCACCTGCTCGTCCATCATTACTCCCCAAATCACTTGCTCGTCCATCATTACTCCCCAAATCACCTGCTCGTCCATCATTACTCCAAAATCACCTGTTCCTCCATCATTACTCCCCAAATCACCTGCTAGTCCATCATTACTCCCCAAATCACCTGCTCGTCCATCATTACTCCAAAATCACCTGTTCCTCCATCATTACTCCCCAAATCACCTGCTCGTCCATCATTACTCCCCAAATCACTTGCTCGTCCATCATTACTCCCCAAATCACCTGCTAGTCCATCATTACTCCCCAAATCACCTGCTCGTCCATCATTACTCCAAAATCACCTGTTCCTCCATCATTACTCCCCAAATCACCTGCTCGTCCATCATTACTCCCCAAATCACCTGCTCGTCCATCATTACTCCCCAAATCACCTGTTCCTCCATCATTACTCCCCAAATCACCTGTTCCTCCATCATTACTCCCCAAATCACCTGTCCGTCCATCATTACTCCCCAAATCACCTGTTCCTCCATCATTACTCCCCAAATCACCTGCTCGTCCATCATTACTCCCCAAATCACCTGTCCGTCCAGAGTTACTCCCCAAATCACCTGTCCGTCCATCATTACTCCCCAAATCACCTGCTCGTCCATCATTACTCCCCAAACTCCTCGCTCGTCCATCATTACTCCCCAAATCACCTGTCCGTCCATCATTACTCCCCAAATCACCTGTCCGTCCATCATTACTCCCCAAATCACCTGCTAGTCCATCATTACTACCCCAAATCACCTGTCCATCCATCATTACTCCCCAAATCACCTGCTCGTCCATCATTACTCCCCCAAATCACTTGCTCGTCCATCATTACTCCCCAAATCACCTGCTAGTCCATCATTACTCCCCAAATCACCTGCTCGTCCATCATACTACCCAAAATCACCTGTTCCTCCATCATTACTCCCCAAATCACCTGCTAGTCCATCATTACTCCCCAAATCACCTGCTCGTCCATCATTACTCCAAAATCACCTGTTCCTCCATCACTTACCCCCAAATCACCTGCTAGTCCATCATTACCCCCCCAAATCACCTGGTCCATCATTACTCCAAATCACCTGTTCCTCCATCATTACTCCCAAATCACCTCTATCTCATACTCCAAATCACTTGCTCATCTCATTACTCCCCAATCACCTCTAGTCCATCATTACCCCCAAATCACCTGCTCCCCATCATTACATCCCAACCCTCCCATCATTACTCCCCAAATCACCTCTCCATCATTACTCCCAAACCTTCTCCATTATTACCCCCAAACACCTGTTCCTCCACATTACTCCCAAACAACTGTCCATACTCCCAAATCACCTGTTCCTCCTCATACCCCAATCACCTTCAATCTGAAACTGTCCGCCCAGAGTTACTCCCCAAATCACCTGTCCGTCCATCATTACCCCCAAATCACCTGCCCATACACTATCCCCAAATCACCTGCCATCATTACTTCCCAAATCACCTGTCCCATCATTACTCCCAAATCACCTGTCCGCTCACTCTCCCCAAATCACCTGCTAGTCCATCATTACTCCCCAAATCACTAGTCCATCATACCCAAATCACTCGTCCATCATTACTCCCCAAATCACCTGCTGTCCATCATTACTCCCCAAATCACCTGCCGTCCATCATTACTCCCAAATCACCTGCTCGTCCATCATTACCCCAAATCACCTGTAGTCCATCATCACTCCCCAAATCACCTGCTCATCACTTCTCCCCAAATCACCTGCTCTCATCATTACTCCCAAATCACCTGCGTCACATCACCCCAAATACCTGCTGTCCATCACTCCCCAAATCACCTGCTCTCCATCATTCCCCAATCACCTCCATCATTACTCCCCAAATCACCTGCCCGTCCTCATTACTCCCCAAAACCTGCTCGTCCATCATTACCCCCAAACACCTGCTCTCCCATACTCCCAAATCACCTACCATCATTACTCCCAAACACCTTCCTCCACATTACTCCCCATACCTCACTCCCCAATACCACTCCCCAAATCACCTGTCGTCCATCATTGCCCCCAAATCACCTGCTTCCATCATTACTCCCAATCACCTGTCCATCATTACCCCAATCACCTCCTCCATCATTACTCCCCAAATCACCTGTCCATCATACTCCCAAACACCTGTCTCCACTCCCAAAACCTTCTCCATCTACTCCCAACTTTTACTCCCACACCTGTCCAATCACACTGCATTCCAAACCACCTCCCCATCATTACCCCAATCACCTCCATCAACTCTCAAATCACCCCATCCATCATTACTCCCTAAATCACCCCCCGTCCATCATTATCCCAAATCACCTGGCATCATTACTCCCAACTTCCTCTACCTTCCCCAAATCACCTGTCCGCCTCACTCCCCAACACCTGCTCGTCCATCATTACCTCCCCAATCACCTGCTCGCCCATCATTACTCCCCAAATCACCTGTTCCTCCATCATTACTCCCCAAATCACCTGTCCATCCATCCTTACTCCCCAAATCACCTGCTAGTCCATCATTACTCCCCAAATCACCTGTTCCTCCATCATTACTCCCCAAATCACCTGCTCGTCCATCATTACTCCCCAACCCCCAAATACCTGCGTCCATCATACTCCCCAAATCACCTGTCCGTCCATCATTACTCCCCAAATCACCTGCTAATCAACCATTACTCCCCAAATCACCTGCTACTCCATCATTACTCCCAAATCACCTGTCCGTCCAGAGTTACTCCCCCAAATCACCTGTCCGTTCCATCATTACTCCCCAAATCACCTGCTCGTCCATCATTACCCCCAAATCACCTGTCCGTCCATCATTACTCCCCAAATCACCTGTCCGTCCATCATTACTCCCCAAATCACCTGCTCATCATCACCCTAAATCACCTGTTCCTCCATGATTACTCCCCAAATCACCTGCTAGTCCATCATTACCACCAAATCACCTGCCCTGTCCATCATTACTCCCCAAATCACCTGTTCCTCCATCACATTCCAAATCACCTGTCCATCCATCCTTACTCCCCAAATCACCTGAGTCCATCATTACTCCCCAAATCACCTGCTACATTATTCCCAAATCACCTGCTCCATCATATCCCCAAATCACCTGCTAGTCCATCATTATTCCCAAATCACCTGTCCGTCCATCATTACCATCCCCAAATCACCTGTCCGTCCATCATTACTCCCCAAATCACCTCTACATTCATTACTCCCAAATCACCCTAGTCCATCACATCTCCCAAATCACCTGTCCGTCCATCATTACCCCCCAAATCACTTGCTCGTCCATCATTACTCCCCAAATCACCTGCTAGTCCATCATTACTCCCCAAATCACTTGCTCGTCCATCATTACTCCCCAAATCACCTGTCCGTCCATCATTACTCCCCAAATCACTGTCCCATCATTACTCCCCAAATCACTTGCTCGTCCATCATTCCTCCCCCAAATCACCTGTCCTCCATCATTACTCCCCAAATCACCTGTCCATCCATCATTACTCCCCAACACCTGCTAGTCCATCATTACTCCCCAAATCACCTGCTAGGTCCATCATTACCCCCAAATCACCTGTCCGGTCCATCATTACTCCCAAATCACTGCTGTCCATCATTACTCCCCAAATCACCTGCTAGTCCATCAACTCCCCCAAATCACCTGCTGGTCCATCTTCACCCCCAAATCACCTGTCCGTCCATCATTACTCCCCAAATCACCTGTCCGTCCATCATTACTCCCCAAATCACCTGCTCCATCATTACTCCCCAAATCACCTGCTCGCCCATCATTACCCCCAAATCACCTGCTCGTCCATCATTACCCCCAAATCACCTGCTAGTCCATCATTACTCCCCAAATCACCTGCCCGTCCATCATTACTCCCCCAAATCACTTGCTCGTCCATCATTACCCCCAAATCACTGCTAGTCCATCATTACTCCCCAAATCACCTGCTCGTCCATCCACTCCCCCAAATCACCTGTCCGTCCATCATTACTCCCCAAATCACCTGTCCGTCCATCATTACTCCCCAAATCACCTGCTCGTCCATCATTACTCCCCAAATCACCTGCTCGTCCATCACTCCCCAAATCACCTGCTCGTCCATCATCACTCCCCAAATCACCTGTCCGTCCATCATTACTCCCCAAATCACCTGTCCGTCCATCATTACTCCCCAAATCACCTGCTCGTCCATCATTACTCCCCAAATCACCTGTCCGTCCATCATTACTCCCCAAATCACCTGCTAGTCCATCATTACTCCCCAAATCACCTGCTAGTCCATCATTACTCCCCAAATCACCTGCTCGGCCATCATTACTCCCCAAATCACCTGTTCCTCCATCATTATTCCCCCAAATCACCTGTCCATCCATCCTTACTCCCCAAATCACTGCTAGTCCATCATTACTCCCCAAATCACCTGCTAGTCCATCATTACTCCCCAAATCACCTGTCCGTCCATCATTACTCCCCAAATCACCTGCTCGTCCATCATTACTCCCCAAATCACCTGTCCGTCCATCATTACTCCCCAAATCACCTGTCCGTCCATCATTACTCCCCAAATCACCTGTCCGTCCATCATTACTCCCCAAATCACCTGTCCGTCCATCATTACTCCCCAAATCACCTGTCCGTCCATCATTACTCCCAAACCTGCTAGTCCATTATTACTCCCCAAATCACCTGCTAGTCCATCATTACTACCCCAAATCACCTGCTCGTCCATCATTACTCCCCAAATCACCTGTTCCTCCATCATTACTCCCCAAATCACCTGTCCATCCATCCTTACTCCCCAAATCACCTGCTAGTCCATCATTACTCCCCAAATCACCTGTCCATCCATCATTACTCCCCAAATCACCTGCTCGTCCATCATTACTCCCCAAATCACCTGTTCGTCCATCATTACTCCCCAAATCACCTGTCCATCCATCATTACTCCCCAAATCACCTGCTCGTCCATCATTACTCCCCAAATCACTTGCTCGTCCATCATTACTCCCCAAATCACCTGCTAGTCCATCATTACTCCCCAAATCACCTGCTCGTCCATCATTACTCCAAAATCACCTGTTCCTCCATCATTACTCCCCAAATCACCTGCTAGTCCATCATTACTCCCCAAATCACCTGCTCGTCCATCATTACTCCAAAATCACCTGTTCCTCCATCATTACTCCCCAATCACCTGTGTCCATCATTACTCCCCAATCACTTGCTCGTCCATCATTACTCCCCAAATCACCTGCTAGTCCATCATTACTCCCCAAATCACCTTCTCTCCATCATTACTCCAAAATCACCTGTTCCTCCATCATTACTCCCCAAATCACCTGCTCGTCCATCATTACTCCCCAAATCACTTGCTCGGTCCATCATTACTCCCCAAATCACCTGTTCCTCCATCATTACTCCCCAAATCACCTGTTCCTCCATCATTACTCCCCAAATCACCTGTCCGTCCATCATTACTCCCCAAATCACCTGTTCCTCCATCATTACTCCCCAAATCACCTGTTCGTCCATCATTACTCCCCAAATCACCTGTCCGCCCAGACATTCCCCAAATCACCTGTCCGTCCATCATTACTCCCCAAATCACTGCTCACCCATCATTACTCCCCAATCACCTGCTCGTCCATCATTATCTCCCAAATCACCTGGTCCATCATTACTCCCCAAATCACCTATCACGACCATCATTACCCCCAAATCACCTGCTAGTCCATCATTACTCCCCAAATCACCTGTCCATCCATCATACTCCCCAAATCACCTGCTCGTCCATCATTACTCCCCAAATCACTTGCTCGTCCATCATTACTCCCCAAATCACCTGCTAGTCCATCATTACTCCCCAAATCACCTGCTCGTCCATCATCATTATCCAAAATCACCTGTTCCTCCATCATTACATCCCCAAATCACCTGCTAGTCCATCATTACTCCCCAAATCACCTGCTCGTCCATCATTACTCCAAAATCACCTGTTCCTCCATCATTACTCCCCAAATCACCTGCTAGTCCATCATTTCCCCCAAATCACCTGCTCATCCATCATTATCCAAAATCACCTGTTCCTCCATCATTACTCCCCAAATCACCTGCTCGTCCATCATTACTCCCCAAATCACTTGCCTGCCCATCATTACTCCCCAAATCACCTGCTAGTCCATCATTACCCCCAAATCACCTGCTCGTCCATCATTACTCCAAAATCACCTGTTCCTCCATCATTACTCCCCAAATCACCTGCTCGTCCACATTACTCCCCAAACACTTGCTGTCCTTCCCAAATACCTGTTCCAATTACTCCCCAACACTGTTCTCCATCATTACCCAAATACCATCATTACCCCAAATCACCTGTTCCTCCATCATTACTCCCCAAATCACCTGCGGTCCATCATTATCCCCCCAAATCACCTGTCCGTCCAGAGTTACTCCCCAAATCACCTGTCCGTCCATCATTACTCCCCAAATCACCTGCTGGTCCATCATTACTCCCCAAATCACCTGCCCGTCCATCATTACTCCCCAAATCACCGTCCGTCCATCATTACTTCCCCAAATCACCTGTCCGTCCATCATTACTCCCCAAATCACCTGCTAGTCCATCATTACTCCCCAAATCACCTGCTAGTCCATCATTACTCCCCAAATCACCTGCCCGTCCATCATTACTCCCCAAATCACCTGCTCGTCCATCATTACTCCCCAAATCACCTGCTCGTCCATCATTACTCCCCAAATCACCTGCTCGTCCATCATTACTCCCCAAATCACCTGCTAGTCCATCATTACTCCCCAAATCACCTGCTCGTCCATCATTACTCCCCAAATCACCTGCTCGTCCATCATTACTCCCCAAATCACCTGCTCGTCCATCATCACTCCCCAAATCACCTGCTCGTCCATCATCACTCCCCAAATCACCTGCTCGTCCATCATTACTCCCCAAATCACCTGCTCGTCCATCATTACTCCCCAAATCACCTGCTCGGTCCATCATCACCCCAAATCACCTGCTCGTCCATCATTACTCCCCAAATCACCTGCTCGCCCCATCACTCCCCAAATCACCTGCTAGTCCATCATTACTCCCCAAATCACCTGTCCGTCCATCATTACTCCCCAAATCACCTGTTCGTCCATCATTACTCCCCAAATCACCTGCTCGTCCATCATTACTCCCAAATCACCTGCCCGTCCATACATTACTCCCCAAATCACCTGCTCGTCCATCATTACTCCCCAAATCACCTGTTCCTCCATCATTACTCCCCAAATCACCTGTCCGTCCATCATTACTCCCCAAATCACCTGCTCGTCCATCATTACTCCCCAAATCACCTGCTCGTCCATCATTACTCCCCAAATCACCTGCTCGTCCATCCTTACTCCCCAAATCACCTGTCCATCCATCCTTACTCCCCAAATCACCTGTCCGTCCATCATTACTCCCCAAATCACCTGTCCGTCCATCATTACTCCCCAAATCACCTGTCCGTCCATCATTACTCCCCAAATCACCTGCTCGTCCATCATTACTCCCCAAATCACCTGTCCGTCCATCATTACTCCCCAAATCACCTGTCCGTCCATCATTACTCCCCAAATCACCTGCTCGTCCATCATTACTCCCCAAATCACCTGTCCGTCCATCATTACTCCCCAAATCACCTGTCCGTCCATCATTACTCCCCAAATCACCTGCTCGTCCATCATTACTCCCCAAATCACCTGCTCGTCCATCATTACTCCCCAAATCACCTGTTCCTCCATCATTACTCCCCAAATCACCTGTCCATCCATCCTTACTCCCCAAATCACCTGCTAGTCCATCACTACTCCCCAAATCACCTGTTCCTCCACATTACATCCCCCAAATCACCTGCTCGTCCATCATTACTCCCCAAATCACCTGTCCGTCCATCATTACCCCCCCAAATCACCTGTCCGTCCATCATTACTTCCCAAATCACCTGTCCGTCCATCATTATCCCCAAATCACCTGCTAGTCAATCATTACTCCCCAAATCACCTGCTACTCCATCATTACTCCCCAAATCACCTGTCCGTCCAGAGTTACTCCCCAAATCACCTGTCCGTCCATCATTACTCCCCAAATCACCTGCTCGTCCATCATTACTCCCCAAATCACCTGTCCGTCCATCATTACTCCCCAAATCACCTGTCCGTCCATCATTACTCCCCAAATCACCTGCTCGTCCATCATTATCCCTCAAATCACCTGTTCCTCCATGATTACTCCCCAAATCACCTGCTAGTCCATCATTACTCCCCAAATCACCTGCTCGTCCATCATTACTCCCCAAATCACCTGTTCCTCCATCATTACTCCCCAAATCACCTGTCCATCCATCCTTACTCCCCAAATCACCTGCTAGTCCATCATTACTCCCCAAATCACCTGCTAGTCCATCATTACTCCCCAAATCACCTGCTCGTCCATCATTACTCCCCAAATCACCTGCTAGTCCATCATTACTCCCCAAATCACCTGTCCGTCCATCATTACTCCCCAAATCACCTGTCCGTCCATCATTACTCCCCAAATCACCTGCTAGTCCATCATTACTCCCCAAATCACCTGCTAGTCCATCATTACTCCCCAAATCACCTGTCCGTCCATCATTACTCCCCAAATCACTTGCTCGTCCATCATTACTCCCCAAATCACCTGCTAGTCCATCATTACTCCCCAAATCACTTGCTCGTCCATCATTACTCCCCAAATCACCTGTCCGTCCATCATTACTCCCCAAATCACTTGCTCGTCCATCATTACTCCCCAAATCACTTGCTCGTCCATCATTACTCCCCAAATCACCTGTTCCTCCATCATTACTCCCCAAATCACCTGTCCATCCATCATTACTCCCCAAATCACCTGCTAGTCCATCATTACTCCCCAAATCACCTGCTAGTCCATCATTACTCCCCAAATCACCTGTCCGTCCATCATTACTCCCCAAATCACCTGCTCGTCCATCATTACTCCCCAAATCACCTGCTAGTCCATCATTACTCCCCAAATCACCTGCTCGTCCATCATTACTCCCCAAATCACCTGTCCGTCCATCATTACTCCCCAAATCACCTGTCCGTCCATCATTACTCCCCAAATCACCTGCTCGTCCATCATTACTCCCCAAATCACCTGCTCGTCCATCATTACTCCCCAAATCACCTGCTCCGTCCATCATTACTCCCCAAATCACCTGCTAGTCCATCATTACTCCCCAAATCACCTGCTCGTCCATCATTACTCCCCAAATCACCTGCTCGTCCATCATTACTCCCCAAATCACCTGCTAGTCCATCATTACTCCCCAAATCACCTGCTCGTCCATCATTACTCCCCAAATCACCTGTCCGTCCATCATTACTCCCCAAATCACCTGTCCGTCCATCATTACTCCCCAAATCACCTGCTCGTCCATATATTACCCCCAAATCACCTGCCTGCCCTCATCACTCCCCAAATCACCTGCTCGTCCATCATTACTCCCCAAATCACCTGTCCGTCCATCATTACTCCCCAAATCACCTGTCCGTCCATCATTACTCCCCAAATCACCTGCTAGTCCATCATTACTCCCCAAATCACCTGTCCGTCCATCATTACTCCCCAAATCACCTGCTAGTCCATCATTACTCCCCAAATCACCTGCTCGTCCATCATTACTCCCCAAATCACCTGCTCGTCCATCATTACTCCCCAAATCACCTGTTCCTCCATCATTACTCCCCAAATCACCTGTCCATCCATCCTTACTCCCCAAATCACCTGCTAGGCCATCATTACTCCCCAAATCACCTGCTAGTCCATCATTACTCCCCAAATCACCTGTCCGTCCATCATTACTCCCCAAATCACTTGCTCGTCCATCATTACTCCCCAAATCACCTGTCCGTCCATCATTACTCCCCAAATCACCTGTCCGTCCATCATTACTCCCCAAATCACCTGTCCGTCCATCATTACTCCCCAAATCACCTGTCCGTCCATCATTACTCCCCAAATCACCTGTCCGTCCATCATTACTCCCCAAATCACCTGCTAGTCCATCATTACTCCCCAAATCACCTGCTAGTCCATCATTACTCCCCAAATCACCTGCTCGTCCATCATTACTCCCCAAATCACCTGTTCCTCCATCATTACTCCCCAAATCACCTGTCCATCCATCCTTACTCCCCAAATCACCTGCTAGTCCATCATTACTCCCCAAATCACCTGCTAGTCCATCATTACTCCCCAAATCACCTGTCCGTCCATCATTACTCCCCAAATCACCTGTCCGTCCATCATTACTCCCCAAATCACCTGTCCGTCCATCATTACTCCCCAAATCACCTGCTCGTCCATCATTACTCCCCAAATCACCTGCTCGTCCATCATTACTCCCCAAATCACCTGCTCGTCCATCATCACTCCCCAAATCACCTTTCAGAAGCTATAATTAATACTGCAGATGTTAAGGAATAAACCAGTTTGTGTCGTGCTCTTACAGGAAATAATCATCAGCGGGGTGGTGTGATGAAGCAGAGTTACTGTACCACCCTGAAGTTTATTGTTTTTTTCCTCTAAACACCAAGTGTTCTGTTCCTCTTACACCACAGCAATTTTCCCCCAACAGCAAAATAGTATTGAATTTAAAAAATGCATACTTTTTCTATCAGTTACATTTAATCTTGTGGAAAGTCTGCACAACTCGCCTGATAGCAGCTATAAACACCCGTTCCCCTATGGTCCCTCTCTCCGGGTTAATAAAACCATAAAAAAAAACGAAACTGAGCGCTGTGCTATAATTCAGAATGTTTTAAATAAAAATATTTAATCCCTAATTCTCACTTCTAACTTGAATTAAATGCAAAAACTTGTTGAATTTCCGGCAGCAGATGCAGTGTGTTCTCATCTTTATCCATGAGCTATGTTTTTTTTCCCCTCCTCACAGTCACGATTGCCGTGGGAAACAGCCGTCTGAAAAAAAAAAATACGAATAAAAAAAAAATAATTAAGGGGGTGGTGGTGTGTGTGTGTGTGTGTGTGTCTGGGGGGGGGGTTACACGTTTTTGATGTAATGAGAAATTGGCTTTAATTAGCACTTTTTGGAACTGATAAACGTTTCCACGGTTCTTTTGGCCAGCGTCCACAGCTGGATCTCCACAGCGCAGTTTTGACCATCGCTCAAATGAAAAAAAAAAACATTTTTAAATTAAAAGTTGGCATGACGACGTCCCATCTGGTCCTCCAGCAGACAATAGAGACATTCATGTGGTAAAACGAAATAATCTGGGAAGTGAACCAGTGCTAATGGTTATGTATCAACACGACAGTAACACGGTGCACTCGCAGCTGACAGGAGCGGACATTTTCCTCTTCGGTTTTTTTTTATTTTATTTTTTTTTATATGTGCTCGGGTTTCCGTGACCTTCACGCCATCTGGGCCAAAGTAATTTGCTTCGCACAAGTCGAGCCAACTGGAAGTGGGAAGACAAAATACGATCCGGCGAAACCTCGCCATCACGATGTCTCCTCTCTCTCTCTCTCTCTCTCTCTCTCTCTCTCTCCGTTACGTCGTCGGAACGGCTTTCGAGTCGAGCAGAACGTCGAGGAAATGTTCCCGTTAAGTTCCTGAAAAATTCACCAACAATACCGGCGTCCTCCGACACCAACATTAACGCCAATTCGAACGATTTACAACCGCTTAGTCGGAATTCCACCTAACTGTTCATTTCCCCGGTGCGGGTTCTCGTTAAGGAGACGTTTAGTGAACGACAATGGAAGGAGTCTCCAGTGTCAGAACGTTGTAACAGTCAGACTTAAAGCGGCAACTTTTCCAAAAGTTTTCCGACATCTTCTTGCGTTTGATTTGATTTATTTATCGTCCTTTGAACTTCGATCGAGAGAGAGAGAGAGCGGTTGTGAAGAGGGAAATACTGCTAGAACTCGTAACTCGGACGTTCCACAAGATTAAACGTTACCGTTTCAGTGAGAACAATTTTGACGTGACGTCGGGTAATAAAAAAAAAAGAATTTAAAAAGAATGACATTGTCATGGGGGTAAGTTGGTAAATCGCTGTGTTCGAAGACGAATGAAACACTCGGGGATTTTTCTCTAAAGGTTTTTTTTTTTTCCCGTCTCGACACCTCGAGTCAGAGCGGTGAGGTTTTTGTGCATTTAAGACCCGCACCATGAACCCATCATCTCTCAGCACCGGAGTGTTCAGCGAAGGATTATGGGTAGCTTTTCCTCTTTTCCCTTTGCTCGGCACCGCGGGTTCTTAAGCGCAACGGCGGAACTTTGAACCCGTGGAGATCGTGACTAATGCAGAGTCAACAATCTTCCCTCTCGGACCGAAAGAGGCATGAAGGTGAAAACGCAGCGAGAGAGACGTCTCTGCACCGAGATCTGGATGAAATGATTAACTGAGTCGTAGAGGCGTGTTAGAGGCGTGTTAGAGGCGTGTTAGAGGCGATGATGGCCGTAACTACGCCCGGGGTGTTCGGTTTGAAATTCGATGAGCTGATGATGGTTTCAGGGTCGCTATTAACAAAACGGATAAATGGGTTAATATAAGAGGAATTAAACACTTGGGGGAAAGTAACGGCGTTCTAGAGAAGTAATCGATACGGACACGATCGTCCCTGTAAGCAGCTCGTCGGAGGAGGGAACTCTCTCGCTCTTCTGCCCGATGGCTTCACATTAATAATGGAGCCTGACGCAATCAGGGTACGCTCAAGGAGAGGGAACTATTTCATCTCGCGACAGAGCGCTTAGCCGTGAAATAAACTAACGAGAGCTGACACCCGGTACGAGACGTCTCTCGGTTTCACTCAGACGCTAACGGCTGAAAAAGATCAATTGAAAGAAAGAAGGAGAAAGGGAGAGAAGAGACTAGCCGAAAAGCGATCGAAAAAAAGAGAAAGGCCAAGATAGAACAAGACTAAGGGGGGGGAAAAAAATAAAAAATTAAGCAAGAATGGAAAAGTGGAGACAAAATGGAGATGAAAAAAAAAAGAGAGAGAACGGAGAAATGGCTAGAGAGAAAAGGGATAAGAGAGGAAGACAGGAAAGAAAAGAAAAGATAAAGGGATGGCTGAAGTGACAAATGCGTGTAAAAAAAAAAAAGATAAAGCAAAAGCTTGAAAGAAAGAAAGAAAGAAAGAAAGAAAGACAAGGAGCTGAAAAGGCATGAAATAAATACAGCGGAAATAAACAAAGAAAGATAGAAAGTGAAAAAAAGAAAAAAAAGAAAGGGAAGAGATAAAATGCTAGAAAGAAAGAAAGAAAGAAAAAGAAATGGATGGGTGGAGCGACAAACAAATAGATGTCAAAAAGAAAGAAAGAGTGACGACACAAAAGCAAGAACAAAAGAAACAAAAAAGACAAAAGAAAACAAACAATTTAAAAAGGTAACAAAGGAATAAAGAATGGATAGACGTAAAAAAGAAAGAAAGAGAAGAGAAAAAAAGCGGAGAAGAAAGCGGTGTGTGAATAACGCTGGGTCTGGGACGGTGCTGAAACCTCTCTGAAGGACACGCTGCGGGACAAACACCTGGGAACTGGGACAGGAAGTGGTTAAAGGAGGACAAAGCCCAGCAGGTGGACGAGGACGCTGTCGCCCACAGGGGCAGGTGGGAAAGGGAAAGGGAGGGCGAGCGGGGTCAAAGTAACGCGCGAGGGAATGACTGGACAAGGCGGAAAAAATCGCTTAACGCGTCCGAATCGAGGCAAGAATCCGTGAAGACGGGAACAACCCGGGCTCCTGAGGACTGGTCTTCGTCTACGGAGCGTGACCGATCCATCCAGCACGGGCCGATACGTCCAGCGAGGACAGAAAGCTTCTGTAAATTCATCCGCCGTTACTTCCTGAGACGGAGGACGCGGAGCGGGACAGACGAGATCCGAACGCCGCTTGTCCTACTGAACAACTAAACAAGTGGGAAATGAAAAACAACAACCTTTTAGCACGTATCTGTAGTTCCTAAAAAAAAAAAAAGGTTCCACTTTCAACCGGAGAGAAACGTTTGGTTCGGTCACGTTTCCGACGCAGATAAAACACACGCCGTCTGGAACAAGCGCTTCATCAAACTGTTTTTAATGAATCCGCTTTCCCTCGGAATATTAAACTAAATGTATAGTTTAAATGTATTCCATTTCAATGTTTCATTCCAGCTAGAAGCAAACATTGTACTATATTACTGTATTAAAGGTTGAAGAACACCGTAAGAAAGAAAGAAGGTTCGGTCCTTTATGGTAGTTTTCTGACAAACTTAATAATAGTATGTTATAGTATAGTGCCATTTAAAAAAATAATTAATCATCAAACATTACTAAACCCCACTGCGAGAACCCCCTCCCTCCAAATCAGAGAATGGTTATCTTGTGTGCTGCCCAAAACGCTGTCTACCCCAACAACCTCATCTACACCAACATCCTCATCTACCCCAACAACCCCATCTACACCGACATCCTCATCTACCCCAACAACCCCATCTACACCAACATCCCCATCTACACCAACATCCCCATCTACACCAACAACCACATCTACACCAACAACCACATCTACACCAACATCCTCATCTACCCCAACAACCCCATCTACAACAACATCCTCATCTACCCCAACAACCCCATCTACAACAACATCCTCATCTACCCCAACAACCCCATCTACACCAACATCCTCATCTACACCAACATCCTCATCTACACCAACAACCCCATCTACACCAACATCCTCATCTACCCCAACAACCCCATCTACCCCAACAACCTCATCTACACCAACAACCACATCTACACCAACAACCACATCTACACCAACATCCTCATCTACCCCAACAACCCCATCTACACCAACATCCTCATCTACCCCAACAACGCCATCTACACCAACATCCTCATCTACCCCAACAACCTCATCTACACCAACATCCTCATCTACACCAACATCCTCATCTACACCAACAACCCCATCTACACCAACATCCTCATCTACCCCAACAACCCCATCTACACCAACATCCTCATCTACCCCAACAACCCCATCTACACCAACATCCTCATCTACCCCAACAACCTCATCTACACCAACATCCTCATCTACACCAACATCCTCATCTACCCCAACAACCTCATCTACACCAACATCCTCATCTACCCCAACAACCCCATCTACACCGACATCCTCATCTACCCCAACAACCCCATCTACACCAACATCCCCATCTACACCAACATCCCCATCTACACCAACAACCACATCTACACCAACAACCACATCTACACCAACATCCTCATCTACCCCAACAACCCCATCTACACCAACATCCTCATCTACCCCAACAACCCCATCTACACCGACATCCTCATCTACCCCAACAACCCCATCTACACCAACATCCTCATCTACCCCAACAACCCCATCTACACCAACATCCTCATCTACCCCAACAACCCCATCTACACCGACATCCTCATCTACCCCAACAACCCCATCTACACCAACATCCCCATCTACACCAACATCCCCATCTACACCAACAACCACATCTACACCAACATCCTCATCTACCCCAACAACCCCATCTACACCAACATCCTCATCTACCCCAACAACCCCATCTACACCAACATCCTCATCTACCCCAACAACCCCATCTACACCAACATCCTCATCTACCCCAACAACCTCATCTACACCAACATCCTCATCTACACCAACATCCTCATCTACCCCAACAACCTCATCTACACCAACATCCTCATCTACCCCAACAACCCCATCTACACCAACATCCTCATCTACCCCAACAACCCCATCTACACCAACATCCCCATCTACACCAACAACCACATCTACACCAACAACCACATCTACACCAACATCCTCATCTACCCCAACAACCCCATCTACAACAACATCCTCATCTACCCCAACAACCCCATCTACACCAACATCCTCATCTACCCCAACAACCCCATCTACACCAACATCCTCATCTACCCCAACAACCCCATCTACCCCAACAACCTCATCTACACCAACAACCACATCTACACCAACAACCACATCTACACCAACATCCTCATCTACCCCAACAACCCCATCTACACCAACATCCTCATCTACCCCAACAACCCCATCTACACCAACATCCTCATCTACCCCAACAACCTCATCTACACCAACATCCTCATCTACACCAACATCCTCATCTACACCAACAACCCCATCTACACCAACATCCTCATCTACCCCAACAACCCCATCTACCCCAACATCCTCATCTACCCCAACAACCCCATCTACACCGACATCCTCATCTACCCCAACAACCCCATCTACACCAACATCCCCATCTACACCAACAACCACATCTACACCAACAACCACATCTACACCAACATCCTCATCTACCCCAACAACCCCATCTACACCAACATCCTCATCTACACCAACATCCCCATCTACACCAACATCCCCATCTACACCAACAACCACATCTACACCAACATCCTCATCTACACCAACAACCCCATCTACACCAACATCCTCATCTACCCCAACATCCTCATCTACCCCAACAACCCCATCTACCCCAACATCCTCATCTACACCAACATCCTCATCTACACCAACATCCTCATCTACACCAACAACCCCATCTACACCAACATCCTCATCTACACCAACATCCTCATCTACCCCAACATCCTCATCTACACCAACATCCTCATCTACACCAACAACCCCATCTACACCAACATCCTCATCTACACCAGCATCCTCATCTACACCAACAACCCCATCTACACCAACATCCTCATCTACACCAACATCCTCATCTACACAAACAACCCCATCTACACCAACATCCTCATCTACACCAACAACCTCATCTACACCAACATCCTCATCTACACCAACAACCCCATCTACACCAACAACCCCATCTACACCAACATCCTCATCTACACCAACAACCCCATCTACACCAACATCCTCATCTACCCCAACAACCCCATCTACACCAACAACCCCATCTACACCAAAATCCTCATCTACACCAAAATCCTCATCTACCCCAACAATCCCAAGATTTTCCACGGTTTATGGGGTATGGTGTATTTGCGCATGGCTTGACGGTGGCTCGTCCCTGACTCCCGCAGCAATTTAGACCTGAATGTCAGCTGAAATGGTTTTTGCAGCAGCTGAGTACAGAATTGTTTAATTTGCCTTTAGCTCGAGTTAAAGGTCATGGAACAGCAAATATAATTACAGGAGAGTGTCCTGAAAGGGTTTAAACATGTCACTCGCTCACACGCTCATCACTCACCCCGACTAACCCCAGATAACACTGCTGTGTCACTCGCTCACTCACCCAGACTAACCCCAGATAACACTGCTGTGTCACTCACTCACTCACCCAGACTAACCCCAGATAACACTGCTGTGTCACTCGCTCACTCACCCAGACTAACCCCAGATAACACTGCTGTGTCACTCACTCACTCACCCAGACTAACCCCAGATAACACTGCTGTGTCACTCACTCACTCACCCAGACTAACCCCAGATAACACTGCTGTGCAAGGAGTAATTACTGAGCATTTGTAATTTCACTGAAACTCAACCACAAAATCTAATTTCTCTGACTGGAATTTCCTTGACGTCATCCCCCAGAAAAAAAGGGAAACAATAACAAAAATGTACGGATACAGGAACCAAACAAAGTACCACAACACCGGGGCTGTAACTATACCACGGTGTCAGTAAACGCTGACGGAAAATGAACTATTAGCGAGCGGATGTTTTAAGCGCGCACTGTTCCGCCTCGGTGAGATATCAGGATTCCGTTTCGCGTGTTATTTTGTTGTTGTTGTTGAGTGACATGTTCATTAGCGGCGCCACGTCGTTTCTAATTAAGGCGGCCGGCGGAGGTGAGATTAGGACATGACTTCGGTTAATTAGCCTACAGGCTTCTGGAACAATTACGACACGGCGGAGTTTCAGGACGTTTGAAAAGGACTTTTCAATAACTTCAAAACAGGAAGGCGAGAGTCAACGCAATCTGAAGCAGTCGCCTCACCGCTCAGCCGGTCGGGCCGCGGCGCGCGTGGAAGTACAACGCGACACGCTCGTTCGGCTACCTTATCGTTTCTATAGCAACAGCTCATTCAAAAGCGACTGGTACAGCGAACGCTCCCCACGAATAGATCAGAAACCATCTCTGCTCCGTGAGGAGACGTCCAATGCGACCTTCATGGAAGGAGTCTCCAGTGTTCAAGAAATAAAGAGAGAAGAAAAGAAAGACTAAAAGAAGAGCAGGAAGAAAGAAGGAAAGAAAGAATTTCAGTATTTTTTGTCATTTGTGAAAAAGGTCGTGACCTCGGCTCTGACCGCCTCCCTCTCTCAGCGAGGACATTTCCTCTTCCCTCAGCGTGATAAGCGCTCTTTACTTCTTCACAAGACGTTAATTAAAATTCCAATTAACTTTTCAATTATAATTATCTCTCTTCTCGTAACCACTGGAGCGCGCGCTGATGTTTATTTGTTTGTTTGTTTGGTTTCGGAGAGGAAGTTGAGGCACAGGAAGATTGGTGCTCCGTGCCTGCGGTAAACAGACCTGATAAAAGCTTCTGTTGGAGAAAGGTGAAAGACTCCGAGAGAGAGAGAGACGGCAGACCGTAAACATAAACACGTTGCCCTGTCACGAAATAAATAAATAAATGAATGAATAAATACATAAATGAAAGTATGCCGATGTCACAATCATGGCATCGAGACGACAAAAATATCACACGGAGGTGTTTCAGGACATTTCTGCTACACACAAATCAGAGCACACACCATTCACAAAGAAAGACTAGACATGAACGAAGGAAAGACGCAAGAAAGTCAAAAGAAAGATAGAAAGGCGAGACAGAAGAGATGGAAAGAAAGAAAATCAAGAAGAACGTTATGAAGACTGGACAGAACAGAGATCATTAACAAACGAAAGAATGAAAGAAAGAAAGAAAGAAAGAAAGAAAGAAAGAAAGAGAAACAAAAGAAAAAAGGGAAGTCAAAAAGAAAGAAAAAACAATGAACAAAAGAAAGAAAGAAAGAAAGAAAGAAAGAAAGAAAGAAAGAAAGAAAGAAAGAAAGAAAGAGAAAGAAAGAAAGAAAGAAAGAAAGAAAAGAAAGACTGGACAGAAAAAAGATAAACAAAAGAAGATGGGAAGTCAAAAAGAAAGAAACAAACAAAAGAAAGAGGGGAAGTCAAAAAGAAAGAAACAAACAATGAACAAAAGAAAGAAAGAGTAGACAGAAAAGAGAACCTGAAGAAAGAAACGCTGAAGCACACCTGGACGCGGTTCCTCACACCTACATCACTCTCTCCAGCACCGACACGGTGCGGTCCTCTCAGCACATCGCAGGTGTTCACTCCACACACAATCTACTGCTCAGGAATTTCACACCTTTGGTGAAAGCGATGAAGCTCCTGAGACGAGAATTAGAGAACGTCCAGTGACAGTGACGGCTCACGGGTGATATTACCGTCCAGACGGAGAACATCTCCAGAGAGACGACGATCCCGACTCGCTAAGACCTTTCATGGGTGCCAGAAAGAACATGGAGGATGGTGTTAGAGTCGCCGAACCCTGATATTTCATCATGTTCTGAAGGAATGAAAATGCCAAGTGTGGCATGAAAAATTCATTCATACGCCGAGGCTTTTTATGTAAAAATATGGCTGACCGATTCTATTAACTCAAACCTGAGGGTTTACGCTCGCTAAATTTAGCCCGAAATATCCAGTTAGGTCCCACAAAACCCTGCAGTGACCACCGTTCCAGCCCGAGGGCTGCGGGCCAGGTGAAGGAACTGTTCACTAACTTTTAAAAAACACCGTAATAAAAGACCAAACACAAGTGTTACTATGGGAACACGGGTCACACCCCCTTTCACTGGCAAGTAGAGAGGCCACGCCTCATTCTCTAGGACTGACAGGTACAGAGGCCACACCATCTTCAGTGAAATGGAGAGACCCAAAGGCCACGCCTCCTTCTTTGAGCCTAAAAAAAACCACAGGCCACGCCTTCTTCACTGAAACATAAAGACACAAAGGCTACTCCTCCTTCACTCAGACTAAAAGACACAGAGGCCACGCCTCTTCCGCTGAGACTAAGATAGAGAGGCCACGCCTCCTTCACTGAGATGGAAAGAAACAGGCACCATGCCTCCTTCACTGAAACTGACAGATACAGAGGCCACGTCTCCTTCATTGAAACAAAGACACATAAGCCACGCCCCCTGCCCTGAAACAAACATAAGCCACACCCCTTTCACTGAGACAAAGACCCTCCTTCACTGAGAATGAAATATAGAGACCACACCTCCTTCACTAAGAATAAAAGACAAAGAGGCCACGCCTCCTTCATTGAAACAAAGACACATAAGCCACGCCCCCTGCCCTGAAACAAACATAAGCCACACCTCTTTCACTGAAACAAAGACCCTCCTTCACTGAGAATGAAATATAGAGACCACACCTCCTTCACTAAGAATAAAAGACAAAGAGGCCACGCCTCCTTCATTGAAACAAAGACACATAAGCCACGCCCCCTGCCCTGAAACAAACATAAGCCACACCTCTTTCACTGAAACAAAGACCCTCCTTCACTGAGAATGAAATATAGAGACCACACCTCCTTCACTAAGAATAAAAGACGGAGGCCGCACATCCTTCCGTGGGACTGGTACAAAGCCACGCCTCCTTCAGTGGGACTGGTACACAGCCATGCCTCCTTCAGTGGGACTGGTACAAAGCCATGCCTCCTTCAGTGGGACTGGTACACAGCCACGCCTCCTTCAGTGGGACTGGTACACAGCCACGCCTCCTTCAGTGGGACTGGTACAAAGGCCACGCCTCCTTCAGTGGGACTGGTACAAAGCCACGCCTCCTTCAGTGGGACTGGTACAAAGGCCACACCTCCTTCACTGAGATTAAATGACACATAGGCCACACCTCTTTTACTGAGTCTAAAATATAGAGGCCACACCTCCCTCACTCAGATAAAAAGACAGAGGCCACACCTCCTTCACGCAGATAACAAAAGACAGAGGCCACACCTCCTTTTCTAGGACAAATTTAATAAAGAGATCTGATGGAGCTGTAGTTCCTCATCCTATTTTAGGCTAATTAGAAAAGTTTTGTGTTTCAAAATGAGATTATTATTTTCCTACACTACACTTGGGTTTTACTTTTGAATTAAAGCAGCTCAAATGTTCTAAATATCAGATTCTCATTCCTCAGACGTACAGGAAAAAAAATACTCCTCACAAATCACAACCTAAAAATCTATATGTGGTGATGAGGCCTGACGTGACTGCTAAAGTGCAGCGCGCTAGCAAATACGCTACGCTGCTTACTAAGCACCATGCAGCAGAACTGTCAAAGCTTATTCGTTTAAAAAAAAATAATAAATAATAATAATAATAATAATAAAAAAATAAAATGCGTTTAAAAAAAAAGATGAGGTGAGCCGAGTTGAGCCGCAACACGAGCGCCGCCCGAGGGGAGCCGCATCCGTCAAACCTTCCAGAACAGGACACCGGACCCGTTTTATTCCTGTTACTACTTACACTGCGGAAATCTGTTCAGCGCTCGTCTCTAACCTTCCCGTTAGAGACTCGTTAATGAACTATTCCACAATTTACAAAATGAAAAAACTCAAAAGAGCTCAGAATTATCGTCGTCCCAGGGACTGTCAAAAAAAAAACAAAAAAAAAAACACAAGGATCCGAACCATACGCGTTCCCGCCTGGCCCGCCTGTGGGACGATAAAATAAAAAGTAATCAGTAACGAGGACTTTTTGGCAGCAGACGTCCAACATCTGTCTCGGCGGGGGTCTGACTCTCAACGTTTTACAACCGGAGCCTTCTCACACAGCCTGGATTATTTACAGGCGAAGATTCGGTGCAATAAAACGTCTCCACAGACACACGGTGGCCTTTCCCAGCAAATCCAGAACGTTCCATCTACGCGATAATCCAGCGTGTTAAATAAAAAAAAAAAAATCTATAATAAAATTACGGGACCAGCCAAAACACACGGCGTTTACGGTGGGTACGATGTTCAACCGTCACGTCCGTTTAGCGAAACGTCTCCTAGGATCTTCGCATCGTATCGCTTTATGATCTAGCGTTCCAAGAACGCTTCAACGTTCTAAAAACGTTCACGCGAACGCAAGCCGACTTACACAAAGCCGTTAACGCTGGAACGTTCGGAAACAGCTGGACGTTTCAACGTACAACGGTTACGATGACGTTTCCGTGACGCTAGTTTTCGTCTATCTGGAAGAACGTCGTGCGTGCGACGTATTTACACAAAGGTGACACGTGACCAGCATTAACATGATTCAATTATTAAATGACGGGACGTTACCAATAACTATTCTCCAATCGGGCCGAACGTTTTCCGAACGTTACAGGAACATATTCAGTCCGATCTGTCCGAGTTTTTTTTTTTGCCACCCTGAGAAACGCGACGTTTTTACAATGTTCATCGTAACGTTGCAACGACAGCTGCGACAACTCATCGATAAAGATCTACCCATGAAATCCATGTCGACGAATCGCACTACCTCGTGCGTTTACTCGGTGCGTTACTTCCGTTCCGAAAAAAACGCGCATCCGAGAGTACAGACCAGAGCTGCGTCCCAAATGACGTCCTCTACGTCGTGTAGCAGGGAAGCACGACAGTAACGCACGAGCACAAACTCGTGTTCATATCCAAAATCCAAACTGTGTGCAATTGGGCTGGAGAAATCGGTGCGGGACACGTCCCTACTATTCCGTCAAGAGTCAACAGCGGAGAATTAAAATCATGAACTTTTTTCACACCAATTAAACATCAGAGGAAAAAAAAAACCCCAAAAAACCCCCGTAACGGTTGTCGCGGCTCTAGCGCCGTCTTGCCGTTTGTTTTCGTTCAAATTAAGTTTGACTGTGTTATTATTAGAGTTTCAGGTCTAATTAAACCAGTACATGATGTTTTTTTTTGGTTTTTTTAAAATCTAAAACGGTTTGTCGGTTATGATTCACCGAATCAAATCAGATTAAAGAGATTTTGATTAGTAACTTTGCATAAATTTCCCAAACGGGGGGACATAAAGTGTAATTAATTAGTGAGAAAAACAACAAACAAAAGTCAAGAGGAGGAAGAAAAACTGCGTTATACACACACACACACACACACACACACACACACACACACACACACACACTGGATTTGGCCAAAACGAGCGTCGGAGGAGAACGGCTCGGTTTTTGCCGAACGCGCTGGCGAGAGCGCTTTAGAACGTTCCTGGGAGACGCGTCCTCCCGTGACCCCTTTCCCTTTCGGATGTTTGCTAACAGTGTTCCTGCGAAAACGCGGACGTGTTTCCATTTTTTTTTTTTTTTAATTCCTTTTAAGCGGACCTTGACGCGGTTCTCTGAACGTCCTCCAGGGTTTACTCTTTACACACCAAACATGCGTTTTATACAAAGCAAGACAAAAATATCATACCGCCCCTTCCTCGAAACGATTTACACGACGCAGGATATACAGTTTTACCAGCAGTACGGGTTAGATTCAATGAATTCAATGAACATTTCTCTCACATTTTACAATTTTACATACGAAATATTGACCTTAAATCAGCTGTTTTCACACGGTTAAAAAAAAAAAAAAAGTATAAAAAAAATCACGATATCTCGGTAAAACTGTATTGTGACATAATATATCACGATACTGATAACATATCGCAATATCGCACAGCCCTAGAGCAGGGGTTCGCAAACTCACAACTCACAACGTTTTTCTTTATTTACTGATTGATTTATTTTATTACAAACGACGTATAGCGCGAATATCGCTCGAACTACGAAGGCGGATTTTGCGTGTTCCTGTTTCGGAATGTTAAAACAAGCCGTATTTGAACGAAGAATTTACACGATATATCAGCGAGCCCCGCTAGGAAAATCCATAACATTAACTGAAACGTCAGCGTCACAATCGTACTGGCGTGCCGCTGAAACCGCCCCTAATCCCACGTCTAACTGTCCGGTTTCCTCCCAGAGAAAAGCCACACCGTCGGTGTAATTGTGGCGGACAGGTTTTGGAAATGCCCCGGCGGCGAGGCAGAATTTTCAGCGCCGGAGTTTCTCATCATTATGCATGCCGCTTCCTCCAGCTCCCATGGCACCGGTTCAATCCTGCGCTAAGGGCCGCTGCCCGGTATGTGTCTAACCGTGAGCCAGAAACACTTAAAGAAAATAAGCTGTGAGAAATCAAAGTCATTTACAGATGCTTAAGCGCAGAAGAGGCACATCTGTGAGAAGAGTGCCGGATTCAGGCGGGAAAATATCGGTCTCTCTTCTACTGAACCAAAATATATGCCATACATCTCGAAACAAATGCAACAGTCTGTGGAGTAAAGATGCGAAAGTTAAAGTAGCAGGTGAGTCAGTCGATTCAAATCTGATTTACTGATTTAAACTGAGACTGACAGGCACACAGGCCACGCCTCTTTCATCTAATTGACTAGAACCAACAGGCACACAGGCCACGCCTCTTTCATCTCCATCACTAGGACCAAACGGTAACACAGGCCACGCCTCTTTCATCTCCTTCACTGGGAATGACAGACACGTAAGCCACACCTCCTTTATCTCCTTCACTAGGACAGACAGGAACACAGGCCACGCCTCTTTCATCTCCTTGACTAGGACAGACAGGAACACAGGCCACACCTCCTTCACCTTCTCCACGGGACGAACAAGTACAGAGGCCACGCCTTCTTCATATCTCCCTAGGACTAACACGTACATAAGCCACGCCTCTTCGCCTCTTTCATCTTCTTCTGTTGAATTGGTTACCGTGGTACTCGAGACAGGAAATGTCATCTGATTGGTCATAATGGCATTGTTGAAAAAAAGAGCTGCATTCTGATTGGTTGCAGTCACAGGGGGCGACAGGTTGCAGTGCCATTGGAAGCAGGAAGTACATTTTGATTGGCTAGCGTGGCACTGGGGGCGGGAACTTACTCTCTACTGTTTACACAAGCGCTGGATCGTGATTGGTGTTTGATCTGAATGGTTTCAGTCGCACTTTATATCACGAAAAGACTTGTAACAAATCTGAGAAGCAGAAAATCAGGAAATTTAAGACTTCATTTCAAACGCTGTCCTCTCAGGCAGCCTTCTCCCGAAACGCAACTCACGAAAAGTGACAGTATTTGATCAATTATTTACGATAATCGTGTCGGGGCGTATCATATTACCACTTAGCAGCGCACACTCCTAGCATGTAAAGCTGCTTTAGTCATTAATGCATTAAAGATGTCTGATATGCATCCGCGTCCATTCCTAGTTACTCTTTCCTTCGTAGCTGAATATGACTCGATGCTTAATGGGATGTATTTCTGTGATTACTGTCCTAAAAAAGAAAAAAAGCACATCTCCATCCAGAGAGCTGCTCGGTAATTGTTAAATATTTGTTGCTTAATGCACTGTGAGGATGATGAGAAAGTGTTGGAAAGTGCCTGCTGAGGCTTTCACTTCGCTCCTCGTCCGTCTTCGTGAGTGACGGCTCACGAGCGCCGCGGCGTGCTAATACGACACGAGACGAGTCGATCTGATTGGATTATCGGAGATCAGCGCCGAGTGAGACGAATAGCAACGCACACACGGTTAAGGTTTAGCGTGTGAGAGATGAGACAAGGAGTCACCTTCATACAAGTACCTGAGTTATGAGTTTCTGATTAATCAACAGGTGCCTCAACGAGTCACTATACAGTTTTAATCCTGACCACACACACACACACACACACACACACACACATATATATATATAGTGATTGCTTTGTTTCCATGTACATGCTAATTAGCTAGCACGTACGGCTGCTTTCAGACTTGCTGTAGGGTTGTTTTTGTTCCCCGCTAACCACCAGCGTGCCAGCGATTTTTTCACGCAATCCTACGTAAAGCGGTCACAATGTGCGACAAACATGGAGGTCAAAGTGCAAGTAAATCTAAATAATTACCCTCGTCAAAGCCTTGCTAGCGAGTGAATACTCGGCATTTATTACGATAACGATAGCTCTCACCTAGAGAGCACGCTAGGTTAGTTACTTAACCGACACTAGCTAGGAATGGCAAGAGCGTCGTCGTGGTTACGGCATTGTGCGCATCACAAGTTTGTTTGTTCAACAACAACAACAAAAAATCGGAACGAAACGCAGGCGCTTTCACTTTTGAAAATAACCGCGACCGCTACGTGACAAAGTTTCGCCGAGTCACACGTCGGACTAATCGGTTCAATTTCTCTGATACCTGAACGATCGGATAGCGCGGTGTTCCGGCTTCACCCGCCACTTGTTGACGTTTTAAAAATAAAATGTGTGTCAGATTGCAGCAATGCCTTCTGGGTAAGTCTACATCGATGTAGACTCGATCTCTCATCTTAAGGTAATCTAATGAAGTTCACTTGAGCTGATAAAGTAATGGAACGAGCCCTAGGGGTTTTAACCGAGGGGAAACGGAGAGGGCAGGTTATTGGATCGCAGCCGCTGTGGTAGAGTGCTAATGCGTTTATCTGGATTTGATTTAAACGAAGTTGTGAGGCTGCCGTCTTCTGGGTGTGTGTGTGTTTTTTTTTTTTTAAGTATGAGAATCGAACAACCTCTGAATTTAGTAAAAACTTCCATAGAAAGATCCAGAATGTGGAAGCAAAACTCAAGTTTTTACCACTCGGCGTTATTGAAAACAGTGTTGACGCGCCGAACATACTGTAATGCCTCAGCCAATCAGACACGGTCTGGGGCGGGGCTTAACTTATATCAGAGAAAGACATAAAGTGTTTCGCTTCCTTCCTAAAATCAACTGCGCACAAATTTCGAGTTGAATTCGAATATTTAGTCCTTTAGTCGAATATTATTTCACCTTGAAAGCTTTTCAATGAGCAACTAGCTAATCAACACACACTCACACACACCCACGTTTAACGCTACAACAACAACAAAAACAACAACAGAAACCACAGACAATACTTCGTACTAAGCTAACAATCCGCTCCTACTTGTCTGTTATTTGTTCACAGTGTATTATGGGTAATACACACCCGGAACCGGTGCAAAACAACACCATAAAAGTGCTCAAAAAGGTCATAAGAGCTATCAAGACGTCTTGTTGGAATGAATTCTACATGTGTGGATTCAAATAAACCTTATCCAGACGTCTAGCGTTTTGGATCACAGTCTGCGTTCCAGTGACACATGTTCAAATCAAAATCAAGCGCGCACTTCCATCCTACACCTATTTTATTACCCCCCCACCCCCACCCCACCCCCACATCCATCCATCTTTCCTCTGAAAGCAATTACAGCCAGGCCTCTGCAATTCCCCCCGCTCGTCACGATCCATCTGAACAGAGGCAACAAAAAACAAAAAAAAGAAACAAGGAAATAAAAACCCGAGCGAGCATCGGAACAGGGCCGCGGCGTCGGAGACCGGAGCTTCTCAGCTAACGTCTGTTTCCAGTTTGCGATAAACAGCAGTGACGCCTCATAAAGCGCGGGTGTAAATGGTTTATTATACCACCAGTGGGGCTGCCAGCGATAAACCTGCTTCCAATCAGCAGTCAAATTACAACTGCATTAGCGAAAGCATGCTTGACTACGTTACAGCATGACGCACTACAACC
>CM022770.1:1443657-1451157 GCA_012411365.1 Ameiurus melas | reverse complement strand
GGCTCTCCGAGCTCATCCTCATCCCTGGCTTCCTTTCTTTCCCACAATGCCTTTCACCACCCCGATCTCAGCTCCCTGCCGGAAGCTACCAGTCTCGGTGTTCGTGGGGGGGGGACGGGGGACGGGGTTGGGGGATGTTGCTTTTGCTCGAGTGGTGCCTAAAAAGCTCGACATGGACGTGTCTCAGAAGGTCTTACACAGATCATCATGAATTATTAATGCCATAAATCTCCAGCAGAAGGACGAGGAAGAAGACAAATGTCCCTCAGCATGGGCTGAGAAGAGATGAGTACAGCTTCAAGGCTGGAGGAGGGGGGCGGTTGGGGGGGGGGAGGGGGGACACCGAGCTGTCGCAATCAAATACATCAGAAGAAAAGCCCAGGAATTTGGGGAACGACGGCAAAAACGAAACACGTAATCTCTCGGTTAACAGCCCACCTCATAGCGAGACGGTGCTGAATATTTAACCGATCGTGTTTAAACCCGAACCCAACTGTCCATTAAGCAAACTTTTTTAGTCAAATGTGTGGATTTAAAGGCTATAAAAAGTTCCCCATGATGAATAATTCATTTCTACATTTGGGGATTCCACAGAAATGTAATTACACAGCAGAAAACCATACAGAAGTACCTCAACGTTATGCAATCACTCGCTATATACATTTGCAAACTTGCTAATTAGGCCTTCCCCTAACCCTACAAAACCCCGCCCACTTCTACACTGGGCAAAGCAGTGTGATAAAGGAAAACATTTGCATATTAAAACCTGATAGGCACATTTATTCTGAAGACTTCTTCTACACGTTCCGGAATTCAGACGGAGGCAAAGTGTTCCGTGAGGACTACACTGAAGTTCTTCCGTAATTCATTCTAGAACCGTGATGTTGTCAGAATTCAAGGGATTCCCAAAATGTTCTAAGATTGTGAGGTCTACAAAAACTGTTCTAAAGGGTTTTAGAATCCTAATGACTTCAAAGGGTTTTCTAGACTTCAAAGGGTTTCAAAGAATCTTTGAACTCTGAAAAATTCAAAGGGTTCTAGCATTGTGAGGACTTCAACATGTTCTAGAATACAAAGGGTTTCACATGAGCTTAGAACTGTAAAAACTTCAAAGGGTTTTCGAAGCGTGAGCTCTTCCCTCGGCAAACTGACAAAGTGCTTGAATAGAAATTTTTGTAGATTTTACTCCTCACATTAAGATTAAAGTATGGAGCTTCCCAATATCTGTTAGACTGTTAGACTTGACTGAATATAGCAATCAGTGTCTGTGAGAGAGAGAGAGAGGAGAGAGAGAGAGAGAGAGAGAGAGAGAGGAGAGAGAGGAGAGAGAGAGAGAGAGAGGAGAGAGGGAGAGAGAGAGAGAGAGAGAGAGAGAGGGAGAGAGAGAGAGAGAGAGAGAGAGAGAGAGAGAGAGAGAGAGAGAGGGAGAGAGAGAGAGAGTGAGAGAGAGAGAGAGAGAGAGAGAGAGAGAGGGAGAGAGAGAGAGAGAGAGAGAGAGAGAGAGAGAGAGAGAGAGAGAGAGAGAGAGAGAGAGAGAGAGAGAGAGAGGGAGAGAGAGAGAGAGAGAGAGAGAGAGAGAGAGAGAGAGAGAGAGGGAGAGAGAGAGGGAGAGAGAGAGAGAGAGGGAGAGAGAGAGAGAGAGAGAGGAGAGGGAGGAGGAGAGAGAGAGAGAGAGAGAGAGAGAGAGAGAGAGAGGAGAGAGAGAGGGAGAGAGAGAGAGGGAGAGAGAGAGAGAGAGAGGGAGAGATGGCAAAGAGACAGTAGACAGGAGAAGTGGGACTGCAGACTGTCAGAACTCTGTGTGAGTAACTTGAAGAAACTCAGATTTATATTTCCCGTTTGTGCTGGTGATGACAGGTGAGAGGAAGATGGAGCGTCATGTCGCCTCTTTTCTCTGTAATAATCTGACCGAAGTGTCGGTGTTACAGTTAAATAAAGAGCTGGGATGGCGGTGACGAGTCAGCTGCAAGACGGCAGATTCTTAGAGTCAGAATCTTAAAGTCAGAATCTTGGAGTCAGAATCTTAAAGTCAGAATCTTAGAGGCAGAATCTTAGAGACAGATTCTTAACGTCAGATTCTTAAAGTCAGAATCTTAAAGTAAGAATATTGGAGTCAGAATATTAAAGTCATAATCTTAGAGTCAGAATCTTAGTCAGAATCTTAAAGTCAGAATCTTAAAAGTCAGAACCTTAAAAGTCAGAACCTTAAAGTCAGAATCTTAGAGTCAGAATCTTAATGTCAGATTCTTATCAGAATTGGAGTCAGAATCTTAAAGTCAGATTCTTAAAGTCAGAATCTTAGGGGCAGAATCTTAATGTCAGATTCTTATCACAGATTCTTAAAGTCAGAATCTTGGAGTCAGAATCTTGGAAGAATCTTAAAGTCATAATCTTAGAGTCATAATCTTAGAGTCAGAATCTTGGAGTCAGAATCTTAGAGTCAGAATCTTAGAGTCATAATCTTAAAGTCAGAATCTTAGAGTCAGAATCTTGGAGTCAGAATCTTAAAGTCAGAATCTTGGAGTCAGAATCTTGGAGTCAGAATCTTGAAGTCAGAATCTTGAAGTCAGAATCTTGGAGTCAGAATCTTAAAGTCAGAATCTTGGAGTCAGAATCTTAATGTTAGAATCTTGGAGTCAGAGAATCTTGGAGTCAGAGAATCTTGGAGTCAGAGAATCTTGGAGTCAGAATCTTTATGTCAGAATCTTGAAGTCAGAATCTTAGAGTCAGAATCTTAAAGTCAGAATCTTGGAGTCAGAGAATCTTAAAGTCAGAATCTTGAAGTCAGAATCTTGGAATCAGCGAATCTTAAAGTCAGAATCTTGAAGTCAGAATCTTGAAGTCAGAATCTTAAAGTCAGAATCTTGGAGTCAGAATCTTGGAAGAATCTTAAAGTCATAATCTTAGAGTCATAATCTTGGAGTCAGAATCTTGGAGTCAGAATCTTAGAGTCAGAATCTTAAAGTCAGAATCTTGGAGTCAGAGAATCTTAAAGTCAGAATCTTAAAGTCAGAATCTTGGAGTCAGAGAATCTTAAAGTCAGAATCTTGAAGTCAGAATCTTGGAGTCAGAATCTTGGAGTCAGAATCTTAGAATCAGAATCTTAAAGTCAGAATCTTGGAGTCAGAGAATCTTAAAGTCAGAATCTTAAAGTCAGAATCTTGGAGTCAGAGAATCTTAAAGTCAGAATCTTGAAGTCAGAATCTTGGAGTCAGAATCTTGGAGTCAATCTTAAAGTCAGAATCTTGGAGTCAGAATCTTAGAGTCAGAATCTTAGAGTCAGAATCTTAAAGTCAGAATCTTAGAGGCAGAATCTTAGAGACAGATTCTTAACGTCAGATTCTTAAAGTCAGAATCTTAAAGTAAGAATATTGGAGTCAGAATATTAAAGTCATAATCTTAGAGTCAGAATCTTAGTCAGAATCTTAAAGTCAGAATCTTAAAAGTCAGAACCTTAAAAGTCAGAACCTTAAAGTCAGAATCTTAGAGTCAGAATCTTAATGTCAGATTCTTATCAGAATTGGAGTCAGAATCTTAAAGTCAGATTCTTAAAGTCAGAATCTTAGGGGCAGAATCTTAATGTCAGATTCTTATCACAGATTCTTAAAGTCAGAATCTTGGAGTCAGAATCTTGGAAGAATCTTAAAGTCATAATCTTAGAGTCATAATCTTAGAGTCATAATCTTGGAGTCAGAATCTTAAAGTCATAATCTTAGAGTCATAATCTTAGAGTCATAATCTTGGAGTCAGAATCTTAGAGTCAGAATCTTAAAGTCAGAATCTTAGAGTCAGAATCTTGGAGTCAGAATCTTAAAGTCAGAATCTTGGAGTCAGAATCTTGGAGTCAGAATCTTGAAGTCAGAATCTTGAAGTCAGAATCTTGGAGTCAGAATCTTAAAGTCAGAATCTTGGAGTCAGAATCTTAATGTCAGAATCTTAGAGTCAGAATCTTGGAGTCAGAGAATCTTGGAGTCAGAGAATCTTGGAGTCAGAATCTTTATGTCAGAATCTTGAAGTCAGAATCTTAGAGTCAGAATCTTAAAGTCAGAATCTTGGAGTCAGAGAATCTTAAAGTCAGAATCTTGAAGTCAGAATCTTGGAATCAGCGAATCTTAAAGTCAGAATCTTGAAGTCAGAATCTTGAAGTCAGAATCTTAAAGTCAGAATCTTGGAGTCAGAATCTTGGAAGAATCTTAAAGTCATAATCTTAGAGTCATAATCTTGGAGTCAGAATCTTGGAGTCAGAATCTTAGAGTCAGAATCTTAAAGTCAGAATCTTGGAGTCAGAGAATCTTAAAGTCAGAATCTTAAAGTCAGAATCTTGGAGTCAGAGAATCTTAAAGTCAGAATCTTGAAGTCAGAATCTTGGAGTCAGAATCTTGGAGTCAATCTTAAAGTCAGAATCTTGGAGTCAGAATCTTAGAGTCAGAATCTTAAAGTCAGAATCTTGAAGTCAGAATCTTGAAGTCAGAATCTTGAAGTCAGACTCTTGGAGTCAGAATCTTAAAGTCAGAATCTTGGAGTCAGAATCTTGGAAGAATCTTAAAGTCATAATCTTAGAGTCATAATCTTAGAGTCATAATCTTGGAGTCAGAATCTTAGAGTCAGAATCTTAAAGTCAGAATCTTAAAGTCAGAATCTTGGAGTCAGAATCTTGGAGTCAGAATCTTGGAGTCAATCTTAAAGTCAGAATCTTGGAGTCAGAATCTTAGAGTCAGAATCTTAGAGTCAGAATGTTGGAGACAGAATCTTGAAGTCAGAATCTTGGAGTCAGAATCTTAAAGTCAGAATCTTGAAGTCAGAATCTTGGAGTCAGAATCTTGGAGTCAATCTTAAAGTCAGAATCTTGGAGTCAGAATCTTAGAGTCATAATCTTAGAGTCAGAATGTTGGAGACAGAATCTTGAAGTCAGAATCTTGGAGTCAGAATCTTAGAGTCAGAATCTTAGAGTCAGAATCTTAGAGTCAGAATCTTGGAGACAGAAGCTGAAGCTCACCGCACCGCATGACTATACTAATACACTAATTAAAAAAAAAAGTCAAATCACAGCGCAAACGTGAAAGTAACGTGGAAAACAGTCACGTAACACTGTCACCTCAACACGTTTCACCCGATTAATCCACTCTCTGTTACGAATATTCAGTGTTATTTGAGCATCGTTCGGGGTTATTAGTAAGCATGACATTCTCCTCTCGTTTACTCGTGCGAAGGAGAAGAACACGTCGTTGGGATGCACGCGCTCTTCATTCGAGCAGATTATTATTTGAACTCGCGCGGCGGATTAACCAGTACGTCGATATCCATGATTTTCCATGAATTAACACTAAGCGCAAAATCAATTGTCAGAAATGTTGCGAGATTGTTTTCGGAACGATAAACGCCCTTCGTTTCAAACGGCCGCGTTTTAGCTCGACGTGGAACTCCATTCGGAATAAAAGCGTCATTAAAGCGCATTGCTCGCGGAGCCTCGTGAGCGCGCACTGACGGAGTGTGACGGGGTGTCAACTCTTTTCTTTTTCAAACTAACCAAGTGTACACACACACACACACACACACACACACACACACGGAAATCTATGTGTTCAGGAAACACATCATTGTCGCATTTATGGCTTAGTGGTTAGCATGTTCGCCTCACACGTCCGGGGTTCGAGTCCCACTGAAGTGGGGTCGGGGGTTCGAGTGGGTGTGTGTGTGAGTCTATGTGAAGTTTACCTGTTCTCCCCGTGCTCTGGGTTCTCCGGTTTCCTCCCCCAGTCCAAACACATGCATGGTAGTCTGATGGGCGTGTCTAAAGTGTCCGTAGTGTATGAATGGGTGTGTGAGTGTGTCCTGCGATGGACTGGAACCCTGTCCAGGGTGTACCCCGCCTCGTGCCCCATGCTCCCTGGGATATTCTCCAGGTTCCCCCGTGACCCTGAAAAGGAGGAAGCGGTATAGAAGATGGATGGATGGATGGACAAAGCTTTATTATTAATACATATACGGCAGACTGCTGCGTACTGGGTTCTGACTGGTCCGGAGGTGTTGATTAATCCTGACAGCTCTGCCAGTGGTGCAACTGAAAATCACAGGTTTATAATCCTGCGTGGTATTGTTTCTATAGTAACAGATCCTTCACGGGAACTTGAAGGTGGAAGGTGGAGGCTTTACGTAAAGGATTACAATAATAAAAAAACGTAAATGTGGTGACGTTTTCTATTTTTAAGATTTAAGACCTAAAAGAAGAGGTGTAATTGTGGCTCTAGCTGACGAACAGAAGTGAAGGGGGGAAGAAAAAAAAAATCCAAGATTCTTCGATATGGAAACACGGGGCCTATTTTCTCATTACATTCAGCCTTGTTGCTATGTATCAGCTTTAACCGCATACTTATGGTCTTCAAATGGACGTTAATGCTCACCTGGGCCCCACTTACACTCACACACACACACACACACACACACACACACACACACACACACACACCCCCTCGTGGTTCTGTAAATGTAATGGAGCAGTGTGATCACAGCAGGGCTGAAAATAGACCTCTGTGTTCGTTCCTGTAATGAACCCGCATCCCATTTTCTGAGATTCAATTAACGGCGGAGTGCGAACGCACGACATTAACGGTCGATGTTGCACATGGAGAAGAGAACCAGAATTTCAATAAAGAAAACCCTCAAACTTCTTCTCTCCATGAAGATTCGGCTTCTGACTTATTATTATTATTATTATTATTATTATTATTTTCCGTCATGTTAGAGGAAATGTTTCTACACTGATCCAAACCGGCGAGATCTGAAAGGACGGCGTGTCGTTTACCGCGACGGCCTCCGGGTTCCCGATCGCTCCTTTATTGCTGTGATATGATTGCTTTTTGGTTTCAGGGTCTCGCTCGAGCGAGTCTCCTAACCGAACGTCCTAAACGGCCGGACGGCGATTGCTTTTGTCGCGCCACGACTCTGACATTACTATTCAAATGAAGGCTCCACCGTGACGCATGGCTGGAGTTTGTTTTTCTCATTTCTCGGCGCCTCGTGATTAGGGACCGGAACGCGAACGCTGGTCGAGGATCGTAAGCAGATACGAAGAGTTCGCCGCTACAAATCCCTCGCTGCACTCGGATGACCGGGCTGATTTCTCGCCGAAGGAGGGAGACCGGCGTGAAATTTTTCATTCTTTTCAATCACCGGTTAGACAGAAGTGATTTTCCCGAAACGTGCGATATCTAACGGAGCGCCTCGTTCATTTCTAACAGGAAATCAGTTTCCCGCCTTCCGTTTCGTCGTCACGGCTACGTATTTTGCGCGTATATACTGCTTACACCACCTAGCTGCTTGTCTAAAGTCCAGGTTTTTTTTTTTGTGTGTATTTTTTTTTTTTTTGTAACACCGCAGGGTCGTCCGTATTCCAGACACCTCGATATCATACAGGCCACACCCACAAAGGCTAAACGTTCATCTTCAGTAACGTGCTCCTCGCTAGTCTGAAAGCAGAGATAGAGATTTATATGCGCACAC
>CM022770.1:1416157-1438657 GCA_012411365.1 Ameiurus melas | reverse complement strand
ACAGTTCAGCATGGTGCGCTACGTGCCTCCAGTTTAGCATGGTGCGCTAAACGTGCCTCCAGTTTAGCACATGGTGCGCTAAAAGCGGGCCTCCAGTTTAGCATGGTGCGCTAAACGTGCCTCCAGTTTAGCGTAGTTAAACCGTGCCTCCAGTTTAGCATGGCGCCGCGTGCCTCCAGTTTAGCATGGTGTGCTACACGTGCCTCCAGTTTAGCATGGTGTCCTAAACGTGCCTCCAGTTTAGCATGGTGCGCTAAACGTGCCTCCAGTTTAGCATGGTGCGCTAAACGTGCCTACAGTTCAGCATGGTGCGCTAAACGTGCCTCCAGTTTAGCATGGTGCGCTAAACGTGCCTCCAGTTTAGCATGGTGCGCTAAACGTGCCTCCAGTTTAGCATGGTGCGCTAAACGTGCCTCCAGTTTAGCATGGTGCGCTAAACGTGCCTCCAGTTTAGCATGGTGCGCTAAACGTGCCTACAGTTTAGCATGGTGTGCTACACGTGCCTCCAGTTTAGCATGGTGTCCCAAACGTGCTCCAGTTTAGCATGGTGCTGCTAAACGTGCCTCCAGTTTAGCATGGTGCGCTAAACGTGCCTACAGTTCAGCATGGTGCGCTACGCGTGCCTCCAGTTTAGCATGGTGCCGCGCGTGCCTCCAGTTTAGCATGGTGCGCTAAACGTGCCTCCAGTTTAGCATGGGCGAAGCGTTCAGTTACGTATAGCGTGCCTCCAGTTTAGCATGGTGCGCTAAACGTGCCTACAGTTCAGCATGGTGCGCTAAACGTGCCTACAGTTCAGCATGGTGCGCTACACGTGCCTCCAGTTTAGCATGGTGCGCTACACGTGCCTCCAGTTTAGCATGGTGCGCTAAACGTGCCTCCAGTTTAGCATGGTGCGCTAAACGTGCCTCCAGTTCAGCATGGTGCGCTAAACGTGCCTCCAGTTTAGCATGGTGCGCTAAACGTGCCTCCAGTTTAGCATGGTGCGCTAAACGTGCCTCCAGTTTAGCATGGTGCGCTAAACGTGCCTCCAGTTCAGCATGGTGCGCTAAACGTGCCTCCAGTTTAGCATGGTGCGCTAAACGTGCCTCCAGTTTAGCATGGTGCGCTAAACGTGCCTACAGTTCAGCATGGTGCGCTAAACGTGCCTACAGTTCAGCATGGTGCGCTACACGTGCCTCCAGTTTAGCATGGTGCCCCAAAACGTGCCTCCAGTTCAGCATGGTGCGCTAAAAACGTGCCTCCAGTTTAGCATGGTGCGCTTACACGTGCCTCCAGTTTAGCAGGTGCGCTAAACGTGCCTACAGTTCAGCAGTGGCGCGACGCGTGCCTCCAGTTCAGCATGGTGCGCTACACGTGCCTCCAGTTTAGCATGGTGCGCTAAACGTGCCTCCAGTTTAGCATGGTGCGCTAAACGTGCCTCCAGTTTAGCATGGTGCGCTAAACGTGCCTCCAGTTTAGCATGGTGCGCTAAACGTGCCTCCAGTTTAGCATGGTGCGCTAAACGTGCCTCCAGTTTAGCATGGTGTGCTACACGTGCCTCCAGTTTAGCATGGTGTCACCAGCGTGCCTCCAGTTTAGCATGGTGCGCAGCATGTGCCTCCAGTTTAGCATGATTACGCTAGCGTGCCTACAGTTCAGCATGGTGCGCTAAACGTGCCTCCAGTTTAGCATGGTGCGCTAAACGTGCCTCCAGTTTAGCATGGTGCGCTAAACGTGCCTCCAGTTTAGCATGGTGCGCTAAACGTGCCTCCAGTTTAGCATGGTGCGCTAAACGTACCTCCAGTTTAGCATGGTGTGCTACACGTGCCTCCAGTTTAGCATGGTGCGCTAAACGTGCCTCCAGTTTAGCATGGTGCGCTAAACGTGCCTCCAGTTTAGCATGGTGTGCTACACGTGCCTCCAGTTTAGCATGGTGCGCTAAACGTGCCTCCAGTTTAGCATGGTGCGCTAAACGTGCCTCCAGTTCAGCATGGTGCGCTAAACGTGCGTCCAGTTTAGCATGGTGCGCTAAACGTGCCTACAGTTCAGCATGGTGCGCTAAACGTGCCTCCAGTTTAGCATGGTGCGCTAAACGTGCCTCCAGTTCAGCATGGTGCGCTAAACGTGCCTCCAGTTTAGCATGGTGCCCTAAACATGCCTCCAGTTTAGCATGGTGTGCTAAACGTGCCTCCAGTTCAAGCATGGTGCGCTAAACGTGCCTCCAGTTTAGCATGGTGCGCTACACGTGCCTCCAGTTTACCATGGTGCGCTAAACGTGCCTCCAGTTCAGCATGGTGCGCTAACGTGCCTCCAGTTTACCATGGTGCGCTAAACGTGCCTCCAGTTTAGCAATGGTGGCTACGTGCCTCCAGTTTAGCATGGTGCGCTAAACGTGCCTCCAGTTTAGCATGGTGCGCTAAACGTGCCTCCAGTTTAGCATGGTGTGCTACACGTGCCTCCAGTTTAGCGTATGGTGCGCTAAACGTGCCTCCAGTTTAGCATGGTGCGCTAAAACACGTGCCTCCAGTTCAGCATGGTGCGCTAAACGTGCCTCCAGTTTAGCTAATGGTGCGCTAAACGCCTGCCTCCAGTTTAGCATGGTGTGCTACACGTGCCTCCAGTTTAGCATGGTGTCTACGCGTGCCTCCAGTTTAGCCTGGTGCGCTAAACGTGCCTCCAGTTTAGCATGGTGCGCTAAACGTGCCTCCAGTTTAGCATGGTGCGCTAAACGTGCCTCCAGTTCAGCATGGTGCGCTAAACGTGCCTACAGTTCAGCATGGTGCGCTAAACGTGCCTACAGTTCAGCATGGTGCGCTAAACGTGCCTCCAGTTTAGCATGGTGCGCTAAACGTGCCTCCAGTTTAGCATGGTGCGCTAAACGTGCCTACAGTTCAGCATGGTGCGCTAAAACACGTGCCTACAGTTCAGCGTAGTGCGACCGTGCCTCCAGTTTAGCATGGTGCGCTAAACGTGCCTCCAGTTTGGCATGGTGCGCGCGCGCCTCCAGTTTAGCATGGTGCGCTAAACGTGCCTCCAGTTAGGCGCACATGGTGCGCTAAACGTGCCTCCAGTTTAGCACATGGTGCGCTAAACGTGCCTCCAGTTTAGCATGGTGTGCTAACGTGCCTCCAGTTTAGCATGGTGTCCTACGCGTGCCTCCAGTTTAGCATGGTGCGCTAAACGTGCCTCCAGTTTAGCATGGTGCGCTAAACGTGCCTACAGTTCAGCATGGTGCGCTAAAACGTGCCTCCAGTTTAGCATGGTGCGCTAACGCGTGCCTCCAGTTTAGCATGGTGCGCTAAACGTGCCTCCAGTTTAGCATGAGGTACGCGCGTGCCTCCAGTTTAGCATGGTGCGCTAAACGTGCCTCCAGTTTAGCTGGTGCGCGTTCACGTGCCTACAGTTTAGCATGGTGTGCTAACGTGCCTCCAGTTTAGCATGGTGTCTGCGTGCCTCCAGTTTAGCATGGTGCGCTAAACGTGCCTCCAGTTTAGCATGGTGCGACACGTGCCTACAGTTGCGCAGGTGCGCTAAACGTGCCTCCAGTTTAGCATGGTGCGCTACACGTGCCTCCAGTTTAGCATGGTGCGCTAAACGTGCCTCCAGTTTGCGTAGTGCGCTAAACGTGCCTCCAGTTTAGCATGGTGCGCTACGCGTGCCTCCAGTTGCGCATGGTGCGCTAAACGTGCCTACAGTTCAGCATGGTGCGCTAAACGTGCCTACAGTTCAGCATGGTGCGCTAACGTGCCTCCAGTTTAGCATGGTGCGCTACACGTGCCTCCAGTTTAGCTAGTGCGCTAAACGGGCCTCCAGTTTAGCATGGTGCGCTAAACGTGCCTCCAGTTTAGCATGGTGCGTAAGCGTGCCTCCGGTTCAGCATGGTGCGCTAAACGTGCCTCCAGTTTAGCATGGTGCGCTTAGCGTGCCTCCAGTTTAGCATGGTGCGTAAACGTGCCTCAGTCGCGCATGGTGCGCCCTAACGCGCCTCCAGTTCAGCATAGGTGCGCTAAACGTGCCTCCAGTTTAGCATGGTGCGCTAAACGTGCCTCCAGTTTAGCATGGTGCGCTAACACGTGCCTACAGTTCAGCATGGTGCGCTAAACGTGCCTACAGTTCAGCATGGTGCGCTACCGTGCCTCCAGTTTAGCATGGTGCGCTTAAACGTGCCTCCAGTTGTGGCGCGCTAAACGTGCCTCCAGTTTAGCATGGTGCCCTAAACGTGCCTCCAGTTCAGCGTGGTGCGCTACACTCGCCTCCAGTTTAGCATGGTGCGCTAACGTGCCTCCAGTTTAGCATGGTGCGCTAAACGTGCCTACAGTTCAGCATGGTGCGCTACGCGTGCCTACAGTTCAGCATGGTGCGCTACGTGCCTCCAGTTTGGCATGGTGCGCTAAACGTGCCTCCAGTTTAGCGTGCGTTATCGCGGCCTCCAGTTTAGCATGGTGCGCTAAACGTGCCTCCAGTTTAGCATGGTGCGCTACACGTGCCTCCAGTTTAGCATGGTGTCCTAAACGTGCCTCCAGTTTAGCATGTTGCGCTAAACGTGCCTCCAGTTTAGCATAGTGCGCTAAACGTGCCTACAGTTCAGCGTAGATGCGCTACGAACGTGCCTCCAGTTTAGCATGGTGCGCTAAACGTGCCTCCAGTTTAGCATGGTGCGCTAAACGTGCCTCCAGTTTAGCATGGTGCACTAAACGTGCCTCCAGTTTAGCATGGTGCGCTAAACGTGCCTCCAGTTTAGCATGGTGTGCTACACGTGCCTCCAGTTTAGCATGGTGCGCTAAACGTGCCTCCAGTTTAGCATGGTGCGCTAAACGTGCCTCCAGTTTAGCATGGTGTGCTACACGTGCCTCCAGTTTAGCATGGTGCGCTAAACGTGCCTCCAGTTTAGCATGGTGTGCTACACGTGCCTCCAGTTTAGCATGGTGCGCTAAACGTGCCTCCAGTTTAGCATGGTGCGCTAAACGTGCCTCCAGTTCAGCATGGTGCGCTAACGTGCGTCCAGTTTAGCATGTTGCGCTAAACGTGCCTGTACAGCATGGTGCGCTAGCGTGCCTCCAGTTTAGCATGGTGCGCTAAACGTGCCTCCAGTTCAGCATGGTCGCTAAACGTGCCTCCAGTTTAGCATGGTGCCCTAAACATGCCTCCAGTTTAGCATGGTGTGCTAAACATGCCTCCAGTTCAACATGGTGCGCTAAACGTGCCTCCAGTTTAGCATGGTGCGCTACACGTGCCTCCAGTTTACCATGGTGCGCTAAACGTGCCTCCAGTTCAGCATGGTGCGCTACACGTGCCTCCAGTTTACCATGGTGCGCTAAACGTGCCTCCAGTTTAGCATGGTGTGCTACACGTGCCTCCAGTTTAGCATGGTGCGCTAAACGTGCCTCCAGTTTAGCATGGTGCGCTAAACGTGCCTCCAGTTTAGCATGGTGTGCTACACGTGCCTCCAGTTTAGCATGGTGCGCTAAACGTGCCTCCAGTTTAGCATGGTGCGCTAAACGTGCCTCCAGTTCAGCATGGTACACTCGCGTGCCTCCAGTTTAGCATGGTGCGCTAAACGTGCCTCCAGTTTAGCATGGTGTGCTACCGTGCCTCCAGTTTAGCATGGTGTCTACGCGTGCCTCCAGTTTAGCATGGTGCGCTAACGTGCCTCCAGTTTAGCATGGTGCGCTAAACGTGCCTACAGTTTAGCCAGATGCGGCTAAGCGCGCAACTCCAGTTTAGCATGGTGCGCTAAACGTGCCTCCAGTTTAGCATGGTGCGCTAAACGTGCCTACAGTTTAGCATGGTGCGCTAAAAACGTGCCTCCAGTTTAGCATGGTGTGCGCTCGCGTGCCTCCAGTTTAGCATGGTGCGCTAAACGTGCCTCCAGTTTAGCATGGTGCGCTAAACGTGCCTCCAGTTTAGCATGGTGCGCTACGCGTACCTCCAGTTTAGCATGGTGTGCTACACGTGCCTCCAGTTTAGCATGGTGCGCTAAACGTGCCTCCAGTTTAGCATGGTGCGCGCGCGCTCCAGTTTAGCATGGTGTGCTACACGTGCCTCCAGTTTAGCATGGTGCGCTAAACGTGCCTCCAGTTTAGCATGGTGCGCTAAACGTGCCTCCAGTTCAACGTGGTGCGCTAAACGTGCGTCCAGTTTAGCATGGTGCGCGCGTGCCTACAGTTCAGCATGCAGTGCGCTACACGTGCCTCCAGTTTAGCATGGTGCGCTACACGTGCCTCCAGTTCAGCGTGCGCTAAACGTGCCTCCAGTTTAGCATGGTGCCCTAAACATGCCTCCAGTTTAGCATGGTGTGCTAAACATGCCTCCAGTTCAACATGGTCGCGGAAACGTGCCTCCAGTTTACCATGGTGCGCTACACGTGCCTCCAGTTTACCATGGTGCGCTACCGTGCCTCCAGTTTACCATGGTGGCGCATACGCGGCCTCCAGTTTACCATGGTGCGCTAAACGTGCCTCCAGTTTAGCATGGGGCGCTAACGTGCCTCCAGTTTAGCATAGTGCGCTAAACGTGCCTCCAGTTTAGCATGGTGCGCTAAACGTGCCTCCAGTTTAGCATGGTGTGCTACACGTGCCTCCAGTTTAGCATGGTGCGCTAAACGTGCCTCCAGTTTAGCATGGTGCGCTAAACGTGCCTCCAGTTCAGCATGGTGCGCTAAACGTGCGTCCAGTTTAGCATGGTGCGCTAAACGTGCCTACAGTTCAGCATGGTGCGCTAAACGTGCCTCCAGTTCAGCATGGTGCGCTACACGTGCCTCCAGTTTAGCATGGTGCCGTAAACATGCCTCCAGTTTAGCATGGTGTGCTAAACATGCCTCCAGTTTAGCATGGTGCGCTTAATGTGCCTCCAGTTCAACATGGTGCGCTAAACGTGCCTCCAGTTTAGCATGGTGCGCTACACGTGCCTCCAGTTTACCATGGTGCGCTAAACGTGCCTCCAGTTTAGCATGGTGCGCTAAACGTGCCTCCAGTTTAGCATGGTGTGCTACACGTGCCTCCAGTTTAGCATGGTGCCCTAAACGTGCCTCCAGTTTAGCATGGTGCGCTAAACGTGCCTCCAGTTCAGCATGGTGTGCTACACGTGCCTCCAGTTTAGCATGGTGCGCTACACGTGCCTCCAGTTTAGCATGGTGCGCTACACGTGCCTCCTGTTCAGCATGGTGTGCTACATGTGCCTCCAGTTCAGCAATTGTGCGCTACACGTGCCTCCAGTTTAGCATGGTGCGCTAAACGTGCCTCCAGTTTAGCATGGTGCGCTAAACGTGCCTCCAGTTTAGCAATGGTGCGCTAAACGTGCCTCCAGTTCAGCAATTGTGCGCTACACGTGCCTCCAGTTTAGCATGGTGCGCTAAACGTGCCTCCAGTTCAGCAATTGTGCGCTAAACGTGCCTCCAGTTCAGCACGGTGCGCTAAACGTGCCTCCAGTTCAGCAATTGTGCGCTAAACGTGCCTCCAGTTCAGCATGGTGCGCTAAACGTGCCTCCAGTTTAGCATGGTGCGCTACGCGTGCCTCCAGTTCAGCACGGTAGCGCTAACGCGTGCCTCCAGTTCAGCACGGTGCGTACGCGTGCCTCCAGTTCAGCAATTGTGCGCTAAAGCGTGCCTCCAGTTCAGCACGGTGCGCTAAACGTGCCTCCAGTTCAGCACGGTGCGCTAAACGTGCCTCCAGTTCAGCAATTGTGCGCTAAACGTGCCTCCAGTTCAGCACGGTGCGCTAAACGTGCCTCCAGTTCAGCATGGTGCGCTAAACGTGCCTCCAGTTCAGCATGGTGCGCTAAACGTGCCTCCAGTTCAGCATGGTGCGCTAAACGTGCCTCCAGTTCAGCATGGTGCGCTACACGTGCCTCCAGTTTAGCATGGTGCCCTAAACATGCCTCCAGTTTAGCATGGTGTGCTAAACGTGCCTCCAGTTCAGCATGGTGCGCTAAACGTGCCTCCAGTTTAGCATGGTGCGCTTAATGTGCCTACAGTTCAACATGGTGCGCTACGCGTGCCTCCAGTTTAGCATGGTGCGCTAAACGTGCCTCCAGTTCAGCATGGTGCGCTAAACGTGCCTCCAGTTCAGCATGGCGCTACGCGTGCCTCCAGTTCAGCAATTGTGCGCTACACGTGCCTCCAGTTTAGCATGGTGCGCTAAACGTGCCTCCAGTTCAGCATGGTGCGCTAAACGTGCCTCCAGTTCAGCAATTGTGCGCTAAACGTGCCTCCAGTTCAGCACGGTGCGCTAAACGTGCCTCCAGTTCAGCATGGCTGAACATCCACTGTTCACTAAAGGAGACCTGTATGTGTAAAACTGTATGTGGTGATTGCAGTCCCAAGGCCATCGCTGCAACCGAAGTCCCAGCAACTACAGCGAGAACGTCCATGTGGAACTGACGTCCAGAACCATTTCCATGATACTTCAATCAGCACCGTCCTCAGCAATCTCCAGGCTGTAGCATCCAGTTGATGAGCGCTCCATCCAGAGGTAGGCCATCAGATTGGATCACGCAGGTCCGGAGAGCAGAAAGGGTCAGGATCACTGGCATCTTCATAAAATCACGTGTCGCTCGACTGATACATCCTATAAGTGGAGTTCTCTGGTTTCCTCTCACCTCCCAAAAACATGCAGCTATCACAGATTACCTGTAGAACGTGTGCGTGTCCTCCATGATGATGGACTGGCTTCCAGTTCCTGGTGTATTCCCACGTCTCGCCCAGTGCTCCCGTCCCCGATCGGGAGAAATCCGTTACCAAAGATTTGAAGCGAGGTCTGATTTTCGAACACAAACATTTCAGTAACGATTTGCTCATCCCAAAGCAAAACCATCAGCATCACCATCAGCATCACCATCCAAACCACAGCTACAAGAGTTCTCCTTGCAGATTTTCTTTCTCTTTTTTCCCCCGCTCCCAAAAAAACGTTAGAAGCACAAACTGGAATGATCTAGGACATGAAATTCTATTTTGAGAAATTCTAAACACGCCCACATTACTTGAGAAAAGGTTTTTCCACATCAGCATGGCACTCAGGTAGGGGGCGTGGCCTAACGTTCGACGGCGGAATTGTGTGTGATTCGGGTTTGATGTGCACGTCATTTACATACGAAGACAGCATTTATTTTTATTTTTATGAGACTGCTTGTTAAATCGTGCTCGACTGGAGGATATATAACCCACCCTTAACGTGTACACGGAATCTACACAATAAACCTCGTAGGTTCAGGAAGAAACCTCACCACTGAAACCTGCTGGTTCAAAAACAAACAAAACAACAACAACAAACACCTCGGGTATTCGTTATCGCGATCAATATTTCGAAACGCCGTGATTGATACGGAACAGTGTCTCGGTATTGATGTGCTCACCCGAGTAAATGAAAAATAAAAGAAAGAAAGAAAGAAATCACGTCAGTCTGCATGACTTTGCAGAATCACAGCGAGTTCTACTTGCAGATTTTCTTTCTCGTTTTTTTTTTTTTTTCCCAAAATGCTGAGCGTGTGATTGATTTTTCCTTCTCTGCTCATATCAGCGTGCCATAAATCATGGAACAAACTCTCCCAATTTTTCAGAGCCTGGACTTCACCGAGCTGAGACTAATAAAGTAAAGCAGGCCAAGAGGAACACTTGTTTATCGGGCTTTTACGTGGCACACGACCTGGGTTTTTTTTTTTGTTGTTGTTGTTGTTGTTTTTTTCCGTTTATTGATATGTGAGGATAAACGCACTGTGCCGTGTGCGATGTGCTTGTGCTGTGTATCGGATTGCGAGGGAAGGCTGACGTGTTCGAGAGTTCGAGATGAGAACGCTCTCGGACACGCCGAAACAGAGAAGGATGAGGGAGGGACGGCGGGCGGCGGACGAGCGGCGGCGGAGACGAGGCTCTGAGCAGCAGATAAATGGCTTTAATCTCGATGTGGAGACCTTCGGCGGGGAAAACGACCGCTGACACCTGAGACCCTGCCACGTGTCAAGCTTCAGTCGAGGCCGAGTCTCCGGGACATATATCTCAATCTGAACACGAACAGCCGGGAAGGAAACGCTGCTCGCGCCCGCACGGGGAAACTAGGAGTTAGAGAAGAGAAAAAGACGCCGTTTTTTACAACGCGGTTTGTTATACGTGAACACTGGTCTGATTTCTAAAAACCGAGGCGTCCCCCAGATCGACATGGCCGCTCCCACTGCGTACGCTGTAACGTCCCGCTTCTCTACACGTAAACGAGTGTATAGCCGTATTGGCTTTTAGATCAGCTCATATACACACACAGTACTGCGTTAAATCTACAACTCTGACCAATACGAATCACTGTTTGCGTTTAAGGCAAAGCATATCCGTCGACACAATCCAGCCATGAACGCCGAGTCGTTTTGATGTATTAAAATGTATTTATTTCAAAAAATAAAATAAATAAAAAATCTGGCTGTCATTTTGAAACTGCTGAATCAGCACTCCGGATTTGAGGCGGCTCACCTGTCTCTGATTCCCCCAAAAAAAAAAACCCAGCGCATGAATAAATAATCAAACTCGGGCTTACGCTTGATATGCGGCGAAGAGACGAGACACTTCCTGCATAAAAAGCTGAGATTTACTTTACAACAAAATTGGACGCAGCAGATTTATAAGCTCCGGTGCTCAAAATCTTGTTTGCGGTTTTATTAGACGTTCAGCGTTTATATGGAGTCCGAAAAATTTGATTCTCAGGAATAAATTCACACAAGCCGAGTGGAATGCGTCGATGTAGCCTACTGTACATATAAGAGCCCTATATAGGGCACATAGTATGCACTAGTTACGCGTTTATCTTAGTAGTCGTCTTTAATTCTTTATTATGAGCATGTGATCGACTTTAGCTAAGCGACATCAAATCACAGAATTGCACCGGAGCTAGTGCGCTAAACAGTTCCCCGTAAGAGTAGCGAGACAGGTTCACTCATATGCTAGCTAACTTCAGGCTAACGTTCATTTTGACAGAATGTTAGCTAACTTTATGATCTTATATTCTGTCATATATCCAAATTTGCTAGAAAGATAGGATAGCTATTAAAATCGTCACGCCACTGTGGGTGACTAGCTGCTTAGCTAATCTTATGCTAATGTTCATATTGTTTTTGCTAACAATTCCTAGCCGTGTTCAGATAGATGTCTTGCTTTCTGCATAAAAAAATATTTCTAAAACACATAATACAGGTTTTAATGTTAAATCTGAAGCTTTTTGGGTATATTTACTTCGGTTACGACAGTAATTTTTGTCCAAGCTTTGCGTAAGCTAACACGAGCGACTCAGCAATAAAACACACAGAAACTCGGGACAGGAACAAAACATCTGGATCTTTCGAATTGGTTCTACATCGTTTTAGAGAAATTGTTTTGTTTCAATGATTTTAAGGAACACCGACTTGGCTCGAGTGTTGCTTGTTCTTTTCACACTCTCTATAAAACTCTTTAATTGCTGTTTTTTCTTTTCACACAGCCGGAGTGACGAATCATGATGCAAACGACCTCCCGAATGAACGCGGTGTTAATTTGCCAGGCTGACTCGCTGCATTGATGAACTTTTCTCAGGTAACAAAGCGCTTTTTCATACACCATGTGGAGAAAATCTAAAAGCAGCGAGCCGCATACACACCATTCTCATTAAATACTCGTTGGGGGGAAAAAAAACCCAGTGGAGGCAAATTGAGATGAAATAATGACATCACGTCAAAATCAATAATTTTTCCTAAACGTTTTTTCACAGACGTAGCCTGATGACACGCTTAACGGGACGCTTGGCTAATTTAAGGTGTGTAATTACGCTCCTTAGCCCAGCATGAATAACACAATATCATCACGCTCATTAAAGAAGAAGAAAGCCTTTAAAAACGGTTGTTCGAGAAAATAATTTGAGCAGGAAGTGAGCTGGAACATCAACAAATGTGTTTATAGGGTCTTCTAAAATAGTTTTTTAGCATCTAGAGGTTTCATATAAGTTAAAAAAACAAAACACTCGTCAGTGATGAGGTGGTGTGATAAAGCGGAGTCACAGTTTCCATCTTGAACTTGATTATTTTCCAAAAACAGCACGTCCCCATCATGGTTCCTCTTATACTAACGCGACCTTCCAACGAGTACAGTTTTATTCCTTACCGAATGACAAGTCGTACTTTTTTTTATCCATTTAGAGTTACATTCAATATTGTGAAACGTCCAAGAAACAAGCTACTTTCATTGTAGCAGCTTTAAAAAGTTATTCCCTTTCTAGTCTCTTAAATTGGTGATAAAACTCAAGATTCAGGGTTAAATTCACCGGTAAATTCACATGTAATCCAGGTTTAAATTCACATGTAATTTAGGGTTAATGTAATTCAGGGTTAAATTCACGTTTAATCCAGGTTTAAATTCACATGTAATTCAGGGTTAAATTCACATTTAATCCAGGTTTAAATTCACATGTAATTCAGGGTTAAATTAACGTTTAATCCAGGTTTAAATTCACATGTAATTCAGGGTTAAAGTCACATGTAATCCAGGTTTAAATTCACATGTAATTCAGGGTTAATTCACATGTAATTCAGGCTTAAATTCACATGTAATTCAGGTTTAATTTCACATGTAATTCAGGGTTAAATTCACATGTAATTCAGGGTTAAATTCACATGTAATTCAGGGTTAAATTCACATGTAATTCAGGTTTAATTTCACATGTAATTCAGGGTTAAAGTCACATGTAATCCAGGGTTAAATCTGTGTTTAAATCAGGCCTAATGTAAGAATGATCGTTAAAAATGGCATAATATTCAGGGTGATTCTGAGTTGATCATAACTAAGTTGGTCGATCTGAACCCGGTTAGCGGCGTCTCACGCAGAACTTCCGTCATATTCCGGAATCTTTAACGTTCAGTTAAAATAAAAACAAGTCCTGCAGGGCGACCGCATCCGAAACCATCCTTTACTTTGGCAGCGAGGAGACGGTTTTATGGAAGAGAGACAGGACAGGAAGTGAGTTCTGGCCAGCGGGCGACGTGCTCGTGAATGGAGCTTTGATCCGAGTCATATTGCGGAGATTTCGGCTCAACGGCACAACAATGGGGGCTTTCACACGAGGTGATGTGCATATTGTGAGAGCGGGCAGGCAATCACGCTACCAATTACAGCCACATCTCCCTACAGAGGGAGAGACTCGCGAGCGCCAGGCTTCCCCCTGCGGCCTAAATGCGAGCTGGCGTCCAACGCAACGTTATACCGCAGTCGAATCAACCAGAACGGACACATGACGTCTGTTACAGTGTGATTCATTTGTGTTAACAATCCTGTAATAATATGCAAAGACAACACAGAGAGAAGCGCTCACAGAGCATCGCTCCGTATTTACGCCATCGCTGGGAAATATCCGAAAAGTGCGTTGTTTATTTTAATCCACGGCTCAGAGTAAGCTCCAAGTCACAGCTTGGCTGTATATGAATGCGCTCGCTCTTATACGTCGTCGTTTCTATAGTAACAGCCCATTCACACGGACTCATATGGCATACGGTGAGGTTTTCTGAAAGGAGACATTACGGAACACTTACGGAAGGAGTCTCCAGTGTCAGAGGTAAAGCTGTAAACAAGTTTTCTGACATCTTCAAATACGACAAGGTGGGTTTTTTTTAAAAAATCATTTCATTTCCCTGTTCTGTTATGTATATGTGATAAATACAGGCTTCTTCCTCTGCTCCAAATCAACACACACACACACACACACACACTACATTATGACATCATAGTCACACACACTGCTTCGCTGCTCCATCAGCACACCGCCGTCAAGTACAACAGAGGACCTCTGACCTCTTTACCAAGAAGACGTGGTGGGGCGTGCAAAGAGGAAAGAACAGGACATTCCTCATACATTTATTATTCTTTTTAAATGCCCATTTTTGTACTATTTTACCAAAAAAAAACCCCTATTAGCCGACCGATTTCATCTTAAGCTCCACCCCTTTTTGACCTGGAAATCTCTGTGCGTTGCCGATATCTGAGCGGTCTGACGCGCTGGCATTAAGAGAGATTTATAATTTCTACTGAACGTTCAGGAGGTGAATGAAGGTCACACGCTCCATCATCGGTCTCTAATCTCTTCCTCTTCACTGCCAGGAGAAATGGAGGCATTTACACTTCCCTGCTCTGCTGGATTGGAAAACGTTTGCCGTAATTCCTCCTCGGCTTCCTGTATGGCGCCTCGGAGGCAGCCAGGTGAAGTTAATGCGACTCGAGAGCGGGACGTAATTAGGTTCTTAGCCGTGAATAGACTTACATTGGCGTATGTCAGCGTGTGACTAAGTCGTCGTTTTATTTCATACAGGCTTTAAAAACAAAACAAAAAAAACACCAAAAGGAAGTGGGCAAGGTCCAGGGAGCAAACAAAAAGCTCGGCGTTTTATAATTTGGCTACTGTAAAGCTGTAATAGATCAAATTCAGCCTCTTTCTGGTTTACAAACATGCACCGAACACTCACACGATAAATTACACGAACAGAAACCAGGACTCAGGCGGCGGTAATTGGCTTCGCCATCCATTGTTGTACTCTTGCTACACCGAACGTTTTTATTCCAATCATAAAGCACAATGGCTGCACATAATGATAGTGTCAGAGATGAGAGAATATATTTGAGGGAAGATTTAATCTCTCCACGGCTTTATTAAACCCGAGAGGCCGAGTTTTCTATGCGGACGCCCACGTGTAAACTCATTCACGTCATTAACGTCTCGAGTCCTTTCTTGTCAAGGAAAAAAAAAAAGAAACATTTCTGGAGTCAAAAATGAAATATACACAGTGTTCCGTTTAACTCTGACGTACACCTGGGTGGAAAAGTTTTCATCCCCGTTCCTGGAAATTTAAATGACTCCAACAAGACTTTGTGTTTAGTGTCACAGATGCTCCTTCGTTACCAAAAGTGGGAAAAAAAAAATAAATTGAAAAAAAAAAAGGTTCAGATATTGTACGTTATAGTGAGTCAAAGGTTTGTGTCTTCATTGTTCTAAAAAAACAAAACAAATCTTTGACATCTTCTGTTTTGGATTGTCTGTTTATTTTTCTTTTTTGAAGATATATCTAAAAAAATATAGAGCTACGCTTTCCCTTCAGAACTCTTGGAGGGGTACAAACTTTTTCTCCTCTCGCACTCATTTAAAACTAACCAGATATCATTTTGCACTTTAACATTGTGTATCAAATAAGCTAAAGCTTTAAAGGAACCCTACAGGGTTCTAGATCCTTTGAGTGTACATGTAGAAAAGGAACCGCACTTCTACAGGGTTCTAGATCGTTCGAGTGTACATGTAGAAAAGGAACCGCACTTCTACAGGGTTCTAGATCGTTCGAGTGTACATGTAGAAAAGGAACCGCACTTCTACAGGGTTCTAGATAGTTCGAGTGTACATGTAGAAAAGGAACCGCACTTCTACAGGGTTCTAGATCGTTCGAGTGTACATGTAGAAAAGGAACCGCACTTCTACAGGGTTCTAGATTGTTCGAGTGTACATGTAGAAAAGGAACCGCACTTCTACAGGGTTCTAGATCCTTTGAGTGTACATGTAGAAAAGGAACCGCACTTCTACAGGGTTCTAGATTGTTCGAGTGTACATGTAGAAAAGGAACCGCACTTCTACAGGGTTCTAGATCGTTCGAGTGTACATGTAGAAAAGGAACCGAACTTCTACAGGGTTCTAGATCCTTTGAGTGTACATGTAGAAAAGGAACCGCACTTCTACAGGGTTCTAGATTGTTCGAGTGTACATGTAGAAAAGGAACTTCTACACTTCTACAGTCTTCTAGATCCTTTGAGTGTACATGTACAAAAGGAACCGCACTTCTACAGGGTTCTAGATCGTTCGAGTGTACATGTAGAAAAGGAACCGCACTTCTACAGGGTTCTAGATAGTTCGTGTACATGTAGAAAAGGAACCGGCACTTCTACAGGGTTCTAGATCCTTTGAGTGCAATGTAGAAAAGGAACCCACTTCTACAGGGTTCTAGATTGTTCGGGTGTACATGTAGAAAAGGAACCGCACTTCTACAGGGTTCTAGATCCTTTGAGTGTACATGTAGAAAAGGAACCGCACTTCTACAGGGTTCTAGATTGTTCGAGTGTACATGTAGAAAAGGAACTTCTACACTTCTACAGTCTTCTAGATCCTTTGAGTGTACATGTACAAAAGGAACCGCACTTCTACAGGGTTCTAGATCGTTCGAGTGTACATGTAGAAAAGGAACCGCACTTCTACAGGGTTCTAGATAGTTCGAGTGTACATGTAGAAAAGGAACCGCACTTCTACAGGGTTCTAGATCCTTTGAGTGTACATGTAGAAAAGGAACCGCACTTCTACAGGGTTCTAGATTGTTCGAGTGTACATGTAGAAAAGGAACCGCACTTCTACAGGGTTCTAGATTGTTCGAGTGTACATGTAGAAAAGGAACCGCACTTCTACAGTCTTCTAGATCCTTTGAGTGTACATGTAGAAAATGAACCGCACTTCTACAGGGTTCTAGATCATTCGAGTGTACATCTCCTTGGAACCTCATTTGACAGGGAAAGACTCTGTTAAAGAGTTAATTGTAACAGCGCCACCTGCAGTACTGGAGCACTCGTATTGACGACCAATACGTACTGGAGCACTCGTACTGACGACCAATACGAAACTGGTGCTGGAGAAAGCACTGTAATCTCACAGAGCTGGTTTTGTCTTCTCAGAACCCTCACGGATGTCGTCTCTGAGGTAAATATCCTGAGACCTTTAGTCAGAACTTATGTTAGCTGACACGCTTCAACGACTGAGCTGGCGAGAGGGAATATTGCCTATATGTAGCAAGATATATCTATAGACGGAATTCAGTACTTTACCTGGATCAGAGCTTTAATTCTTCGTCCTACACACAGACAAACCAAAGAAAGCTTCAAGGCTCTTGTTTCTGAAACTGCCGGAGTTTTACTTATTGAACTTGACTTCTTTTATGGGATCGTAGACAAACCTTCGCCTGCTGAACACTTTCTTTTATTGACTCCCTGTCCAACACCGGCATAAATGAGAGCGTGTTTCATAAACGATTGAATTAGATGACACTTTACCAGGGTGATTTGGGTACGTAACACGTGACGTAAAATAGAGGATAGAAGGCGGAGCTTATTTCCACGCACCTGAAGCGGATTCATCATGTGATGCAGGCTCGTTCATATACTAATCAGGGCTTGTATTTTACTCAATTATTCTACCATTACCCATATACAGTGAATCAGATATAAATGCAAATACCTTTCTAATTAAAGCTCACATCCTGCGCGTTACCTTCAGGCTCATTATTATTATTATTATTTTTTATTTTAAACCCAATGTGCTGGAGTTATTGAGCCCAAAACCACAAGGCACAACAGCTACGGGCTCATAAATTCTACTCTTTTTGTTGTTTTCCTCCTTCCCAGAGCTGAGCTTGCTCTCTGTTGCATTATCCTCTCTGAGCATCTGCCATGAAGCCCGAGCTTAGAGCGAGATTAATGGAGACTCATGAAACTGTTAGAAATGTTTGTGCTGGGATTTCGTTCAGCAGGAGAGCTTTGGAGACCTGCTCAAATTGGTGGAAGATTACTTATTTATTTATTTGTAAATGTGGCAGGGTTTTCGGACTGTGTTTTAGTTGCGTTTCCTTAATTGTCCTTGCGTTTCCTTTGCGTCCACATGCTAACGATATTTAGATCACCGTCACTGCTTTCACGATCATAAATTTGCATAAATTAACCATCAAATGTCCCGCCATGCGCGTGTGGAGATTGCATGTTCTCCCCGAGCTGCGGGGGGTTTCCTCCGGGTACTCCGGTTTCCTCCCCCAGTCCAAACACATGCATGGTAGGCTGATTGGTGTGTCTAAAGTGTCCGTAGTGTATGAATGGGTGTGTGAGTGTGTGTGTGATTGTGTCCTGTGATGGACTGGAACACTGTCCAGGGTGTACCCCGCCTCATGCCCCATGCTCCCTGGGATAGACTCCAGGTTCCCCGTGACCCTGAAAAGGAATAAACGGTAGAAGATGGATGGATGGATGGATGGATGGATGGATGGATAACCATCAAATGTTGTCCAAGTTTGATTCGTTCCTGTAAAACGAGTTCTAGGAAGCGCTAAAAAATGTAAAGAAATGTCTGCTTCCGAGCATTTCGGATGTCGTTCATGGGTTATAGATTCATTCTAATACGTTATCGTTTAGTGACAGCTATGTGACTGTTTACGGAAGGAGTCTCCAGTGTCAGCGCTTCTTTGCGTTTTCTCGGCAACACGATGTAAAAAAAGCTGGTGAGGGAACCACAGTGTCAAGCTGCCATAACGTAAGTGACAACAGGAACTAACTTGTTTCATGGCCGTACCACCACATTAAACATAACTACAATTGGATAAAAACTTTTGTGATTCTTTAATAAATAAAAAAATGTTTGAATAGTTTTTTTTTGTTTTGTTTTGTTGTTGTTGTTTTTTTTAGACATGGGAAACCAAATGCTCAATAAGCTTACCATGTCTCATCGTGTAAGTGGATTACGTCGGGATAATATTGTTGCTAGGAAACCGGGAAATATGGACTCCAAACATGAGCGAGCTAGTGATTGATCCCAATGTCTTAGCGAGCTAGTGTGTAGCTGTTAATGTAGCTGATATCGTTTCTCTAGAATGTAAAGGCAGAATAGTGCTAAAAATGAGATAGATGTATGAGGAATATCAACATTTTCCTCAGATATGCTGAAAAATTACTAAGAAAAGATTTAGTTTGACTGAAATTAGACTTTAAATGCAGCAAACATTGAATGCTAGCTAAATATCTAATCATGGGTGTTGCTACACTGCGAAATGTCAATGTTAGTTCACTAGAATGTAGCGTCAGAGTGAATGTTGCCTCTTTTCGGCGCAGCGTGGCCTTTAATTCATATCGTTCTACATTAACCTCAAAACATTGGCGCTTTATGCTCAAAGGTTGGCGTCTTGTCTACTAGCGACCGCGTCTTGTTCCTGAGTGTGTGTCGGAGGATGAATCAGGTCATTCAGTTCTCATTTGTTTTCACGTTGCGTCGGCCGATGTCTCGACTCGACCCAGCTGGATGAGCTGAAGGGGACACGCCGGGGTTAATACAGTGCACGGAAACATGGCGGCTGAAGTTTTCATGCTCCGGTGGAGAGGAAGTGCTTAACAGCGTGATGAAACACTGATCACGTCTTCATCTAAGAAGCGTTCCGGATGCATAACGATGAGCCTATTCGCTCTGAGGCATCCTCTGCCTTCTTGACTTCTATTAGACTAATTACTGAGCGTAAATATTCACATCATGTTGATGGTAAATAACAGTTAACTCTATCAGCCTGGATGAAATTACGCATTCTCCCAGGAGCACTACAGCGCCCTCCACTAATATTGGCACCCTTGTTTAACCTTTTGCTCTCATGGATATCAAACAATTGCAAACGCAACACAGGTCAATCCTGTATTATAGGTGTGCAGCAATTATTGGCACCCTTTTAGTCAGTACTTTGTGCTAGCTCACTTTGCCAAGATAACAGCTCTGAGTCTTCTCCTGTAACGCCTGATGAGGTTGGAGAATACATGATGAGGGATCTGAGACTGTTGCTCCATACAGACTCTCTCCAGATCCTTCAGATTTCGAGGTCCACGCTGGTGGACGCTCCTCTTCAGTTCACCCCACAGGTGTTCTATGGGGTTCAGGTCAGGGGACTGTGATGGTCAGGGCAGGACCTTGATTTTGTGGTCAGTAAACCATTTCTGTGTTGATTTTGATGCATGTTTTGGATCATTGTCCTGCTGGAAGGTCCAACCACGGCCTATTTGAAGCTTTCTCTCAGAGGCAGTCAGGTTTATTTGATAGAGTCCATGATGCCATGTATCCTAACAAAATGTCCAGGTCCTCTGGCAGAAAAACAGCCTCAAAACATTAAAGATCCCCCTCCATGTTTAACCGTGGGTTAACCACCTCTGGTGTTTATTACCAAAAAGCTCTATTTTGGTTTCATCTATTATTGTCGTATGAATTTGATATTTTTTTTAAACAAAACGCAGTCATGTTAAGATACTAATGAAATGGACTATCGTTTGTAGAACCGCTCATAAACACACTGAGATAGATTGTAAGTTCTGGGAGAACAGATGGTGTGTGTGTGTGTGTGTGTGTGTGTGTGAGAGAGAGAGAGAGCGAGAGGAGAGATGAGATACTACTTTAAAAAAACTCTCCAAAAAGTGTTATAAGTACTCTCCACTACAGTAACCTTTGTCTCTCTTTCTTTCTTTCCGGCTCTCGATTTGTTCTCTCTCCGGCTCGGATCGTTCCCACAGCCTTTGTGCTCTGCTGAAGCGATGAAACAAACACTTTTCTCCACGGACGAGGAGGCGAGAGGACGCTGAAAGTGCCGCTCTGCTGCCTCCAAACGTGCCTGGATGTTTAATCATCAATTATGTCTTAACTGGAGAGCTGGCGACTGGGACAACTGCACCATTTCCCAAAACACTCTCTCTCTCTCTCTCTCTCTCTCTCTTCATGGTTCATCTTAAGCAAATGTTTAAAGGAATATTTCATCTGAAAAAAAACAAAAAAAACTACATATATAATCCACACACTGCCTTTCTCTTCAAAGAGCACCATTTCTGATTCTTTCAGTAAAGTTGTGTGTAAACGTTAGCGTAAGCCAAACCGAGCGAAAAGTTTCAGAAGTGCCGATTTTCTTCGCACTTGCGTTCTCACAGTCCGCTGGTGAACGCCAAATCACAGTTGAGTAGCCCCCAACAAGGGTGTTTATGTTAATGAGACGAGGTTTTTTGGGGCGAAGTACATCTGAAAAAGCATGTCGATGGTTAATATTGGGCAATACCAGCTGATCGCGTAATCCTTCTGTCAGGAAACGAACAGATGTGAAAAAACACCGTGACGTGTACAACGTTTCTGCGGTTCGTCAAGGCTGTATGATGTCGTTGTTCTCTGTGACTGAAATAAAGAGCAGAACCGTCGGTGGTATTCACCGTGGAGACTGAAGTGACAATATGTCTGAAGAAAATGACAAATATTTATTACATAGCCTACGCTCCAAACAAGGTACTTTAAGGGGGAAAAAAAACAACCCTTTTTAAAAGATGGCGTTTTTAAAGAATCGTGCGTTTTGTTTTCGATATAAACAAGTTTTCGGAAAATGGTTCGCCAACGAGGATACTTACACAGAACTGTCGCTAAATACATCAACTTTTGTCTACGCTTCTCATCCCATGTCCCCACTGGCCGACAGTCGAGTCGTGTACATTCATGACTTCTGGTAACACTGAATGATCGGAATGCGTGATCGTTCCTGGAAGTTGTTCTACGAATTAAGGAGAGAGTCGTGCGTCTCAGAGTTTAAATAACGCTTAAGACGTTGGTGTGGAAACACAGAAGAATCTCGGCAACCCTCTGTCTGCTCCGAGAAATCCTAATTCTAATCCTAATACCCCCGAGAGGAACACGGTGTATTTCACCAACACGAGGACATGCTGAAATATACAGACACGCATATCGTCCGTCTAACACGCATGCACCAGGTCAAAGGTCAAACATTTGGAATCTGGTGGTTTCAGAATTAGACCCCTGACAAAGACATTCACATGTTATGTTAAAACATATTTGACAGTTGGGGTGGAATTCTAAAATCACAACAGTTTTGTCTTGTTGCCATCACAAAATAAACCAGTTTAAACCTGAAGTAACGTGGTCACGGAGGGTGTGTAGACTTGTCACACTACATTAATGGTGGGGGATCCTTATAGACTGCGGAACAGAAATGTGCTCCGTGTGTCTCCACCGATTTATTTCACATTGCGGTACAACCGTTTTCCCTTTTTTTTTTTTTTTTTTACCATTATGGACGAAACACCCGTTTCTTTTAAAACATCATCTTTCAATGTTTTCCTACCTCCTAAAAAAACCCCCTCGGACTTAAGAGACGATCTTCGGAGTTGTTGACTTCCCTGCTCAGGGTTAAACAGCAACGTCTTTACTATATCTTCATGAAGAAAATGCCAAACGAACATCTTGGTTTGTTTTTTCGTGGAGCAGAAGTCAAGTCCTCTCTCATTTCAGCATGTCCTCGTGTTGGTGAAATACACCGTGTTCCTCTCGGGGGTATTAGGATTAGAATTAGGATTTCTCGGAGCAGACAGAGGGTTGCCGAGATTCTTCTGTGTTTCCACACCAACGTCTTAAGCGTTATTTAAACTCTGAGACGCACGACTCTCTCCTTAATTCGTAGAACAACTTCCAGGAACGATCACGCATTCCGATCATTCAGTGTTACCAGAAGTCATGAATGTACACGACTCGACTGTCGGCCAGTGGGGACATGGGATGAGAAGCGTAGACAAAAGTTGATGTATTTAGCGACAGTTCTGTGTAAGTATCCTCGTTGGCGAACCATTTTCCGAAAAACTTGTTTATATCGAAAACAAAACGCACGATTCTTTAAAAACGCCATCTTTTAAAAAGGGTTGTTTTTTTTCCCCCTTAAAGTACCTTGTT
>CM022770.1:1381157-1411157 GCA_012411365.1 Ameiurus melas | reverse complement strand
TAGAGTTTAAACACTAATAGCTTACCCTGGTGAAAAAAAAACCACAAAAAAAAAAATCCCCACCAACCCTTGACTAAAGTAAACTAAACATGATTATGCTACAGCGCACTTTAGTGCACTTACAGTCGCAGTAATGATTCGAACACTTACACTGTGCTAAAATACAAATAATTTCATTATATAAAATAGTATTAACGCCTGGCTTTAACCGTGTTTAATTGAAGTGTACTGAAAGAAAAATAGGAAAATAGTCAATCTAAAAATAAAAAACAAACCAAAAACATAATTAAAGTTCTGTAATTAAATAGTATATATATTTTTTTAAATATGAGGATGTTTATTGTTTGTGTGTGTGTTGTTGTTGTTTAGTTTAGCCATGATAAGGAATTCAGCTGCGTAGTTATATTTAACTACACTTCCACGTTTATTACACTGTAAATGCCATCGATTAATGCACTAGAACATTGGTGCTACGCTAAATTTAGGATATTTCGCTAATCGTTCCCATCGCTAGTCTTCACCTCACAACCTTCAAAGGTGAATCTTTATGTGATTAAAATATAAACAGAGTGATAAACTAAAGTAGAGATTTAGATTTGCATTTAGCAAAACAACAACAACAACAACAACAACAACAACACCACAGCACTCATGGTTACATTAGCAACATTTTGTTAGCTACCCAGCTAGCTGTGACGCACGCTATTGTGTTTAAATCGATTATTTTCTCAATAAGTAAGTTAAATGTTAGATGTACAGTTGAGGTGCAACCTGATTCGGGAGCTGATTTGAGAACGCTAGCTAGCAAATGTTCAGTAAGCTAGCTCGCGTAGCACTCAAGCTCAAGGTTGATTCTCGCTAAATAACAACGGAATGAGAAAGTGCGGCGTAACGTATGCTACACAACGTGTGTGGGCTGTACGGTTAGCGAGATTTAAGGTATAAAAGAGGAAATTGAGATTAGCAAACAGCAGCTACGATCACTTATTTACTGTTGGATAAACAGCCTCCATTCAAAAATGCTACAAAACCTGATCAGAGGAGGAATTTCAAAGATTTATGTTCCATTTTTGAGTCTTATGACTTTTTTCTTTTCTTTTTTTTCTAGTTAATCAGTGTGCTATTATTATTATTATTATTATTATTATTATTATTATTATTATTATTATTATTATTATTATTATTATTATTATTATTATTATTTTGGTTTTTAGCATTTTTAGTCTAATTTTTTTTTTCTCCAGGTATTCGAATAGGTTTTGTAGACTTCCAATTTTTAGTTTATCTATCTATCTATCTATCTATCATCTATCTATCTATCTATCTATCTATCTATCTATCTATCTATCTATCTATCTATCTATCTATCTATCTATCTCTATCTATCTATCTATCTATCTATCTATCTCTCTCTCTCTCTCTCTCTATCTCTCTCTATCTCTCTCTCTATCTACCTATCTGTCTATCTATCTCTCTCTCTCTCTCTCTCTCTCTCTCTCTCTCTCTCTATCTACCTATCTGTCTATCTATCTCTCTCTTTCTCTCTCTCTCTCTCTCTCTCTCTCTCTCTCTCTCTATCTACCTATCTGTCTATCTATCTCTCTCTTTCTCTCTCTCTCTCTCTCTCTCTCTCTCTATCTACCTATCTGTCTATCTATTTATCTCTCTCTATCTCTCTCTCTATCTCTCTCTCTGTCTATCTATCTCTCTCTCTCTATCTATCTATCTATCTATCTATCTATCTATCTATCTATCTATCTATCTATCTATCTCTCTCTTTCTATCTCTCTCTCTCTCTCTCTCTCTATCTCTCTCTCTATCTACCTATCTGTCTATCTATCTCTCTCTTTCTATCTCTCTCTCTCTCTCTCTCTCTCTCTCTCTATCTACCTATCTGTCTATCTATTTATCTCTCTCTCTCTATCTCTCTCTCTGTCTATCTATCTCTCTCTCTCTATCTATCTATCTCTCTCTCTCTCTATCTATATATCTCTCTCTATCTCTCTATCTATCTATCAATCTATCAATCTATCTATCTATCTACTACTATCTACTATCTCTCTCTTTTTTTTTTTTTTTTTTTTTTCTATCTCTCTCTCTCTCTCTCTCTCTCTCTCTCTCTCTCTCTCTCTCTCTCTCTCTCTCTCTCTCTCTCTCTCTCTCTCTCCCTCTCCCTCTCCCAGTGTTCTTGCTGTCAGGCCTGTAGGATGACTTTTTCCTGCCCCTGCACGCTGATTGCAGGTCTGATGTAAATAATTTACAGTGTGTTTTACATCATGTCGTGTTTTCCGTGACCACATATTTACAGCATGTGAATACGTTCGGGAAGTTGTGTGCCGTGGAAGTGCACCGTGCCAAGCGCGGTATGCGAACGGAACACAATCCCGAGGTCAGAGCCGAATCACGAGGGCTTCTTTCGCGTCGGCGTTCTTGGCAGCGTTTCCTTGTCTGGATCTCCTCTAGCGGGCAACAACCAGACATCGTGCTGTAATCTACCGCCGGTCCTCATTTCCCACGGATGGTAGCGATTTGGAGCTCGGCCGAGCGGAGACGTGCGCTATGAAGAGGTGATCGCAGAGCAGAAGATGTCAGCTTCTCAGTGGAACACGGCTGCGCTATCGATTTTTTCCTCCCGATGCAGTGCAGAGTCTGAAAATATTACAGAAATGTAATTCTACAGCTCCAAACTGTCATGTATGATCATTCTCTCTCGATATAAAGCTGTCTTACGTACATAATTACACCATTTATATCTATACATGCAGTGTATACAGTATACGAGCAGCTTTTGTTTTCAATTGGAGACGTTTACGGAAGGAGTCTCCAGTGTCAGAGCTTCGTAACAGTCAGAGGTGAAGCTGTGAATGAGTTTTCCGTCATCTTCAGGACAGAGGAGTTTACACTTTGCTGTGGGTCTTTTGTGTCTTCTCCTCAAGAGCGAGATAAAAGGGAGTATTACATCATTTCTTTTTCCAGATGTTCCGATCATGCTCACTTTTAAATCTCTTATTTATGTATTCATTTATTCGGTGCCATGTTTCTTTCTTCCTCACACTTTTCCTCCCCAAAGACATGATATTAAAAAAAATCTGCAGATTTACCAACACTGTGAACCCGTTTTGTTAGTATAATGACGGGGGGAGAGAAAGAAAAAAAAAAACCCCAACCCAAATAATTTGAATAATTTTAACATGCAACTGGAGAAAGATAAATCAGACGAGCAGAACGGAGCAGAACGGAGCAGAACGGAGCAGTGTGCAGGAAATCCACTGGAAGAGAAACGCGAACAGCCGATACGAGCGAACGGCGGGCTCGGAGATATCTGAGAATTGAGTGCGTATCGACTAAAGTGCCACTCAAAAGTTTCAAATCGATGTTTTCAATAACATAAAACCAATTCTGTTGCAGATCCATAGACTGGAGGACGAGGTGACATGGATGATGGGAGATTTACTCACTCACCCTCTTCTCAGATAGAAAAGATTAAGACTGGTTACTGCGGCAACCAATGAAAATGTTTTTAGCGCCGATCTTATTACTGGGATAAAGAGGCCACGCCTCCGTGATACTTTTTACGGGGATTAAGGGGCGAACAGCCCATGCCTCCTTCAATAGGAGTGATAATGAAGCCACGCCTACTGATATCCATGGAGCCACACCTCCTTCACTGGGACTGATGGGCACTAAAGCCATGCCTCTATTATTGGGCCACAACTTCCCTTTTAACAGGGACAGAGGCCACGCCTCCTTCACTGGGAGTAACTGATAGGTACATCTGTCAGCCACACCTCCTTCACTCATTTACTGGGACTCTTACCAATAAGGGCTACACCTGCTTTTCTGCTTCACTAGAACCAATGGGAACAAAGGCCATGCCTCCTTTAGCAGGATTGACATATAAAGAGGCCACACCTACTTCTTTGGTAGTGACAAGAAACCAGGTCTCCTTCAAGACTGACAGGCGCACAAGATTTGCCTCCCTTACTGACACACACACACACACACACACACAGAGGCCACGCCTCCTTCAATGACACTGACATACATGGAAGCCACACCTCTTTCTTCTTTTGTACTGGGGCTGATGTTCACAGGGTTACACTTCTTTCACAAGGACTGGCAGATAAAGAGGCCACGCCTCTCTCACTGGGTGTGATATTTACACAGGTCACGCCTTGTTCACACATTTACAGGGTCTGATAGGATTACAATAGGAGCAAGAGGCACAAAAACCACACCTCCTTCATTAGGACCAACGAGCACAGAGGCCGCACCTCCTTCACTCATTTACAGGGACGGATTTCCATAGAGGCCACACCCTCTTAACTGTAACGGACAGGTACAGAGACCACGCCGAATTCACTTTTTTTACATGGACTGATATTGAAAAAGATCAAACCCGCCTTTACTGTGTTTGAAAGATATATAGGCCACACCCATTTCACTTTGACTGACAGATACATAGGCCACACCTCTTTCGGTGTGACCGAGAGATGCATGGGCCACGCCTCCTTCCCTGGTACTCAGGAAGTTTCTAGACAACAGTTCAGCTGTAATAAAAATTGCAGATGCGTACCTCTGTGAATAATAATAAATAAATAATAAAAAAAAACGGTTAAACATCAAACTGCTTCCTGTTATTATATTTCTTGCTTCTGAGCCTGAATGAAAACGCCGAATGAAGGCTCGGGGAAAGTCGCACATGTACGAGTCCTTCGTCTGACCTACTCCGTGAATTTCCGACCCAACGTATATATTTTCTCAATCCGGGCTTTGAAGGAAACCCCCAAAACCACGAGGGCGTTTCTTCTCCAAAAACCCATCGATCTCCAACCACTTCTGATCTCGCAGGAGTTCATTAGCATAGGCGCTCCGCAGGCCTCGGAAAATGTTCTGTGGGATTTTAAATGAAATGTTATCTAAACGGAACAGATGGCTGTCTATTTATGCTACGAGGTTTGGGGTGAAGTGGTGTGTGTGTGTGTGTGTGTGTGTGCGACGCCATGCCACAAGGACCTCGCTGGCTCTCCGAGATGTTATTTTTTATTTACTTACTTTCTTTCTTTCTTTCTTTCTTTATTTATTTCGATGTGTTTGTGTGAAGAGTAAGCAGTAATACATGCCAGAACCTTTCCAAGCGACCTTCGCATCCCAGAGAATGAGCTTAAGATAAAGAAAGGTCCCACGGTGCACCGCTTTATTGCCTCCCCCCCCCCCTTCCTCGCTGAAGTTCAGAGCTTCAGTATCACAGCAGAGCCAACAATATTTGATCGTCTCAAGGTGTTTGATTGAATTACCTGCAGACAAAATGACAGCGTATGTCAGCGGTGGGTGCCAAAATAATAGCGATATAATAATAAATATATCATGTACTGTATGAAATAAAACGGTGTATTTCATTCTGCCACTGAGAAGCATTTAGCTTCATGCTTCTGTAAGAGAGAAAGAAGAGTGAAAGTCGGTTCTTTATCCAGAACAAAGAAACCAAAAAAAAAACCCCCCAAAAAACAACCCAGGAAGTCAAAACACGTGAACAAAGGCTCGGTACAAACGAATCAAAGGTAAACTGAAAACAGGTGCGACGCACGAGGGAGACGACCCAGCACCGGGGGGAAATACCTGACAATGCGGAGAAGAAAGAAAAGACGCACGTCTAGTCTACACACACGGGATAACGGATGATTAGGATGCTTCCCGAACTATACGGTTTATATCACCGATATCATCATGCACTGAGAGGCTGCTCGAAGAAACCTTTATAATGAAAGCTGTAGCACAATGCCTCACGCTTCCCATATTCCCACATAAGTAAGTAAGTACATTGTATTCATTCAGCGAAGCGGAGCAAAAGTGCTGAACAGAGTACGGAAAGTAAAACAGGAAACAGAATAAAAACGATCCAGTGGCACATTTATTTACATCAACGAGGGGCGGCGACTGATCTCCCTTCGTCTTTAAACAGGATCGATGGACATGCAGAAGAATCCTATCAGAAGATCTTTCAAATATGCCGGATGAATGTGGTGTGAGGAGATCTTCGAGATAAGACGGAGCTCGATCGTTAAAACGGACCGGGAGCCGATGGAGCGACGCTCACATTTGGGGTGACACGAACCTATTTCTCCGTCCTCTTCAACAGCGTCGTAGCTGCATAACGAACCATCTGGAGACGCGCAAGAGACGACTGAGGAGGACCCGAGCACGGTGATGTGATGTGTGATAAAAGCACGAATGACCTTCTCCTAATCTCGGAAAGACAGTTCGTAACCGATCGAACGAGCGAATGTATTCGGCTTGGTTTAGCATAATTCTGAGTCCAGGATGATACCGAGGTTCCGAACCTGGGAAGAAGTGATTACGAGGCTCGTTAATGAGACCGTCTCTCAATCTCGGGGGAGCAAAAAACGATTATTTCAGATTGGTCTGCTGGAGAACGGTATTTGCTAACACGACATGGCGAGTATCGTTTACGTATAATGTAGACAAATTCATGATACAGTAATCCTCGTCAGTAACATCACGGTGTGTCGCAAACAAGGAAAGCAGGAAGAGGACTCGTGTTAATTAGCCGTTAACCGTAGAGGAAAAGAAAGAAAAGAAAGAGAAATCACAGACACCATCCACGCTGTTAGTGGTGCTAAATGATATCATTTAGAAAAGATCTGTTTGATATTCAGAAATCTGTCCGGAGTATAATAAAACAACGTGTAAAGAGTCTCCGGGTTTCATTTGACATGTCTGGCATTTCTTTTTAAGTACGTTATCAGATACCAAAACGTCTACTACTTTAAATTTTTTTTAAAAATTACTTTTGGTAAATTTTACCTCGTTATATCTTTATATTGTTTTTTTTTTAATGTTTTTTACTCAGACATTGAATTCCCAGGTTGAACCCTGCCAAAGCAGAAAACCCTTCGCCCATTTTCCTCAAAAGAAGCAAAACAGCTGAAGCAAAAGAGCCGAACGTTGTTTTTCATTAACATCCAAATAGCCACACGGCGTGCTATTATCCCTTAATGTGATTAACAGAATTTCATAATTAAGCCGCGACATCGATTGATGTTTCGTTCGGGCGTAAGCGTCCCCGTTTCACACAGCGTCCAGGTTGTTCACGCATTAGCATTCCGGCCCACATTCCCCATGCTAAACAGCTGTAAATGTAGATAGATTGCTTATTCTGTGCCCTCCAAGCTTGTGGGACCTCAGCTTAATGAAGTGGAAAAGTCTCTTTTGTAATGGCCTCCATTCATTGTGTTGGCCTGCCAGAGCCGGAATAGAGAAATCACAGCGAAGCCCTGTCTGAAGAAGAAGAAAAAAAAAAAAGAGAGAGAGAAGGTCAGGGAAAAAGGCCAAACCTCCCAATTCCACAGCGCAGAACCTACAATCAGAAGGAAAAATCAACATTTCCCGCAGGTTCCTGAGATGCATTCCGGATGAAATGATTTCCATATGCCATTCAAAGTGGCTCATTCTCCAGCGCTCGCTTCGGTTTCCAAGCATCCGACCGTGACGTCCGCTGGAAACACCAACGCTGGCTAGACGCTCGGATTCGAGGAGGTTTTGGCGAGCGAGGAGCCGTCAGTTTTAGCTCCTAAATCTTCTGGATCAGCGACTGTGATCTGGTGGACCGGACCAAGGACTCGTATAAAACACGATGTGGGCTGGGGGAAATAAAATCTGTCAACAAGTCCACCCCCGGCCAGTTCCCCAGTCCTGTGCATGAAAAGCTCCCCTACAACGAGATGCTACTACCACCAGGCCTCACTGTTGGGATGGTGTTCCCCTAAATGAGCAGTATTTGGTTTCTGCCAAGCATAGCGCTTGGTCCCTAGGTCCAAAAGATCAATTTTGGTCTCATCAGACCAGAGGGATATTTCCACAGCTACAACCGGAGTTGCCGAAAACACGATTATGTTAGCTACTGGACCATATGCGAGTCTAAAAACAAACCAAAACAAAACAGGCTAACTGAGTTAAGTATAGCCAGCTAATGTGAACAAATTCGTGAAACTAACCCCAACATGCATTTTCAAATTCGATGAAGTGAGAGGAGAATCGTTGAAGACAAACTGTCACGCTTTCCACATTAATGAACCTGATTGGATGCTAAACTGAAATTATTGGATGCTCAATATTCTGTATGGCTTAAGTATATTAACAACATACGATTACTCAAGTCTTTTCCCCCAGATGACCTTTCTAAGCCACGGATTTTACGTAACCAGACCTTTACCTTTACATGTGTTCTAGATGTTCAAACGTCCCTATGTGTGATGGGGGGAAGAAATGGACGTCCACCTCGAAGGAGTATGAACATGTTCCTCCTTAATACCCGAAACAACGAAGTGCAGCTCTGCCCTTCACACTTTAATGAGAGAAATAAATCACTCTGGCATCAGGATTTTTCCTTTGGCCAAGGTAACAAGTATCTTCCTCCCAAAGCCCGCTAATTACCGAGCGAGTCTGCATGGATGCGACCTTTCGTGGACCTGCCAGCTTCACGGCGGCCTCCTCCATCCCTTCGGAGGACTCTGTTTGCTCATGGACACTGAGATCGGTTCTGAGAGAAACTCTAGGCCTGACACTGATCTGTAAACACCAGTGTGTTTGGGAATATCTTTGGATCCACAGATGGTGAGGTTGGAGAAGCTGCTCTCCCGCATGTCCCTCAATATTTTACGTTGCGGTTCGACCACAAGAAGAAGGTCCGTGTGTACATTGCGTTCATTTGTTGCTCGAAACATTTTCGGCCTTTGTACCAGGCCTTCTGAGCTCTCGAATAATAAGCGAATAACTCAATAAGGAACATAAATAAATAATAACTTCCATAACGGTAGTTTGTCATTTCCATCATTGTAATCGAATTAAAAAACAAACAAAAAACACACCCCTGTATGGTCCCTGGACCTCAGGTGGAGAACCGTGAGCGTGACTAATATGGCTTCATTGAGAAGCTTTTAAAAAAGGCGCTTTTCGTGTCCTTTTCTGCTGATAATACGTTCTCTAAACGGCAATAACGATCATTTACTTTACACACGGCCTTAATAACGGTCCTGGAAACAAGCTGGGGTTGACTTTAAAAGCAAGAGCGTATAACGCCGATGGACTTTAATGGCTGAAGTGAAACATATCCCCATATTCCCGCTGTCTGCTCGCTCTCAGTGAGCCGGCACCGCGATGGAGGGAAATTGCAGGTGATTATTTCCAAATGCATTTCAGAGGGCAAAGTAAAAAAAACAACAATCCCCCAAGCCCCCCCCTCCCCCGCCCCCCGATAAGTTTCATTTATGTCAGTGCACTTTTATTTTCTCTTCTTCCTGGCCAAACGTACTTCATTTGTACATGAATACAAAAGAAAATTAATAATAATAATAAGAAGAAGAAATGCCCAAACTACAGATTGGATTGTTAATATACTAAGAAGACCAGATTTAAAAGCTAGTCAAGCGTTACGCTGCTAAAGTCAAAGCCACGTAGTTTAAGGACCTTTAGGAAATCCTCAGGAACCCACGTCTGTGAGGGGTCTCAGTCAGCCGGGTCGGTGAATTGTCATGCAATATTATAGTCAAGCCGAAGAAACCTGTGGTTTGTTCTGAAATATAAAGGCCATCAGTCAGTATGGAGTACAGTACTGTGCTGTGATTGGACAGTGATACTATCACATGGGTTATTCGCTCCAGAACACTGGGTTTGAAAAAGATCGATGAGCTTAAAGTACTCATTTGGTACTCCGGGCTTAAATTACAGGCTTATATTAATGCGCTCGTTCGAATGCGTTCTCGTTTCTATAGCGACGGCTCGTTCACAGGGACTCGTACGGTGGACTTAACAGCAATACCCGGTTCATCGTCGAATAAACAGCGCTCTGGAAGTGTTCCTTCCTGCGTTCGGTCTTCAGACGGAGACCGTCAGCTTCTCAAAAGTCTCTCCAGATGCGTCCCGGTAGAACTCGTGGAACCCGCTTCCCAATAATGTTTGTTCTTTTATTTGTGTGTTTCTCCGTTTTGTTCACTTCAGTCATGGTTGAGTTTTCCTTACCCGATTTAGGAAGATAAAGACGAGTCCAAAAACGGCGCACTTCAGACGTGACCGTAGCACATCGCATTCGGGGGGGGAAAAAAGCATCGCTTCTCACACTTTACGCAGTGAAATCAGGACCCATCATCCAGTGACAGATTAATTATAAACACTACAATAATTACGCCCAATTACTGCTGTTCTCTCCCCTTCTGCAGCGCACTGACACTAACAGAATTAAACGTGCATCCTGTCAGCCCCTCGTAGCTTAATGTCCTTTAAATGACTTTATTTGTATGCTAATGATCTCGGTGATCATCTGACATTTGTCACACGTGACAGTGATGAATAACTGAAGGATTCGTTTCATTAAATGGTTTTGTTTTTGTTTTTTGTTGTTTTATTTGGTTTTTTTTTTCGGTCTCTTTTTGTTGCTAATTTTACTTTGATGGAAAAAAAAAAAAAAAGAACCCCACAGTTGTTGTCATCAGTGTATTTAAAATGCTGATTATACGTGTGTAAATATGCTTTTATTCATTTCCTCTTCTAGATGTGTAAGAAATTTGTGGTACTGAACGGAGTCGAAACCAATTGTAATGAAGACAAAACAAAAAGAGGAAAACGTTTTGTTTTTTTTCCCCCTATGACATACAGCAGAATGAAGAGTGTCGGTTTAACACCTACGGGGTTGAATTCCCACCCTACAGGGTTTATATAAGTCCACTGAACTCAAATAAACACTCCTGGTGCTCATTTCAACACTCGGGAGTTTACTGTGCGCACGGTGATCTAACGGTGCTTGGGCCCCTTAAATCGCTCCTTGCTGCTATATTTGTCAGACAGTAATCTACTCTCGAACATCATCGAAAACAGTTCATACGATTGGAAACACAGCTCGTGCTACTGTTTGTTTTCCATCTTTTTCTTCTTCTAGTCATTTTATGTCTCTGTTTTCATATCTGGTGCATGAACAGTCAGGAATAGGGGAGTTCTGTACGTAAGTTTCCACTGTTAAAATCCGATCCAACAGGTTATAGATCTTTAAAAAAAATTTTTTTTTTATTTATCCATCCCGAGTCTAACGAACAGCGGGCATCGTCGTTGTTCTTCTTCTCCATTTCATGCTGAAAATAAGTGCATTTACATTACGGCGCAGGCCGGAGCGATGGACGTGCTCCGGGATCAGACCTCCTGCGGGAAATGTGGCGGAAGATGGATGAAAAGACGGTTAACCGGGGTTCTCTTTCTCTCGTCTCTGAGCGTTTTTGATATGCAGATCCTCCTGAAACCTGTGCGTTTGTTTACCGAGGACAATTTCGCACGCTGAGTCCGTAACCCACGCCGAGGTTAGTCATCAAAAATATTCGGACATATTTGCCATCAAATAAAAGAGAGAAAGTGACAGAAGGAGAGAAAAAAAACCTGCAATAATGATTGCTACAAAAAGCTTTCTTCTTCTTCTTCTTCTTATTATTATTATTATTATCCATCCATCTTCTACCGCTTACTCCTTTTCAGGGTCGTGGGGAACCTGGAGTCTATCCCAGGGAGCATGGGGCACAGGGCGGGGTTACACCCTGGACAGGGTTCCAGTCCATCGCAGCGCACAATCACACACACACTCACACACCCATTCATACACTACGGACACTTTAGACACGCCCATCAGTCTACCGTACATGTGTTTGGACTGGCGGAGGAAACCGGAGAACCCGGAGGAAACCCCCCCCCCCGCAGCTCCGCATGCTTTATAAATGTTATTTTGGAACATGTTGTCAGATCTAAGAGCTTGGAGGTGGAATGAAAAAGATGACTTCCCATCCGTCTTAGTGCATCATACAATACAGTACACGCACCGTCTCCTCTACCGAGTCCTCGCGGACCCGACTGGACCCGGCTCAGGTTTTTATTCTCCATCGGGAATCACATCTTAACAGCTTCACGCCTCAGGCACCGTACAGACGGAGACGGAGATCGTTCCTACAGTAACACCGCCGCACCTCAGACGTGCCCTGAAGCGCCGGAACACTCCGGAATCCTGACTCCGGATTCTCTTCCTGTCTTTTGGGGTATTCCGTTTATAGAGTTGCAATTTAACATCCCCAATATTTGACCCGCAATATTTGATCCTCTGAACGTTTGACCCGGTCGGGAAATTCCCAAACTGGATTTTTAGCTTCTGGATGGACGACAAACCATCGGGGAAGCACCTGCTTCTGCTGCCATGCTGTTGACCGCGGGTTTATTTCTGTTTCTGGTTCAGTTGTGTTTGTTCTTCTTTATATATAAAAAAAGAGGCAGGTTTCATGTGGTTTTGGTTTACAGACCAGGACTGGGAACTCTTGTAGTTCAGAAGTTTCTGGGTCATGTTTCTCACCGTGTGGGAACAGAGGAACAATTCTCATATACATCATTTCTTTAAAAAAAAAAAACCCCACCACCAACAACAACATCAGATGGAGACCGGGATCGGAAGTCTGATACTGAAACCTTGGCTATGAGTTATGTTAACAATAGTCTGTTGTTGTTGTTTTCTTTACAAACTACGAAGCTTTAAATTCACAGTAAAAGTCTTCCACAGAAGAATCCCTTCAATATAATGAAGTATAAATATAATCATCTTTACCGTATGGTACAGGAGATCTGATATCAGATATGTTTACTCCAATATCCGATCCAGCATTTTTTGCTGGTCTGATGCTGGCTATCGGATCGGTGTCATCTCGAATTATCAACATCTACCTTTTCTTGGTAGCATTTATATCTAGAACTCAATTTATTCTTGTGTGAACTTTACATACGTGTGTCTGAATGCCCTTTCCCTATCAGTTTCGCCTTTCTTTCTTTCTCTCAGTACTTTCTCTCTTTCAGTTCTTTCAGTACTTTATCCTTTCTTTCTCTCAGTATTTTCTTTCTTTCTTTCTTTCTTTCTTTCTTTCTTTCTTTCTTTCTTTCTTTCTTATACTTCTTTCAGTACTTTCTTCTTTCTTTGTCTCAGTATTTTTTCTATCTATCAATATTTTCTTTCATTCTTTCTTTCTTTCTTTCTTTCTTTCATTCTTTCTTTCTTTCTTTCTTTCTTTCTTTCTTTCTTTCTCTCAGTACTTTCTCTCTTTCAGTTCTTTCAGTACTTTATCCTTTCTTTCTCTCAGTATTTTCTTTCTTTCTTTCTTTCTTTCTTTCTTTCTTTCTTTCTTTCTTTCTTTCTTATACTTCTTTCAGTATTTTCTTCTTTCTTTCTCTCAGTGTTTTTTCTATCTGTCAATATTTTCTTTCTTTCTTTCTTTCTTTCTTTCTTTTGTTCTTTCTTTCAGTACTTTCTCCTTTCTTTCTTTCTTTCTTTCTTTCTTTTTTTTTTTTTTTTTTCTTTCTTTCTTTTTTTCTTTCTTCTTTCTTCCTTCTCTTCAGTACTTCTCCTTTTCCTTTTTTTCTTTCTTTTTTCTTCCTTTTTTTCTTTCTTTCTTTCTTTCTCTTCCAGTACTTTCTCCTTTTCCTTTCATTTCCTTTCTTTCTTTCTTTCTCTCAGTACTTTCTCTCTTTCAGTTCTTTCAGTACTTTATCCTTTCTTTCTCTCAGTATTTTTTTCTTTCTTTCTTTCTTTCTTTCTTTCTTTCTTTCTTTCTTTCTTAGTACTTCTTTCAGTATTTTCTTCTTTCTTTCTCTCAGTGTTTTTCTATCTATCAATATTTTCTTTCTTTCCTTTTCCTCCTTCTTTCCTTTTTCTTTCTTTCTTTTTTTCTTCTCTTTCTTCCTTTCCTTCCAGTACTTTCTCCTTTTTTCTTTCTTTCTTCCTTTCTTTTTCTTCTTTCTTTCAGTACTTTTTTTCTTCTTTTCTTCCTTTTCTTTCTTTTCTTTCTTTCTTTCTCTTCCAGTACTTTCTCTTTTTCCTTCTTTTCTTCTTTTTCCTTCCTTTCTTTCTTCTTTTTTTTTTCTTCCTTCTTTTCTTTTTTCTTTCAGTACTTCTTTTTTTTTTTTCTTTCTTTCTTTCTTTCTTTCTTTCTTTCTCTTCTTTCTTTCTTCTTTCAGTACTCTCCTTTCTTTCTTTCTTTCTTTCTTTCTTTTGTTCTTTCTTTCCAGTACTTTCTCCTTTTCTTTCTTTCTTCTTCTTCTTTCTTTCCTTCCTTTCAGTACTTTCTCCTTTCTTCCTTTCTTTCTTTCTTTCTTCTTTCTTTCTTCTTTCAGTACTTTTTCTCCTTTCTTTCTTCCTTTCTTTCTTTCTCTTTCTTTCAGTACTTTCTCCTTTCTTTCTTCCTTTTTTTCTTTCTTTCTTTCTTTTTTTCTTTCTTTCTTTCTTTCTTTCAGTACTTTCTCCTTTCTTTCTTTCTTTCTTTCTTCTTTCTTTTTTTTTTTTTCTTCTTTCTTTCTTTCTTTTTCTTTCTTTCTTTCAGTACTTTCCCTTTCTTCTTTCTTTGTTCAAAGCTTTTTCTCTTTCTCTCGAAACATATCTCTGTACACAGCCAAGACCACATGTGGAAATTTAAAAATGGATATTCAGCAAATCCTACAGATGATGTATAAGTTTTAAAAGAAATGTGATTTTCACCCTCAAACGTAACATTCTGCTAAAATGTCTGCTAAAACCACCGTCACACGCATCATCCTGTGAAGGATCGGTGATGGAGTCCCGGGACGCTAATGCTAACGAGACAAAACAAAAGAGTTACAAGCACTCGAGGACTTTTGCTAAGTAAACAGCAGTGAGGCTGTGGAAAACGTGTGAAACGTGTGAAACGTGTGAAATGTTTCCCATCATCCGCTGAGTTAGCACTTTTATGAAAGAACAGCCACTTTTTACTCAAAAGGGTTTGCTTTTTACGCTTCGGGAGACGAGGACGAGGATAGCTGAGCAGTCTGATGTTCCTGTCAGTTCGGATTTCATTTCTTTTGGCTGAAATCAGAATAAGAACGTCTCTGATTACAGCTCAGGGAAAAAAAATAATAAAAAATCAACTCTCCATAACGTAGACGAAAATCTATAGCGTGTGGGATTGCAGTTATAATAACACAGAGCTCCTCCAGGCTTCAGGAAACTTCTCCAGATCTCCAGAGATGTACAGAAAATCCTAATACAGCGTTCATATTCTGTGTCTATACTCCCTGTTTATTATCGACTTGATGAAGTTACTTGTTGGACTTTAACAAATATCTATATTTTTATGAAGTGTAAGCCAACCACCATGAACTGTTTATATAAGGAGAGCTAGAAAATCGGAAATCGATGTAAAGTAAGCGCAGAGAGAGAAAATATCTGACCTTGAACCTCACGCTGTATAGGAACGGAGACGTGGAGGTGTTCATCAGCGCTTCAGGTAAAATTACATCTCAAATATTCAGCAGAGTCTAAACGAATATATAAACAATTTTATAAACAAATTTAGTTCATTTATTTTTAAGAGCCCAAGCATCAACGGTGTGTAGGCACCCTAATGTTATTCTACCTTTTCTTCTTCTTCTGTCTAGTAAAAAGGTTTTGTGAACTTTGACACACTGATTGCGGAAAGTCTAAAGGAACATTCTGACCAAATCTGGGCCAAGTCCTGACAACGCTTTAGCGCCACCATCGGGTCAAACGTGGGCCTAATTTGGAAGTACGTTCATGGCCATAACTTTTAAACCGTGTGTCCAAAATTGAAAAGCCCTAATGACGTCAAGTTCCAGCGAATGAGATTTTCCGCCATCTTGGATTTTGTCAAACATTTTGTTTGTTTTTTTCGGCTACTCCTCCTACAAATTTTGTCCGATCACCACCGAGTTTACCAGACGTCATGTGCAGAATAAAAAAGTTTCAAAAATCTATATTTCGAACACACCAAAGAGTTTGGCCGTAATGGGCCAACGAATCTGACAGTGAAGCCACCGAACAGGAAGTGCGGCCGTATGACACAAAACGTAGGTGGCGTCTTCTGCACCGTGACCTAAGTCTACGCAACAAAAGTTACAATAACATTCTAAAAACGCTTACGTCTAACTCCAATTTTTGTTGCTCCTCCTCCACAGATTTTGTCCAAACGTCACGTCACATTGGTCCAAGGCTCACATCATCCTGAGATCGGTCTAAACTTGCACAAAGTGTCGAACAGGCCTAGACTAATGAGAAAAAAAACCCCCAGAAATACCGTAGATGTTTTTAAATTGCAAGAAGAAAAACGTTTTCAGGTCAGAGCAGGAGCAATCACGACCACGGGTCAGCGTAGCGACAGACAGCAGCACAGGTCACGTTCTAGGTTCCTTCTACAGTCCGAGAATTCCAGCGCGGTGCGTGGTCAAACCGTACACATCACGAGTGAAACTACAAACTGGTCTTGAACCCCTGTGCCTGAAATCACAGCTCTGCTTTCCTGTGATTGCTTAGGCAACAACTGTGAATATACGGCTCATCGAGTCTGGGTGCTTGGCCCCCGAAAATTCTGCTTGCAGCTTTAAATTGTCTTGTTTCCTTTTTTTTTAAATTACTTTTTATGCTCTTTTCCATTTTATTTTCTTTGTTTTCATTTTATTATTCATTAATGAGCCTTCGCTTGCTTCCTTTCCAAATGTCTGACTTGTAATTTTTTTCTCATTTCATTTTTTTTAATTTTATTTCATTTGTCATTTTTTCTTCACTTTATTTATTTTCGTTTTCTTTTTGACGTTTTCATCTTCTTTTGCCTTTTTTATTTCACTTTTTTAATCTCGTATCTCTTTTATCTTCTTTGTTTTCATTTTTCTATTCTGTAATTCATTTCTCTTTCTTTCTTTCTTTCTTTCTTTCTTTCTTTCTTTCTTTCTTTCTTCCTTTCTCTTGCCCTATTTTTATCCCACCCCTAGAATTAATTTCCTTTTTTTATTTATCGATATTATTTTTCGTTCTCTTTTAGTTGTCATCTTTTCTGTGTTGTGCCTTTCCTTTCGTTAGAACTTTTTTTTTTTTTTTTTTTGACATTTTTAAAATATCTTTATGAATTAATTCATTCATTTTTTTATTTTCTGGCGTGAGATATGTGAAAGCAGGTTTAGGGCGATAAGAACCTCACAGATTCCGCCTGCCGCTTTCACCCGAATCACAAGGATGAAAACGAGAAGGGAAAAAAAGGTTTCTACTTGAACGCAGGAATAAAGCGCAGTAATAAGCAGGTGGAGGAGAAGAGTGCATTTTCCTCACATAAAACATTCATTTAATGGATCATATAAGTAAGGCACAGAGGCAAAGGAGAGCGCAGCGTTCCGAATATTCCGTAATATTCCGTAATATTCTCACAGAAATAAATATCATAACTCAATTCCAGCCTGAGGAGGACGAGAGGAATCGGCGGCTGTGACGCTCCTGAGAGCTTCCAGAGGTTTCTGTGGAGTTATTTTACCATCCTGCGTGTGTGAAGTACTAGTACAAGGTCGTGTGTGTGTGTGTGTGTGTGTGTGTGTGTGTGTGTGTTTAAAAGTGAATGAATTGGTGTCTTTATATCTCATTAAACTATAAAAACATTTTCTTTCACTGAGTCAGGTAATTTCTTTACATAAAAAACAAATGATCGATTTTTTTTCTATTTATAAATATATATATTTTTATATTATTTCAGTCCCTTATACTTCTTTGCTTGTTTCTTTCTATCTCTTTCTCTCCTTTCTTGAATGTTCTATTTTTTTTTCCTTTTTAAAATTCTTTGCTTTTTGACTCTTCCTAAATGTATTCCGCCTATTCATTTTTCTTCTTCTTCTTCTTCTTCTTCTTCTTTTTTCCTCCCCATTTTCTTTCAGGTGGTGATTTCTTGCTCTGTTTCTAGTTTCCTCCCACGTTTATTTCTTCTCATCCTCTCTTTCTTTCCTCGTTTCCTCCTTCTTTCCGTCGTATTCGGTTTCTTTCTCCAGATTTGTTTTCCGTCATTTCTTCTGGACCGTCCCAGTGACGTTCTATCCTGAAGAGAAGAAGACAGACGTATTTTTATTTATTTATTTATTTTTTATCACGTAGACATTACCGTACAGTGAGATTCTTCTCTTCGCACTTCCTGGCTTGTTAGGAAGATGGAGTCAGCGCTCGAGGTCAGCCGTGATACGTTCGTGCTGGAGCTCGTAACGCAGAGCCACCACTGTCCTTCTCACACGGGTTTTCATACCATTGCTTGTGCTGAAGAAACTCACCTGTCCTTCTCATCTCACATCCCTAACCTGACCTGGTCGTGCAGGTTTCTCCTCTACAGCACCATCTCTATCCACACAGGCCACTCAGATGCTTGTTCAGACCCTCATCATGTGAAGACTTGTCTCCTGCAACTCACTCCTGGTCCAGCGCACCTCCAGAAGTTCTCCCACACCACCGCACTGCTACTGTACACCGATGTCCCAACAACATGCCAGTATTCACCTGCCTTCAAGCCTCTCCAGCACTTCCTGATACCGTCACTCAGCGTCCATGGAAGACCAAAAGCTCTTCTCTGTCCTCTATCCAGGCGGTGGAACGAACTTCTCCTGACCATCCCCTCCATCCCCTCCCCCCTGCCGTGCTGCCTACGCACTTAAAGATCAAAAGCATGCGCTTGTTTGTGTCCGTCTCCGTCAGCACGATTTACACGAGGTCTTCCCGGAACAATCGGACGTTTAACGAGTAGAGATCTCGTTACGGTCTTTCACGCTCCTTCTCGCCTCTCAGCGGCGTGACGGGACGAGCATCCCTTCCGTTTTCATCGGATTAACGTTCCCGCTACGACGACAACACGGAATCCAATCTCCTTCAGTCCTCACCGACAGACGACGTCACGCTCGTCCCCGTTACCGTCCCGTTTCACGTATTTTAATCAAACGGCCAAACGAGCTCTGTGTGCCGATCGCCGATCGTTCCTCTCGTCCTTCCAGCCCGAGCTCGAGTGCGTTTCCTTCTCTGTTCTTCGCAAATATTCAGTCTAATCATGTAGTCATCCAATCTCACGTCGGAATCTGGGTCCCGGCTCACTCATCCTGCCGTCCTGAATTAGGCGCTTTAATCAATCTCACATTTTATGGAATCCTCCGAGAATTGTGATTTTTTTTTTTATTTGGTGCGGAGGTGAAGAGGAAGAAGAAGAGGAGGGGTGGGGGGGTGGGGGGGTCTAAACCAAAACCGTAGACCTGAGTGGGCGTCTCAAATCCATTCAGTTCATTCCTTTCTCCTAAATAGGCCACGATTCTGGAATCCCTGACGTGGCACATAATAAAAAAAAAAGTCCATGTGATGAGTCATAAACAAATAAGTAAATACAAACATTTATTACACTGTGTGTTAAAAGTTGAATCATGTGACATTTGTGAGACAAGATTTGGCAGATATTTATAATTCTTTATTTAAAAAAAATAAATAAATCTTTTAAAAGACCTCAGTGGTCATCTAATCACATGGCTCTAAAAGTTTACAAAGTGTTTACAAAGAAAATGCAAAAATAATAATAATAATAAAAAAACAACCCACCAAGATAAACAAACAAACAAACAAACAAACAAACACATAAATAAACTGTTTTCAAAAACAGAGTCGTTAAAATAGGAGATTTTTTACATTTTTTTGAAATGAACCGAGTTTTTAGGAATGAAACTAAAAAGCATGAATTCATTAAGAATAAACAAACGGAAGCCTGGAATAAATGAAACGTGACGCGTCGTCGTTTTCATAAACAATAAACAGTTGTAACCTCGCGCAGGTCGCTGTGGTATCCGCGCGAATAAAACGTTCAGACAAATTTCACCGTTCGCATCGTTCCCCGTCTGAGCAACGCTATTACTAAACGATATGAATCTAATCTGGGTTAAATGACGTGTTCGGTCAATTCTCCGCAGTGGAGTCGGACTGCTCCGGACTGCCGAGGTCCGGAAATAAGAAAACGATCGAGCGCGGCCGTATCCGAGGGACGCGCGGTAATGATTTTACGGGGTTTTTATCCTTTAAAATGTAAGCTAGCCTGGAGCAGGCCGTAAAGAGGAAAATAATAAGAACAGATTCAGAATATAAACCTCTTATTTAGACCACACACACACACACACACACACACACACACACACACACATCTCCATCATAACTGAGTAACAATATGCGCAGTGTAAACTCATTTCCTCTTTTCAGTTACAGCAGTCTGATCGATCTGATCTGATTAGTTATGGACACGACCGCGATGCATCTGGAGATTTGAAAGAAACCCAGAGAGGGACAATAAGGAGGTTTAAACAGGGTCAGAGGTCATGCAGGAACCCGGAGGAAGCGGGAACTCGGAATGAACGCCCTTTTCTCGGATGTTCATGTCGTGTTAGCAGCAAGCTAGCCGGCTAACTGTGATGAGCGACGAGTCTTTCGCTGTGTAGAGTCGGAGTTATGGATTTAACAGGTGAACGTAGCGGTGTGTTATTGATGTTGAGCTAAAGCGGACACGTGTATAAATCGTTTCAGGGTGATTAAAGGAGCGCGGCGGCGTTCACTGCTGAGGCTGCGAGCGGCCATTTTGGTTTGAGGTCACTTGCTGAACTCGGGGTCGAGGAGTTCCTGAGTAGGAATTCCCAGTTGGTTCTCCGTAGTCGGAGGTCGGAGTTACGAGTTTCAGTCGAACGCCGCACAAGCGTTGGGAAACATGCAGGGAATTGTGGGTATTTGGATGTATTTTTATCAGCAGGTTTATCAAACGCGGCCGGCGGTTTAAACATCGTTATACAGCATCATAAACACATGCACACACACGTGCAGAATGTCACTTACAGCATCACACACACAAAAAACACACTTCTCTATCCTACACACACACACACAACACACACACACACACACACACACACACACCTCTCTCTTATCTCACACACACACACACAACACACACCTCTTCCTATACACACACACACACACACTCTCCCACATACCACACACACACACACACACAACAACACACCTTCCTATCCTACACACACACACACACACACACACACCCCCATCCCAAACACACACACACAACACAAAATCTCTCTATCCTCACACACACACACACACACACACACACACACACACAATCTCTCTATCCCACACACACACACACACACCACCCTCTACCTCACACACCACACACACACACACACACACACCTTCTCTATCCCACACACACACACACACACACACACACAACACATTAATCTCTATCCTCACACACACACACACACACACACACATCCTCTACCAACACACACACACACACACACACACACACACACACACACACACACACACACACACACACACACCTCTCTATCCCACACACACACACACACACACACACACACATACACACACACACACAAAACACACAACACACACTACTAACTAACACACACACACACATACACACACATTTCTCTCTATCCCACACACACACACACAAAAAAAAAAAACATCTATCTCAAAAAAAAAAAAAAAAAAAAAAAAAAATTAAATCTCTCTCTCACACACACCTCTCTCTCTATCCTAAAACACACACACACACACACACACACCTCTCTCTCTCTATCCTACACACACACACACACACACACACACACTAATTTTCTCTATCCCACACACACACACACACACACACACACACATTCTCTCTCTCTCTCACACACCTCTCTCTATCCCCCCACACACACACACACATCTCTTCTCTCTCTCTCTCTCTCTCACACACACCTCTCTCTCTATCCCACACACACACACACACACAACACACATACACACATTTTCTCTCTCTCTCTCTCTCTCTCTCTCTCCCACACACACACACACACTCTCTCTCTCTCTCTTTCTCTCTCTCTCTCTTTCTCTACACACACCTCTCTCTCTCTCTCTCTCACACACACACACACACACATTTATTTCTCTCTCTTTTTTTTCTCTCACACACACACACACACAAACCTCTCTATCTATCCTACACACACACAAATTTCTCTCTCTCTCTCTCCTCTCTCTCTCTCACTCTCTTTTCACACACACACACACACCTCTCTCTCTCTCTATTCTACACACACATACATTCTCTCTCTCTCTCTGTCACATACAGTGTCATACACACACACACACTTCAAAGCTCAAATTCCCCACAAGATCAAATTTGTCATGCTTTTCCATCATTGTGAGAAAATTCAGTGGGCAAAAAGAGTGAAAACACACACACACACACACACACACAGTCTTTGGTATAAGATCTGAGGAGTTCTCCAGCAGCTCCTTGCCCTCCTTCCCTCCCTCAGTCTCCGTGTTTGACACGGTGTTCCTGCTGACACACTGAAAAACCTCGCCCTGATTCACCACTGAAGCTGAAAGATCATTTCTAAACACCTGTCAGCGTGTTATTTATGATAAGCTCATTATTAATGCATGAAGCTGCGTAAAACACAAAATGTCAGACGAGCTCGCGCTGCAGGACGCCGACCGTGAGAAAAAAAGACGGGCTGTCTCAGAGTTCTGACGCCCAGAGAAGAAACAAAAAAACACCAAAAAAAAAGCATTTCATTTCCTGTTTAAAGCTGGAGACGTGAGGAACGCAGCGCTACCGAGTGTAGCAGCGTGACGCTAACGACCGGTGAAGACGAGATCTCAGCTGTTTAATGCCTCTTCTCTTTTTTTTGTGAGTGGGGAATAATGTTCAGACGTGATAATGAGCAGTGGGTTCCGTGTGAATTTTTATATAACACACCGACGGAAGCCTGTTAACTGCCTGAAGAAAAGTCAAGGACCAATTAAACCTGGTGTGCCGTGATGACATCACTTCCTGTGAGGACCAATTAAACCTGGTGTGCCGTGATGACATCACTTCCTGTGAGGACCAATTAAACCTGGTGTCCTGTGATGACATCACTTCCTGTGAGGACCAATTAAACCTGGTGTCCTGTGATGACATCACTTCCTGTGACGACCAATTAAACCTGGTGTCCCGTGACGACATCACTTCCTGTGACGACCAATTAAACCTGGTGTCCCGTGACGACATCACTTCCTGTGAGGACCAATTAAACCTGGTGTCCCGTGATGACATCACTTCCTGTGACGACCAATTAAACCTGGTGTCCTGTGATGACATCACTTCCTGTGATGACCAATTAAACCTGGTGTCCCGTGATGACATCACTTCCTATGATGACCAATTAAACCTGGTGTCCCGTGACGACATCACTTCCTGTGACGACCAATTAAACCTGGTGTCCCGTGATGACATCACTTCCTGTGACGACCAATTAAACCTGGTGTCCCATGATGACATCACTTCCTGTTTTAAGGCGTCCGAAATATACAACTAACAAATTAGTTCGAACACTTGAGACATTTTCGCAGGCGTATAATGCTCTTGCGATACAATGTTATAAAAACAGAGGCGTAAAGAGGCGTAAATGTGTATTAAATCTCATAATTCTTGTAAAATACCCGTTTCTTACACTCACACACTCACACTCACACACATACGATGAATCGGCAGGTTCTCCAGCTCTCACATTACCTGCATTAATAAAACGATATATAAATAAAAAGGCGAGTGAATATTTAAAACTCATAACGAGGCCTTCGTCCGCCCCGAGGCTCTCGGCCGGTTTTATGAGAAATCTCATAATCAAAGAAAAATTTCGAGGAGGTGACCTTTCTCATATTCCAGGAGAAAAGGAAAGCGAATGAGATCGGTCAGGTTTGGAGAGTCCCGATGACACGACGAGGCTGTCGTGTTGATCTTTCTCTGAATATCACACGTGTGCAAATACTGTACACGGCATCAGTTTCCTAATCTCACAGTAGAGTCAAATGATCGTAAAGACGTAAATTCACACCACTGTAGCCAATCAGCTGGAGCTGTGATGGAGCGCCGATGTAGCCTGCACTGTTCTTCAACTTATCCGGATATTGCTTCCTGTGCTTGTTAACCTGTTGCTATGGTGACTAATATCTCCCACCGGTTCCTCGTTCCCCCTCTGTTGGCTCCGCCCATTCCACGGCGTGTCGTACAGTTCACACTGCAGTGATTGGTCATAAGGTGTTCGTTAATTGTCGACGCATAAACGGGTTCGAAACGTGTGTAATCGCCGATACCGTGAACGTTTCTGTGAGGAGAAATTTGTTTATTAAACGTTTAGGGAAGGAGTCTCCAGTGTCGGAGCTTTGTAACAGTAAGGGGAACGACTTGTGAGGGAACGGACTGTTTATCGCTGCTATAACCATTACATGTAACTATAAATGGAGAAACATTATGATGTCATCGTTTAATGAATAAAAATTGCCGTTGTTGTATACGTTATGAACTACAGTTAATATTTAAAACAATGGTAATCACTTCTATCCTTACATCTGTACAAATTTGTATAAAAGCAAATAAAACCTGGACGCTGTGCGTTATACGGCTGTGATGATCACATGATCTTGTGATGTTGCCATGTTGCGGGTTTGTCTGGTTTCTTCGATTCCGTTTGCATTCATTTTCTGGCCCAGAAATGATCTCCAGCGCCAGATCAAATGAAGGTTAGTCAGCTCCGCCAAATTTCCTTTAAAGGCAACTTACCCAAGATGTGAAATTCAGCCGAGGGCGGAGTCGAGCTGTTTTTTTTTTGTTTTTTTTTAAAATTGCAATAGCAATTCACTTTACAGGCAGCAGAGGGAGCTAAACGTTCCATACTGCTCCTTTAAGAGTGTAAATCTGAGACGTCCATGGTTTACAATTCTTCCTTTTTGTCTTGGTATAAGTAAGCGTACGCTATTAATAGCGCGTTTGACTTCCTACAGACGGAAACGCTTCAGATTTAGACACGTCCTGTTCCATTATTTAAAGAAAAAACCCTAAACGTGAAGATGAAACTCTTGAGCAGAAGATTTACTAAGACACAATCTAAAACATTCATTTTCTGCCTTCACGCTTGAAAGACGACAAGAAAAGAAAAAAAAAAAAAGAGAAAGATGAACGCAAACGTCTCTCGAAAGCCCAATCGGAGCTGAAATCAATCCCGCTCGTCTCTTGTCTCGAACGCTCGGCCGTCTCTTCTGCACTCCATCCCTTTCTGTCACCGATCCCATTGCAGCAAAGAAAAAGGAGGAATTTAAAGGAGTGTGGGTTTTTGGGGGTTTCCCCCCGATTTCATTGCGAACGCGTCTCTCTGTCACGTCAAATAAAGTCATCAAGCGTTCATTGTGTCCGCAGAATGACTTCGCTCACAAAAGCTCCGGGCTTCGAAAATTGATGCGTTCAGAAACGATTCATTCATCATATGAAGTGTTTCGCCAGTGATGACAACGATGACAATGACTTTCTCTTCCACACCAGGAACTGTTTCTTTTTTTTTTTTTTCTCTTTCAATACAACAACACCACAATCTGCATCATTTCTTTAAAGCTTGAAGCGTACATACACTCACACACACACACACACACACACACACACACACACACAGCTAGTCTGCTGCACCGTTAGCCTCAGAATCTGTTCATTATCTTCCCGTTATCATCTTTCAGTAGCTTTTGTAGGAAACTTTATGATTGATGAACGTTTATCGGTTCCATTTACAGATTTCAGTATTTTTCTGGACAATACGAGGTGGGCGTGGCTATATCGAAAGGCGCTAACTCCGTGTACAGAGCGGAATTAGCGACGCGGGTATGTGACTTCCTGTTTTAATTCCCAACCACGGAAATCGCAGCTACGTCTTCCCACTTTGAATGACTGTAGTCCTAACTGATCGACTGTAGCTAGCAATTTTCTAGCAAGTTGCATAATTAGTAGCGCAGTAGTTTGCACATGGTCACGGTAACGTATCTCACAAAAGTGAGTACACCCCTCACATTTTTGTCAATATTTGATGATATCGTTTCATGTGACAACACTGAAGAAATGTCACGTTGCTACAATGTAAACTCCGTGCCCAAGAGGGTTAAGGCAGTGCTGGAAAATAATGGTCCCCACACAAAATATTGACACTGTGGGCCCGATTTGGACATTTTCACTTAGGGGTGTACTTACTTTTGTTGCCAGCGGTTTAGACATTAATGTCGGTGTGTTGAGTTATTTTGAGGGGACATCAAATGTACACTGTTACACAAGCTGTACACTCACTACTTTACATTGTAGCACAGTGTCATTTCTTCAGTTTAAATAGTTCTACCTGGAACCCTTTCTGATAGGAAAACACGTACAGTATACAGTCATAGGGTTCTACACAGAATCTTTAAAACTCTTAATTATCCGATCACAGCTTAGAGAATCTTAACGATTTTAACGGTTCAATGAAGGGAAAATGAAGAGTTCTTCTACTCATGCGCACTCTGGTGTAGGGTTCTAGCGAGAGTCCTTAAAATACTTCGATAAAAAGGTACGTACTTCAAGGGTTCCTTGGATAATTCAGCGGTATTAGCGTCCCAAAATATGCTTCTGTACTTAAAACTTTGAAATTTTTTTTGATAGGGGAAACACTTCCTGTGGTATAGGGTTCTACTTGGGACCTTTAAACCCATATATTACTCCAAAGAACCCTTTAACATTGAACTAAACACTCTTGGTACTCAGAAGACTTTTGGTACAAAAAGGACTCTTTCAGAGGTTCTTTAAAGGTTCGCTGGATAATCGAGAATAACAGGGATTTACCTGGAACCCTTTCTGATCGGTCAAACATTACAGTTATAGGGTTCTACACATCTTTACAACCCTTCAGTTATCCAAATTCTCTAACACTCTTGGCACTTGGGGCACTCTTATAGGGTTTTAACGTCGAAAAGTCAGGGGTGCCAAAGTAAGACGACCAAAGATCCACTAAGGGCTCTAGATTTTCAGATAGTATACCAGATAAAGGAAAATGACTGGAAATGGGAACCTGTGAAGAACGTAAAGAAGACTCTTGAATGGCCGAACCATGAGAAGTCATGCTACGTAGCACCGCCAATACCTGCGTAACATCTGTAACATCTGTGACCTTTGATATGAGCCTTTATACAAGACTCCGATGGTTTACAAATGTGTTATGAAGGTTCAAGGAAGATCTCCGTCATGATGTTACTGTCAGAAAGAAGGACGGTATCGTCCGTATATGCGTTTATTATATGGGTGTGTGTGTGTGTGTGTGTGTGTGGGTAAAATGACATTACTGTAAAATTAGGATTTTGCTCATGGCTACACACACCCACACACTGTCTCTGGGAAATATAAAGCTAAACTACAAGGCAGACACGGAGTCAGATAAACACTTTATGAACGTGTTATCTAAACTTCTCAGTGGTTTTTTTTTTTTAGGTTAAAGTGGCGGTAAGTAACTGTCCACCGCTCCACATAATGAGTTTAACGGTAAATTAATGAGAAACGCTGTAAGACGAAGGCCCCCTGCGGCTTTCCTGCTGTGAAAATATTGTTTTTTTTGGTCTTTTTTAAATGAAGTAAGTGGCTGAGTGTTTAAATCTGACAGAGACGGATGTCTATCAGTGGAATGTTATGCTACAGTTTATGTACGAGTTTATAAGAACTATAATCCGACTGACTCCCGCTTTGTTCTTCCATAAAAGGAGAAGGAAACACCTGGTACTTGCCCATGGCGCTGCTTCCTCCGTAATTCTCTTCAACACTGATCATCTGATGCAACACTTGGACATTTTGATCAGGCGAACGCACTCGCGTTACAGAAAACGTAAGGAAGATTTATCTCCGGACCGATAAAGGAGGAATTAGCAGCGCGAGTCCGCGAGCTCGAATTCGCACGTGCGCGGGCTTGAGGATCGATGGTCGAGCTCAGCTGACACGTGTCACGTTTCATTAAAGGCCGATTCATTTCGGCTCGGATCGGATACGCGCGGCCGCGAGGCGAACGCGCGAGAGCGGAGACGAGGAAGAGAACGCTACGAAGACAAACGATAACGGGGAATAAACACGCTCGAATAAGTACGACCAAGAGGACTTGTAAGTAGACATTTTGTTTGGGTTCACCGTCGGTTACAGAAGAATGAGGAGGCGGAGTTACTGTTGCCATTCTGAAGATGATGATTTTCCTGTAACAGCCCGACCCCGAGTGTTTTATTCCTCTTATAACACAGCAAGTTAACAAGTACAAGAGGTTTCATTTATTTATTTATTTATTTATTAAAGAACAATGTTTGTTAGATTTATAGTTACATTTAAAGTTCTCACGTAAATTACTGCAATTTTTAGTGAATAACACACAAAAAAAACACAGCTTGTCATGTTAAGTGAAAAATTCTTTCTTTCTTTCTTTCTTTCTTTCTTTCTTTACCCCATATTTCATGGTTTACCTGATCTCCATTACTTAATTCTTTCTTTCTTTCTTTCTTTCTTTCTTTCTTTCTTTCTTTCTTTCTTTCTTTCTTTCTTTCTTTTTCTTTCTTTCATTCTTTCTTTCTTTCTTTCTTTATTTCCTTCCTTCTTTCTTTCTTTCTTTCTTTCTTTACGCCATCTTTCATGGCTTACCTGATCTGCATTACTTAATTCTTTATTTCCTTCTTCCTTCCTTCTTTCTTTCTTTTTTTCTTTCTTTCTTTCTCTCTTTCTTTCTTTCTCTCTTTCTTTCTCTTTCTTTCTTTCCTTCCTTCCTTCCATCCTTCCTTCCTTCTTTCTTTCTTTCTTTCTTTCTTCCTTCCTTCTTTCTTTCCTTCCTTCTTTCTTTCCTTACTTCTTTCTTTCCTTACTTCTTTCTTTCTTTCTTTCCTTCCTTCCTTCCTTCCTTCCTTCCTTCCTTCCTTCCTTCCTTCCTTCATTCCTTCTTTCTTTCCTTCATTCTTTCTTTCTTTCTTTCTTTCTTTCTTTTTCCTTTCTTCCTTCTTTCTTTCTTTCCTTACCCCATCTTTCATGGTTTACCTGATCTGCATTACTTAATTCTTTCCTTCTTTCTTTCTTTCTTTCTTTACCCCATCTTTCATGGCTTCCCTGATCAACATTGCTTAATTCCTTCCTTCCTTCCTTCCTTTCTTCTTTTTTTCTTTCTTTCTTTCTTTCTTTCTCCCATCTTTCACCGCTTCCCTGATCAACATTACTTGATTCCTTCCTTCCTTTCTTCTTTTTTTCTTTCTCTTTCTTTCTTTCTTTCTTTCTCCCATCTTTCACCGCTTCCCTGATCAACATAACTTGATTCTTTGTCGCCTTTCTTCCTTCATCCCCATACAGTACTGAAGATGTCAGAAAAATGAAAGTTACAGATTTACCGCTGATACTGGAGACTCCTTCTATAATGGTTCGTTAAATAGATGTCTCCTTACAGAAAACTTCGCCTCATCACTGATTAAACAAAAACAATAATAAAGGTTGACATGGAACATCCAGGAGTTCACAAATTCCCTGTGAAGGAGCTGTTACTATGGAAACGATAAGGTATTAGATGGAGGAATGGGCTGAGGGAACAGGACTGAAGCTGTGTGACGCTCGACACATGCTCGTCAGGCGATGAGGCCTCACGCAGAGACACGTCTGATCTCCTGTCGCTGTTGGTCTCCGTGTGCACCAGCGAGAGATCTGCTTCTAACAGCAGAGAGAAGAGTAAAGAGGAGGAGATGATCACAGACGCACAGAGAAGAAGCTTCACAGACAACAAAAACGCGCTCGAGTTTCCGTGAAGAAGGGAAACGAGGTCCGGAAGAGCGATGGGACAGAGTTTACCGACCCAAAGGGGTCCACATGCAGGCACCTCATTTCAGTTCAGAACATCTTTCATCAATTTCAAATTTAAGAAGAAGAAGAAGAAGAAGAAGAAGAAGAATCCCATATCTGATATCTGAGTGTGGAGATATCTGGATATCTGCAGCCCTCTTTACTCACGTTTCTCTTTTCTGAATAGTCTTTCTTTCCTTCTCTTACTAACTTAGGTCCTTCCTTTCTTTTTCTTTCTTTCTCACTTTGTTTAGTCGTTCCTTTCATTCTCTTTGTTTGTTTGTTTGTTTGTTTGTTTGTGTTGATATGCTTCTCCGTTGTTACACAGTCTCTCTACAATTTCAAAGATCTTACCTACGAATGTTAAAGATTTTTTGAAAGTTAAATAGTTTTTATATTTTTTTAAATAATTGAA
>CM022770.1:1368657-1376157 GCA_012411365.1 Ameiurus melas | reverse complement strand
AACCCCGCCAGCAATACTAATGACACCGCCCCGCACCAGCAACGATACGACACCGCCTCGCGCAGCACATTAATAAACCCGCCCCACGCCAGCAACGATACCGACACCGCCCCCACGCAAACGATAAGACACCGTCCCCACGCCAGCAGACATCCTCACACCTCGCACAATACTAATAACGATACAAAAAACCAACAACAAACACACCCACCCCACCAGCAACCGGCCCCACGCAGCAACGAACCACCCCCACCAGCAATAATAATGACACCCGTCCTAGCACAAGCAAGATACGACACCGTCCCTGCGCCAGCAATACTAATGACACGCCCCACCAGCAAATACCACCTCCCCGCCAGCAATACTAATGACACCCGCCCCACGCAGCAACGATCACACCTCCCCGCAACGAACACACCTGCCCCCACGCAGCAACGTAACTATAACCCTGCCCCCGCCAGCAATACTACTGACACCGCCCACACAGCAACGATATACACACCCCCCCGCCCAGCAATATAATGACACCGTCCCCACGCCAGCAAGATACCGACACGTCCCCCAGTAACGAGTAACGACACCCCCGACGCCAGTAACGTTATTGACACCCGTCCCCCGCAGCAACCAGCACCCGCCAGCTCCCCTACTAATGACGCTCGCCCCACGCCAGCAACGATACCGCACACCCGTCCCCCCACCAGCAATAATAATGACACTCGCCCTAGCACAAGTAACGATATTGACACCCGTCCCCGCTAGCAATACTACACACCCGCCGCACCAGCAACGATACCCACACCCCCCCACGCCAGCAATACAATCGCCCCCGCCACAATCTACGACGCTTCCCCACGCCAGCAACGAAACCGACAACCCGCCCCCGCACCAGCAATAATACGAAACCCGTCCTAGCACAAGCAACGATACGGACACCGTCCCTCGCGCCAGCAATACTAACGACACCCGTCCCCGCACTAGCAAGATACCGGACACCTCAGCCCCCTCGCGCCAGCAATACTAATGACACCGTCCCCCACGCCAGCAACGATACGACAGTCCCCCGCCAGCAACGATAACGACACCGTCCCCACGCCAGCAACGGTCACCTCCCCGCCAGCAACACCGACACCGCCCCCGCACCAGCAACGATACCACACCCGCCCCCGCACCAGCAAATAATGACACCGCCCTAGCATTGCAACGAGCATTGACACCCGGCCCCCCGTGACCGGCAACAAAATGACACCCGTCCCCGCACCAGCAACAAAACCGACACCGGCCCGCACTAGCAACGAAACCGCACCAGTAACGAGAAGGGCACCCGGCCCCCGCACCAGCAACGAAACCAGCGATACCAATGATACCGCGCGACAGCAACTCTGTCTCATGCCTGACAGAGCCCGCACAAGGAGGGAGTAGCCCCACACTAATGCGCAGGAGCACCAACAAGACGTGAATGTTGATGATAAAGATCCTAAAATGGACAGAATAGGGAGACGGATGGAAAGGGTGGAGTACCCATCGATACATGATGAGAGATGTCCCAAGACTCGAGCTCGGAGGTGTGGGGATGGATCTTCAGGAAACGAATCCATGGAGGAGGAGGAAGCCACCGCAGAACAGCCGTATGTTTTAACCGTCCACAGGAACCTGTGTAACTATACACCCAGGAACAGATCAACCGTTCCTGAAAGTGACTAACGGGAAACGTCCGTCCCTGACCAACTTCTTCCCCGGTCAGGAAGGCCTTGTAGCTCTGCACAGCACTCCATGGGAGTAATGTCCCCAGGAGACGTTACAGATTGAAGAAATGGGCAGCAATCGCAAGAAGTGAACTGTTGGGAACTGATTCGGAATGACTAAGGGTTTTGAGGTTTAGGAATTGTTAATAGTATTGGTGTTGTTATGATGGTTACTCTTGTTATTTATTTTCTAGGGGGATCTTTGGGGGAGATCTGATGGGGTTCCTTTTTTATCTTTTTCTTTCTCTTTTCCCTCTTCCTCCTTCTTCACCCCCCTCTTTTCTCTTCTTTTGTTTTTAAACGGAGTAGACGCTCCCCCCAAAGGTGTTCACATGTAACGGTTCCAAGTGACTTTTTTTTTGGTGTGAATAAAGTTCTGTTAAAATCAAAAATCAAATCCCTCTCTCACTCTCCTCTCTCCCTCTCTCTCTCTCACTCTCTCTCTCTCTCCCTCCCTCTCTCTCTCCCTCTCTCTCTCTCCCTCCTTCCTTTCTGTTTATTTGTTTGTTGCTGTCCCATTAGTTTCATTCTATCTTTCTCTACTTCCGAAGACTTTACTTTCTCCTTCTTTACATTCCTTCGCTTACAATTTTTCATTCTTCTTCTCCGTCCGGCTCTTTCCTGCTCGGTTCAGTTTCTCTCTTCTTGTTTTCTTTATTTCTTCAATCTTTCTCCTCCTCCTCTTTACAGTGTATGTATTAAGTTTGGAACGATCCTGTAGATAAACGTGTGCGTAATGTGTGTGTGTGTGTGTGTGTGTGTGTGTGTCTGGTATAAACGTGTGTACAATGTAAACGTGTGTGAGATCAAGGTGTAAATATATATTCTGCATCGTTATGCTTCAGTGGTTCTGTAGTGAAAGAACACGAAGGTGAGAAGTTCAGCGGTTCATCCGCCGGTTAAAGTCATCTACAGGACTGACAGCTCGCCTCGCCCCCCTCTCCCCCGCCCCTCGCCCCCGGTGATGTTTGTGAATAATGGCGTGAAGATGAGGCGGAGTGTGAAAACATTGGACTTCTGCGTTCTTACACTTTCAAAAAAAAAAAAAAAATGAAAGTGCGCTGCTGCATCAGGCGATTTCCGACCTTCTGGGAAGCTCTTCCACTTTCACCTCGGAGTTCAGTTCGGAGTGTGAAGTTCTCCGCAACGCTCGATTCTCACCGCGAGCTTCAGAGCATCCTTCCCGCATGATGATACGGCTGTGAATACAGTCCCAACACTATTCAGGGACGAACGTATTCCAGAACATTATTACAGATGAGCGCTGGGTCAGGTGAGGAAGAATTTCCTTCAGCAGAGCGTGCGCTGGATCAAGTGCTATTCCACGTGCTGCCGAATAATGAGCGCGGAAGCCATCTTGTTCTGCCGTGTCACCGTTTAACGTGACAACTAGGACTATTCGTGCGGTGAAATAATGCTGACACACTAGACTCAAATTCAAATATCATCATGCACTTTCCTTCTTGACGTGACGGGATTGCGTCTATACGCATGTTCATCGAACCGCGACAATCCGGTGGGAGAAATATGACATTATTTGCACGAACGTCGTCGATCCCGGGCTGAATCAATAACCAGGGGACAAAAAAAACGTGTAAAATGGACTCACACGAGCGCCGGAGCGGCGTGAGCGCGAATGCAGACGACATTAGAAGTCGTAATATTCAACCGAGAGCGTAGTCGCTGATAAACACTCGGAAATATGAAAAGCAATACGGCGCGTTCCGGATTCATCTCAGGAAGCTCCGACGAGGACGATGGTCGAGCTTTAAAAAAAAAAAAAGAAGAAAAAAAAAAGAACCTTCATTATTTGGGTTTTTGTGCTTCTCCGTGTGAAGAGGACAAATCTTATTACACCTCTCCTCGAAATCTTATTAACGTGACCTGGACGAGGTTCCAGGTGGATTTTTGTGTTCGTCTGCAGATAAACTGTGTGCGAGTTGTTTAATAATAATAATAATAATAATAATAATAATAATAATTAAACACACACACACACACACACACACACACACACACACACACACACACACACACACAGAGGTGTCTAGTCCGAGTGTAAAGTACGAAGCTCGTTACAGAGGGACAGAGACGAATCCGTCAGAGTGACGTGTTACACCAACTCACACCATTAACACGAGGCCTCAGACATATGAATATTCATCACCTCATTATATATTCATATCACATCACGCTAATGAGGGAAGATACCAGACACTCTCACAGTTTCTCTCTCTCTCTCTCTTTCTATATTTCTATCTGTCGCTCTATCATTCTGTCATTGTCTCTCTCTATCAATTGTTCTCTCTCTTTTACATTCTCTTTCTCACCAAGATTCTGTCTGTCTCGCTATCATTCTCTCTCTGTCTTTCTCTAAACCATTCACTTCCTTTCTCCATCTTTCTCTCCACCGTTCTCTCCCTTTCTCCATCTTTCTCTCCACCATTCTCTCTCCACCATTTTCTCTCTTTCTCCATCTTTCTCTCCCCATTCTCTCCCTTTCTCCATCTTTCTCTCCACCGTTCTCTCGATTTCTCCATCTTTCTCTCCACCATTGTCTCTCCACCATTCTCTCCCTTTCTCTATCTTTCTCTCCACCATTGTCTCTCTTTCTCCATCTTTCTCTCCACTGTTCTCTCTCTTTCTCCATCTTTCTCTCCACCATTCTCTCCCTTTCTCCATCTTTCTCTCCACCATTCTCTCCCTTTCTCCATCTTTCTCTCCACCATTCTCTCCCTTTCTATCTTTTTTTTTTTTTCTTTTTTTTTTTTTTTTTTCTTCTCTCCACCATTCTCTCCCTTTTCCACTCTCTCCACTGCTTCTCCTTTCTATCTTTCTCCACCATTGTCTCTCTTTCTCCATCTCTCTCTCCACTGTTCTCTGATTTCTCCATCTTTCTCTCCACCATTCTCTCCCTTTCTACTTTCTCTCCACCATGCTCTCTCCACTTTCTTTTCTCCACTTTCTCTTATTCTCCACTCTCCTCACCCTCCTCCCTCCCACGTCTCTCTCCACTTCTCCGTTCTTTTCTCCATCTTTCTCTCCACCATTCTGTCTGTCTCTATCAATCATTTTGCTTTTCAATCCACGATTCTATCTCTCTGTCTCTCTCTCACCACCACCCCCCCAACTTTTTCTCCCCATTCTCTTTTAAGTCTAAAAGACCCCAGTACCCAGAATGCACTGCGGCTGCTGATAAAGGAACAAACCCAGAGTAAAGAAACATCTCTATGTGAAGTGCCCACAATTTCTAGTGCACTATATTTAACCCAGAGGCATTTGAGACGCAGCCGTGGCCGTAAGGTTTAGAGGAACGCCATGTTTCCATTGTTCTCGGTGACGTTACACGTCCTCGACGTCTCCACCGCGTCGTCGTCGCTCCCCCGCGTCACACTCGTGAGGATTTACTTTTTATTAATCCTGATTTCGATTGAAACGCCCCGATTGTTCTGAAAGACGGAGGTTTGACTTATCGTTAGCGCCAGACGTTAATTCCAGATGTAATTAGGAGTGAGGAGACCGAGAAGGAGAGCAGACGAAGGAGAAAACAATATTCTGGATTTTCTCCGCTCGCTTTATTGCTAATTTTATTTGCGAGGTTAATCCTGGACCTCACACTAATCCACTGCATATCACTGTAATGCTCTCAACGCTGCTTCACTCATTAACACCGCCACTTCAAACACTTTCTTTCTTCCTTTCTTTCTTTCTTTCAGTAATTTCTGTTATTCTTTCAGTGCTTGCTTTCTCATCTCAGTCTTTCCTGTTTTTGGTTCTTTTGGTTTCTTCATTTCTTCAAGTACTTTCTCCTTTCTTTCAGTTTTTCAGTATTTTCTCCTTTCTTTCAGTTTTTTCAGTATTCTCTTTCTTCAGTTTTTCAGTACTTCTCCTTTTCATCTTTTCTTTTTCAATTCCTTTCCTATTTCCTCTTTCCCCCCCCCCACAATAATAACTTTTGCCTTTCGTTCATTCGGGACTTTCTCATTCCTTTCAGTTCTTTCAGTATGTTCTCCCTTCTTTTGGTACTTTCTTTCTTTTGTTCTTGCTTCCTTTCTTTCTGCTCATTCTCTCCCTGGTTTCTTTCTTTCTTTTGGTTCTTTCGTTCTGTCTTTGGGGCGGCTGCTGCTCAGGTGGTAGACGTTGGTCCACTAAACGCAGGGTTGGTGCTTCGATCCCCGGTCCACGTGCCTCCACATACCAGTGTCCTTTTTCTTTACTTTTCCCCCTCTTCTTTTGTGTTTTTTTTCTCTCATTACTTTCATCCATCCATCCTTTCTTCATAAAATACATGAAAGATGAATAACGATGGTGATGTGAACGCGTGTGAAAGGCCGCTGGTGATCGCACTGAGGGTGTTTGAGTTGTACAGTAAGAAACATTCTGATGTTTTAAGGATATTTTTGGGAAGTTGAATGAAGTAGACTGAGAGAGAGAGAGGCGATGCCTGAGTGAATATCGAGCGCTGCTGTTCTTAATCGCTGGATGAGAGCGTGCTTTAATTACGCAGTTTAATAAATGACCGTTACATTTTACACTCCATTAAAGAAGGTTTGAAGAAAATGAGTTGAGGAGGAATAAACGATCTCCTGCGGTTGTGATCAGGAGACAAACAGCCATGTCCTCCTGTCCATCTCCGCAGGGGTTTCTGGACTGATTGTAGACTCGACTGAACAGAGCACACTACACACCATGAAAAACCTCGTGTCTTACTGAAGCGGAGGTCGTGTCACCGCCCTGAGCTGATTGTTTTCCTCTAACAGCATGTCCCCGAGTCTTCTATTCCTCTGACACGCTTTTACTCCAGGACGACACGTCATACTGTTCTCACTTACCTTATAGCAGCTGAAAACACTCGATCTATCTATTCTCTCTTTATTATCTCTCTCTATTCTCTCTCTTCAATTTCATAACAACAACAACGACAACAACGACAACAACAACAACAACAACAACACAAAACGCAGCTCGTCATGTTACAGAGAGACCACAACGAAGCGGAAACTCCTCTGTCCTGAACTGACAGCTTGTGTTTGTGTCTTCTTTTCTTTTCTGTTTTCTGTCGTTCAGTACTTTCTGATATTCTTTCAGTTCTTTCAGTACTTTCTCCTTTCTTTGTCTCTGTGATTTCTCTTATTTTCTTTCAGTTTTTTCAGTACTTTAGCCTTTATATCTTTCAGTACTTTCTCTGTTTCAGATATTTCATTAGTTTTGCCTTTGTTTGTTTGTTTGTTTGTTTCTCTTTCTTTCTTTCTGTCTTTCTTTCTTTCTTTCTTTCTTTCTTTCTTTCAGTACTTTCTCTCTTACAGTTCTTTCACTACTTCCTCCTTTCTTTCTTTCTTTCTTTCTTTCTTTCTTTCTTTCTTTCTTTCTTTCTTTCTTTCTTTCTTTCTTTCTTTCTCTCTCTCTCTTTCTCCATTCTTTGTCTCAGTGCTTTCTTAGTTTCTTTCAGTTTTTCAGTATTTTAGCCTTTATATCTTTCAGTTATTTCTTTCTTTCTGTCAGTACTTTCTCTGTTTCAGATCTTTCAGCACTTTTGCCTTTCTTTCTTTCTTTCTTTCTTTCTTTCTTTCTTTCTTTCTTTCTTTCTTTCTTTCTTTCTTTCTTTCTTTCTTTCTTTCTTTCAGTTCTTTCTCCTTTCTTTGTCTCTGTGATTTCCTTATTTTCTTTCATTTTTTTCAGTACTTTAGCCTTTATATCTTTCAGTACTTTCTCTGTTTCAGATATTTCATTAGTTTTGCCTTTGTTTGTTTGTTTGTTT
>CM022770.1:1333657-1363657 GCA_012411365.1 Ameiurus melas | reverse complement strand
CGTTTACTGTAAGGCATCTGCAACGATTTTTGCCGGAAGCGCATGGAAATCCAAGCGCTGTTATCTTCAGCCAAAAACACGGCCCATCTGCTCGGAAAAGATGCACCAGATCTAAAGCAATAAACATCTGGAATTGGATTTGTATTAACTCAACAAAAAACGGTCTTGCTTCATGTCCCGAGATATTATCGGCCGTAAAGCGTTACAGAAAGCATTAAAAAAAAAAAAAAAGGAAACAAAACTCAGAATGAAATAAATATAAAACGTGAGTATGATGTATTCTGTAAAATGTGTACGCGAGCGTAATTTATTTATTTGTAGCTGAAGGTTGATATAGCTAATGGTCACATGATACAACATAACCAATAAGAACACAGCAAACAATAATTCAAAATTTAGTAATAATAATAATAATAATAATAATAATAATCTCTAAGTATTTAATGAAAAATGAAATCAATTTCACCAGAGGCTGATTTGATTATACAGTAAATTTGCTAATGTATTTGCTCCCCATAGTTACTAATTCCCCAAATCTATGAAACTGCATTGGTAATGGAGTTCAGCTGGACCAGACACAACCAGGTGTGATGACTGCAAACCCTGTTCCATCACATCTACACTTACATAGAACGTTTTCAACAGCATGGAGTTGGTTAAAAGGTCTTACGGAGTAACACACTACGCTCAAGTGGAAAGAAATTCCAGAAATGAAGAGGAAGAAGGTGATTGAAATACATCAGTCTGGGAAGGGTTGCAAAGCTATTTCAAAGGCTCTGGGACTCCAAAGAACCACAGCTAGAGCCGTTATCTCCAAATAGAAAAACCTTCCGAGAAGTGTCTGACCTTCCAAAATGGATTTTAAGTTTAAGGGGGCAATTAGTTTTTCCACATGGGTGATAGGAGTTTGATAAAAAAAATTTTTTTACTTCAATAAAAAATAAACGATAATAAAAGCTGTACAGTGTGTTTCCTCAGACTGCCTTTGTTTTATGTTGTATTTCGTTTGAAGATCTAAAACCATTCAGTACGTGATGTACACAGAAACAGAAGCAATCAGGACGGGGTAAATACTTTTGCACAGCAGTGTATATAGATGAATCAACATTTACAGTGAACATTGTAATAAAATAAGCACGTTTACAACCATCAAAACTAGCTTTTTGATTTCCACTTGGAGATAAGCTAATAAACGTTATGGAACATTTTATCTTGACATGGTTTGTGTCTAACGCCGTAAATCCGTCCCGCAAGTGAAAAATCAGGCTTATTATTATTGGACATAAAATGATGTTTTTCCCCCTCTACTGCAGCGATTGTATTGTTCAAACACAACAACAATAATAATAATAATAATAATGATCAGGAAAGATTTGTATTCTTTCAGAAAAGGCCGAACGTCCTTGAGAAGAAAGTGAAGTGGCGTTTATAAAAAGCGTTGGTTTGGTGTTTATTCTCCGTCTCTCGCTCCACCTCGTCCTTCTCTCCTCTGTGAACAAACCATCATTTGTGCTCCTTTGTGCGGGTTTCAAATCGTCTGCAAATGATGCGCTTATTTTTTTTTTTATAAAAATGTAGAATTTTTTTTCTTTCTTTCTGCTATTAAAGAGTACTGACAGGTATGAGATTTATTTAAAAAAAAAAAAAAAGAAAAAAAAGAAAAAAAAAAGAATCCAAAAGGTAAGAAGAAAAGGAATTTTAAAAAGCGTAAGAATCTACGCATATAAAGTAATACAATTTTAATTCATTTTTATGTACATTTTTTAAAGATTTAGGTTTAAAAATAAACTAAACGATTTGTATGTATAGTTTATTTACTTTATTATTAATTTATTATTAATTCAGCTGCAACACCACCAGATAAAACCATACTTAAGTAAACATAAAAAATAAATATAAAATACAAATAATATACAAAAATAAAAGTAAAAAAAAACATCTCTACTCTCTTTCATATATATATATATATAGAGAGAGAGAGAGAGATAGAGAGAGAGAGAGATGGAAATACTGAAAAAAACAACCCAATATACTTTGCCAAATTGTTTACTAATAAAAAATGTAAGAGTTGGGATTGCTTATATAATCCCCTCGATTAATGTTAAACCTCTAAATGAGTTCTTGCGTAACTGCTTCGAAGTCACATAATTAGTTCACCTGGAGCTCACCTGAGTGGAAACAGCATCATGAACACCAAGGAGCTATATACAAATAAAACTAAATAAAATCTTGTGCTTGTTGCTCAGAAAAAGGGAGATGAACCTTTCGATAATTCACATTTAAAAGCAAAAGTAACACAACAGTTATTAGCTTTACTCAGCTAGCAAAGGCGTTAGCGAGCAATCTAGCTAACAGGCTAGCTAGTTAGCAAGCGGATACAAATCTGTACCTAGTGCTTATGAAATAACGGAGAATCAGGAGCTTTGTCACATGCGCAAGCTTCCTGGTGGACTGAAAGCGTTCGCGCTCGCTATCAAAACATTTATTTCACGTCATCTTACACGGTCTCGACCTCGTGGGTTCTTCTTCAGGGTGTGTTTGGGTGTACACAAGTTTAACACGCTCGCAGACACAAGATGGCCGCCTCACGTGTTGCTTTCTCACTTCTTCTTCTTCTTCTTCTTCTTCAAGTCGAACGTTTTAAAGCTACGCTCAGCCCTCGACATGTGCATTAAACTCCGCTGAGCTCAAGGTGCCACTTCCCACAGCGGGGGGCCTTTCTTTTATTTATCCCATCCTGAAATTCTTTACAGTTTCACTCCTCTGTGATTCTCGGTTCTAAATTTCACTCTGGAAAATAACGAGGTTACTTAAGGAAGGAAAAAAGAAAAGAGAGAGAGAGAGAGAGAGAGAGAGAGAGAATAAAAAAAGACACCCTGCTGTGTTTGATCAGTAAGGCTGAATGATTCTTTATCAGACTCTGGGAAGTGGATTAAGTTCCTTTCTGATATCATTTGAACAACGCAGACCCTTTCATTCCAGCTGTTCTCAGATAAAATCTAAAAATCAAATATGAAGCACCCAAATATGGTAAGAAATATAATTAGATCAATAAAACAATCAAAAATATATAAGCGAGTTCCCCTGCATTCAATAGATTATTGAAAGGGTTTAACAAATGTATTCTCTCTCTCTCTCTCTCTCTCTCTCTCTCTCTCTCTCTCTCTCTCTCTCTCTCTGCAGTGCTTCTAGTTCGGTCTCTGCAAACGTCTCTGTGTAAAATGAGGGGATAAACAGATAACGAGGGAATGAGCCGCAGGTGTGTGGAACGAGACAATTACTACCTGGCCACGCCCTCTGTCTCTGACCCCGCCTCCTCCTCCACCTCCACCTCCCACTAACACACCTCCAGAGCTGTGATACAGTGGTGTTTTGTGCATGCCGTAATAACGAAATAGAGAGATTTATTATTTTAATTAATACCGTTCTAATTAATTCATATATCATTTTTAAATTAATTATAAATAAATGGCCGTTTTTTCTCTCTGAGGTTCACCGGCATTTCGATTTATTTATCTGTTTATTTGTTTATTTTTTACATAATTTTCGCACTTTAAAAAAAAAAAAAGTTTTTATTTATTTATTTTTTAAATTTCACTTTATTTGAATGTTTAAATTAGCCTATGTTTACTACTTTCTCTCATTTTTATGGAACCTTTTAATGGAAATTTCCTAACCCTCTTCTGTAACTACTTACTCGCAAACACTTTCATTTTAAATCTACCAAAGATAATATACAAATAAAATGAGAATATTATTATTATTCTAGTATTCAGGTGTGAGCTTGGCCTGTTCTTCTAAACATACTGTCTTGTATAAGTATATATATATATATATATATATGTGTGTGTGTGTGTGTGTGTGTGTGTGTGTGTGTGTGTGTGTATGCAGTATATATTTCCAGATGTCCCTTTTTTCCAGTTCATACGAAGGCATCACGTGCCACGTCTCAACAACACTCGCAGGTAGCACGAGAAGAGCACAAAGAAGCAGTCTGGTGGGACAATATGACTTGTTCTGGCAAGCAGGAATGAAATGTCATCTCGCCCTCGTAGCTTGTTGCCATGAAATAAACATGAAAAAGAGACGCTGGAAAGATGGCGGGGTTATTACGGCCCGCCTCAGGCTCGCCGCTGACCTGAATTACCGAGTCGTTTTGTTACTGCTAAGTATGTCATATCCGTGCGTCGCTCCACAGGGTTACACGCGGAGCGGGAGCGGCCGTGAGTAATTATTGTGTGCCCTCCAGAGGAACTTTAATGCCTGCCTATTTTTATATTTTTCGTGGGTTTCTTTTGCACCTATAAAAAGCTGTAAATGCTCTTCAGCTCGACGCTTTCATTCTGACCCACTTCTGCAGCGGTATAATCGCTGCCATCGTCACATGATTTCGCTCTTTCGATGAAAAAAAACAACAACCCAGAAACGTTTATATGGATTTATAAGAACGTGTGGGGAAATATATGCGGTGTGCCTTCAGAAACCCAATTTCAGTACATACACCGCGTCTTCTGGAGTTTTTTTTTTTTTTTACCGCCTCGCAACATATACAATAGAATGAAGAAACATCATTATCATTTCGCTTTTAGCCCTACAGGGGTTGTTGTTGTTTTTTTTGTTAGCTTATAAATATAAACATCAAAACAAGCGCTTTAACACGTTTTCACGTGTTTATTTTACTGACACGAATCCGAAGCATTATTGAACAATAACATTTATTACTTCTTACGTGAAAACTTTCCCAGTCGTGGGTTGGGGCACAGTGCTGTTGACGTTTCTCCGCTTAGCAGAATCCATGAAACTTGCGTTGCTGGGTGATTTTAGTCAAACAAAGTCTTTCACTAGCAATTCATCAACACACCTGAGGTGGCGTTAGTCTCTTGAGTGATGTTTCTCAGTCTGAATTGTGTTAGCTTTCTGAAAGGGACCTCATTCCTTTAACGATCCACGGAGGTGTAGCAGCTAGCATAGTTTTCAATATGGCCGCCGGCATTTCGTTCTCCTGGTTTCTTCCCTTTATCAGACTTCATTCGACTTTTTTTCTGGCCCTGAAATGAGCTCCACCCCCTAGGAAGAAGAGATCTCTTCATCTCTGACCCATTTTCTTTGAAGGTAACTCATTAGGCATGCACAAGCTCATGATTTCCGTGTGTTGGGCGTGGCTGTTAACGCTTTCGTCGCAGTTCCTCGCACAGGCAGTAGAGAGAGATACAAAAATACATTTTTACAAACCGGCCCTTTAATGTGACTCTAACAACAATGTACAATATATATATGTTACTTTTTTTTATTCATCCAGTCAGAATTGAGGAGAAGGTGTGCAAGGTCTAGGGCAAAAAATATGAAAGTCGCCAGAAAACTCACCCCCCTTGTATTTTCGAGCCTTTATGGATTCATCTGTATTCATGTGTGAGAATTTCTCATGAGGAAAATAAGGTCAGGAGTGAACTGTACAGTTCTCATCATCCCCGTGTTTCATGTTACCTGCTTCTCCTTTGCTTTGTCTTTGACATCGCCTCTTTAAAAATTCATAAAGTCTGACCATTTACATAAAACGTAAATCTGCTGATTGGTTGTAATACAGCAGAGTCTGGCTCACATTAGTGTCCAGTCAAGGTTACAGGAGTGTGTAGGGAATAAAAACCGCTAGTCAGCTTCCACTCACGTTTTGTCTCTGATGAAAGGCGGCACGGCCGTTTAAATCTTACTACACTTTAAAACCGTTTACACGTAGATTTGTTAATATAACTTTAAATGCCTTGTATTTGTACATGTTTGAGTTACAGTGACATAATGTTTGCTTTAAAGATAGAAGTTGGTTACATCATTGTCTGTTCCTGCAGAATTACTGAGGCCCCGCCCTTTTCACTGAGAGTGACGGGCATAGAGTCAGAATCCACGCCTCAATCTTCATTTGTATAGGCACAGAGGCCACACCTCCACCATTAATACTTACATGCACAGAGGCCACACCTACATCATTAATACTTACATGCGCAAAGGCCACACCTCCATCATTAATACTTACAGGTGCAGAGCCCACACCTCCATTATTAATTCTTACAGGTGCATAGGCCACTCCTCCATTATTAATATTTACAGGTGCAGTGGCCACACCTCCATTATTAATATTTACAGGTGCAGAGGCCACTCCTCCTTCAAAAGGATTAACAGGTTTAGAGCCTCCTGTATTATTTCTTACAGAAATGAAGGCCACACCCCCTTTACTGGGACTAACAGACAAAGACAATGCCTCTTTCAGTGGCTACAACCCTTTACTGAGGCCACACCTCCTTCATTAGTACTGACAGACACCCAGTCTGACACCACACCCCTTCATTAGTACTTAGACAGTGAGACAGAGACCATGCCCCCTTCACTAAGGCCACACCTCCTTTGCTTGGACTAACACCTGCCATGCATCATTCACTGTGGTGACGAGTGTTTTATTAAGGCCACGCCTCCTTCATTGCGACTAGCTAGCACAGAGTCAGATGATACATCTCCTTCATTAGTACTTAAGACCACGCCCTGCTTCACTAGGACCAAATGGCAGAATCAGAGACCTGTCTCCTTCATTCGTATTGAGAGGTACAGAGACCACGCCCCCTTCTGCTGGGGCGAACAGAAACCAAGTCAGATCATTGGCTACACATTGTATGCCACATCTGCTTCACTGATGCCACACCTCCTGACTAACGGGTACAGAGTGAGAGGCCACACCTCCTTCATTAGCGCTTACAGGCACCGAGGCCACACCTCCTTCACCAAGGCCACGCCTCTAGTGTTTAACTCTGCACTTGTGTCGCAGTCAGCTCCATTAACGACTCAGCGGATTAAAGCGTCGGCCTGATGAATGAGCTTAGATGTTAAAAGATCGTTACTCACATCAATGGCTAATGGTGCTTACTTTTAAGTTCTTACTCCTTTTAAAGTCTCAGATTAAAGGAGCGGTCAAACCAAACACGAATAAAAATACGCCTGGCAAAAGAGAGGCCGTTCCCTCGGATGGGAGAAGAAGAAGGAAAAAAAGAAAAGAGCTCTAAGAAAACCAGAAGAAAAGAAAAAAAAACGAACTCTAAAGCTATCTAAATCTACAGCTCACACACCATAGTGCCCTTAACCCCCCAAAAAAAGGAACCCTCTCCTCAATAGAACACAGATGGGGTGCCAATATTTTTCACAACACGACAGTGCATTATCATGGCTTAGGGTGAAATGTATTTTATTTACATTTACGCATGAAATAAATCCATGTTTAGGTGTCGAGAAGAAATATAATTACCATCCAAAGCATCACTCGTGAACACACGTTTCATATCTGCGTGTGTGTGTGTGTGTGTGTGTGTGTGTGTGTGTGTGAGAGAGAGAGAGAAAGAGAGAAAGTGTGTGATTTGTTTATTGAAAAAAAGATAGAAGATAATAAGAGGAACACACCTTCATTATGGTGTTGCTCATTTCCAGGACACATTCAGCATCTCATTAAATATGTTAACGTGCTGCGCGTGTACACACACACACACACACACACACACACACACACACACACTCATTATCCCATCACACACTGACACACCGAGTCCAGACCCCTCTGCTGCATGCACATTAAATCTAATATGTAGAGCTGAGCTGTAGATTAGACAGAAAACATTCCGGTGTTTACATCCTGGTAATAAACTCAAACCTGAGAATCGTGTACATGTGTAGGGAAAAGACCAGAAACGAGGTCAGGCATGTCATTATATCTCTCGAGCAGAAACCTCTCTCTCTGTCTCTCTCTCCTTCTCTCATTCTCTCATTCTCTCATTCTCTCTCTCTCACTCTCACTCTCTCTCATTCTCTCATTCTCTCTCTCTCACTCTCTCTCTCTCTCTCTCTCTCTCCTTCTCTCCTTCTCTCACTCTCTCTCTCTCTCTCTCTCTCTCCTTCTCTCCTTCTCTCACTCTCTCTCTCACTCTCTCTCTCTCCTTCTCTCATTCTCTCACTCTCTCTCCTTCTCTCATTCTCTCTCTTTCTCTCATTCTCTCACTCTCTCTCCTTCTCTCATTCTCTCTCCTTCTCTCATTCTCTCTCTCTCTCACTCTCTCTCTCGTTCTCTCAAATTGGAAATGTTTACACTATTTTTCCCCGAGTGCAGAGTGCTCTGCGCTGCCTTGCATTAAATAAGCTCGAAGGAGTTATTACTGGAGTACATTTGCTAAATAAGGAATATGAACGAATGCCGCAGTATACGATATCGCGTTTACGATACTGAACTGTACCTCACTGTAGTTATATTCCAGTATTCACAACACTTTATCATTTATATAAATTACGGCATACTGTAGAAGTGACTTTAGTGAGTTCGATAAAGAGCGTTTTAAAATACCGGAGTTATTATAGAACACTACGGAATACTGCGGTGTGTCCCAGTGTTCATTATAATCTACATCTACAACCTAGAATCTACAATCCAAGGGTTAGAACATTCACCTGAGCTGTGAAGGTGATCACACAAAGGCTACTGTAGTACAGTTGGAGAGAGTTTACTACTGTAATGACTGCAGGGTTGTTGTTTTTTTTAAATACGACTGTAGTAGAGTTACCCCAACAGAGGACCCAAAAACACGGGAGTGTTTACTACCTTTTCTACAGTAAACTTACTCTAAAATACTGGAGTACTTTTTCACGTGGGGGTTATAGGGAAATAATCGACGAAAGGGGGTGCTGAGGAAGAAAAAAACCCTCCTCGGTCCTCCTCTGACACTGGAGACTCCTTCCATACTTGTCTCGCATTCTCTCTCTCTCTCTCATTCAGCGCTGCTGTACGAGTCCCCGCGAATGAGCCGTTACTATAGAAACGCTAACGCTAATGATTTGTCGCTGCACTACTCTCAGGGCTGCTGTTAAAGCAAACGAGTCAATGCCTTCTCCTCTGACCAATCACAATCTGGAACCGTAAAAGTGCTCCGTGGAAGGAGTCTCCAGTGTCAGCGACTCTCTGCTAAGAGGAACTAATTGCGATGGGTTTAAACGGAATAAAACGCTTGGGGACGCGCTGTTGTGGAAAATGAATCGACTTCAGGGTGGTGAGTGTAACTCCGCTTCATTATCTGAGTAGAACAGCACCACACCCCCTCCTCATACACCATCCCATGTCCGTCTGAATGATTCCACTGTTGTACACTCACGTGAAGAATATAAAACTGGATTTGGAATTTCCTGTTTTGAATGAGGGGAAATACATGCGCATATTCTCAGACTAACGGTTCCCGAGTTCGAGTTCTTACTTCAGTGGCGCTTCCTCGGAAATTTCTGGATGACTGAAACCCAGCAGGAGAGAGAAAAGAAAAATCTCAGTAAAGATCCCGAGCTCGGCTGGGCTCCACGTCTTAATGATCTGAACCTGAACGCTGGTACAGACTCGACTTCGCTCCATCCCTCTTTTGTTCTTTCCCTCACTTCCCCCGTGTGTATGTGCGACTGTCAGCTGGAATAATGTCATCGTTTAGCACCGCTGTGTGTGCATAGGAATGTTGGAAAGAGCCTCGAGCCTCCACCGGCTCTGGCTCAAATTCATCACGGCCTTTAATCGCCTCTGCTCGCTTTCCTCGACTTTTTTGTGCCGTGCGTTTGCAGTGAGTCACCGAGGACGGACTTTATGACTTCCTTTAGGCTTAATTCACTCCTTAGGGATAAAGTTGGTGGCTGCGCGTCGTGACGCAGTGTGGGAGGGTTGTTTTTTTTTGTAAGTAAGAACAGCTTCAAATGTTAAGAGTGGATGTGTGCGCTCCCAGGCTGTAGCTTGAAAAAAAAACAACCAAGGTCATATCTTACTCCTATGCAAGGATCAACCTCAAGTGCTGCACTGCACGAGGCAACTCTCGTTCATTTGAAATTACCAGGTCTGTAATCTTGATCTTGTTCTTGCTTATAGCCATCTGCTGTCCTGCCCGTCTGTTCTTGATGTGCATACTTATATGGCACATGTCTGTGCTGCCTGCCTGGCGGGACCGTCATGATCACGATGTCTGCCATGCCTGCCTGCGCACTGCCGTCTGTCATGATCTTACTGCAGTACCCACATTACTGGGCACCGTCTTGATGCGTCGCTTGCATGCTGTCTAGCCTTGCCCGTCTTGATCTTGATGCTGCCTGCGTGCCTGCCTGCGCACTGCCCAGTCGTCACGTCTGCCTGCATGCCTGCCTGTGCCTGCCCACGTCTTGATCGTCTGCCTGCATGCCTGCGTCTACGCACTGGCCCGTCTATCTTGCGCGCCTTCATGCTGCTTGATCTGCATCACCGTGCCTCTTGTCATGGTGCCTTGGCCGTCATGATGGTCTTGTGCCCGTCAACGCCTGTCTTGGCGCACTCATGCCGTGCCGTCTTCGTCATGCCGCACGTGCTGCGTGGCCTGATCATGATGTGCACGTTGCGTTGCTTGCCCCGTCAGATCTGGTCTTATGGCCTGACACATGCCGCTGAGTCTGCGTCTTGGTCATGGTTGCCTCTGCCTGCCTTGCTGCCAATCTGTCACCAGTCTGCCTGCATGCCTGCCTGCCCGGGACCCACGTCATGTCTTGGGTCTTGCCCAGCGTGGGCAGATCACTGTTGGTGCTTGCGCCTCGTATGCCTGCTTGTTCTGCTGCGTCTATGATGGTCTTGCGCGTACCTGCTGCCCGATCAATCTTGATCTGCCTGCATGGCCTGCGGCACTGCCACGTCTATCTGATCTTGCCTGCGCGCCTGCCTCGCGCCTGGCCCGTCTTGATGTACTGATGTGCCTGCCTGGCATGGCGCCTGCTTGCGATCTGTTATCAGGCCTGTCTTGCCTGCCGCCTGCTTGCCTGCCCGTCTGTCTGATCTGCCCTGCACGACGCCTGCCTGCTTGTTCTGCCCATCTGGTCTTGATCTTACCTGCATGCCTGCCTACCCGTCTGTCTGTCTGCCTGCGTACTGCCTGCTTGCCGCCGATCTGGTCTGCTCATGCCTGCCTGCTTGTTCCTGCCGTCACGTCTGATCTTCACACTTAGCGCCTTGTGCCCAACTGCTTTGTCTGTGTTACCGTCTGCTGTATACTGGTTTTGTGTCTGAGTTAGAACCTTGCCCGTCTGTCATGTCTGCATACCTGCATCGCCTAGTCCTGCCCGTCTGGTCTTGCTGCATGCCTGCTACCCATCTGATCTGATGCTCAGGCCTACGCGTCACTTGCCCGTCTTAGTCTTGTCTCAACATACGTGCACTGCTGGCGCACTGCCCATCTGTGATCTGCCTGCCTGCCTGCCTGCTTACACCTTCTCAGTCTGTGCATGCGGTTGGTTTGTGATGCTAGTTGGTACCTGCTGTCTTGTCTGCTCGCCTGTATCACGCAGTCTTGATCGTCCTGCCTCACTTTTGGTGCGTCTGCCTGCCTGCCTGCACGTCTGATCTGTCTGCCTGCCTGCACGTCATTTCTGTCTGCAGTTCCTGGCCCGGTCACCAGTCCCTTGACCTACCAGCCAGCCTGCTTTACCGTCTGTCTGTCTGTCTACCTGCCTGAGATCCATCGTGCTATCTGTCTGCCTACCTACTTACCCATCTGTCTGTCTGTCTGTCTGTCTACCTACCTCCTCATCTGTCTACCAACCTACCTACTTACCTACCTACAGAAACTGTCTTTCTACCTACTTACCTGCATGTCTACCCAATTTACCTACCTACATGTTTACCAGTCTGTCTGTGAGTATATCTGCCTACCTACCTGTCTGTCTGTCTACTACACTGCCTACCTACCTAAATACCTACCTGTTTACATACTTACGTGCATGTCTACCTGTCTGTCAGTATATCCACCTACTTGTTTTGTCTACCAACCTACCAACTTACCCGTCTGTCTATATGTCTATGACCAACCTGCCTACAAACCTACCTACTTACCTACCTGTCCGTATGTCTGTCTTATAACCTACCTGTCTATCTACCAACCTACCCACATACCCGTCTGTCTGTCTTACTACATACCTATCTGCCTACCTGTTAACCAACCTGCCTTTTTATATACGTCTGTCTACCTACCAACTTACCTACCTGTGTGTCCACTGACCTACTTACCAACCTACCTGTCTATCTATCTGTCTGTGTCCATGTACTTACCTGTCTATCTATCTGTCTATGTCCATGTACTTACCTGTCTATCTCTCTGTCTGTGTCCATGTACATACCTGTCTATTTTTCGACCTACCTACATAATAATCCGAATTCTGTCTAAAAGGGAAACACCATGTGAAAATGGTGGAATCTGGTAGAGAGTTAAAAAAAAGGCAAGAGTTATTAGTGAAATCCTTCGCACTGAGGATGTTTACCTGCACCTGGATAATAACGTGTTTGGTGTTCCTGTCTCGACACGCCGGTGTAAATAACGAGCAACCCTCTCCCAGATAAATGTTTATTTTATGATTACACTTAGCTGGAATCAGATATGAGGAATTAGCATTAGCATGAAACGCATGTGAAGACTTGTTGCTTGATAAGAGCCAGAGGAGATTGTGCTAGAGAAAATAATATGTACCCGATACAGGTTTTTTTTTCCTTTTTTTCCCCCCTTTTTGGCAATATGACTCGGCTCAACTGCCAATTAAACACAAACTATTCTCTCAGACTGCCGTTTTTGTTATTTTGCTTTTGCTAGAGATGAACCGATATGGAGCACTTCAAACAGATGTCTTCCTGCTCTAACGCACACCATCAGATCATTGTTGGTTTTATAAAGTAGTTGATTCAGAGCTGGGAAAACTACACCAAATGTAATAATCAAAATTCTCATGACTTCAAAGTTTCTAGAAACTGTCAAGTGACGTTTCTGAACCTTCCCACGTACCACAGCGGTGTTGAATTCCGGATTCTGATTGGTCTAAAGTTTTTCCTCACAGGGTTACATTAATGTGCGCAGTCTAATACGGTCTAGAGGAGAAACGATATCGTTTCTATAGTAACAGCTCGTTTACAGGGATTTCAAAAAACGCCGATACGGTGAAGTTCTCCGTAATGAGAGTTTATGTCGCATTCATGGAAGGAGTCTCCAGCGCCAGTGCTTTGGAGCAGTCCGAGGTAAAGGTGTAACTTGAAGTTTACGCTTCTTTGCGGTTTCTCAGTAACACGGCGTAACAAGAGGACTGTTTATAGCTGCTATAACGTAAGTGCGAACAGAAACGGGGTAAAAAAAAGTATGATGTGTGTTTTATTTTTTTATATTTTTTTTGGTTACTCATTACGCTCCCTTTAATTTAATTTGCTGCTAAACTATGAACATCAGCGTCACAGCCTAAACCGGTCTCTCCTCTCGTTCTGCTCGCGCCGTCACAGCAATTCTGCATCATTACACCCAAACGTTTATTGGGTAATCAGCACTCGGTTGCCTCCGACTGTCCCCACCACAAGCTGCTTCTTTATCAGCCTCGAGCGCTGTCTCCAATCAAACCCATGTCCTCCATCTTCCCTCTCGCTCGCTGCCATTCCCCAAGCGTCGACAAGCTTTGTTCTATTTCTCCCTCTCGAGTTTCCATGCGTACTTCACTGACAGCCTATTGATCCTCCTCGTCTCCCACAGTGCACCGCTATGAAGCTGACACCTAATTCGAGGATGGGATTTCACAAACCTTTCAGAGAAAGTAAGAGAGATCAGCGGTGCACTTAATCTGATGACTGGGAAAGCAGAAAATTGTTCTTTTTCCCCCCTCCTCTTCCTCTCTTTCTGTCTGAGTCACTCTCTCAACATCTCTGGTTTACGCGCTCGCTCGTCCTTCGCTCTCTCTCACACACACACACACACACCGTCTTTGTCTTTGGCCTCGGTTCGTTTTGATAACTCTATGACGGGATCCCCACTGGTTGTTGGCTTATTAGAGAGATGAGGCACAGAGAGGAGGAGGAGCTGATACAAAAAAAAAAAGAGTCACGGATGGGTTATTAGCCGAGCTCTGGCAACGTAGACACTACGTAATCGACGATCACTGTGATGTCAAACGTGGAAATAAGGTCATCGATAAACAGCGGCGCCTCCGACGGTCACGCGACACAACACCGCTATAGTGCAGTACGATCTCGAACAAAAGCACAAGCAAACGCGACGTGTCCGGGGTGATAACTACGCAAACGAACCGCGATTGAGAAACGTCCGTTATTTTCATCGTGAAATCATGAAGAACCAGTCGACATTGATGCTACGTGCTGTTGTATAAGTCGCACGAATTGAACATAAATCTCCCATACGTCTCTCGGAAAGCTGCTTTCTGTCTGGTCTGCCAGGCCGGATGAGAACCTGACGTAGCCAGAATGCAGCGTTTCCACTAAAGGTCATAACAAGAATGTGGCATATCATTTCGCAAATGCTGAGAACGTTACAGCACAGATAAAACATATCCGTGAAGATGCATGGATTAGAAGGAAAACTTGTGTGTGGGTCCCAGGGTATCAGATTGATAAAGGACAGGACCTTCAGGTGATCCGTGTCTCCTCTAACATCAGTTCCAGCACTCCAGACCCTGCAGTGCTCACACAGAGAGCGTCCGAAGCGTTGTTATTATTAGACTTTGTTGTTTTTTTGTTTTTTTTGAATGATTCCTCAAAGTCTAAAACCTGAAGCACATTAAATCAGACATCAGGAATGGACACATGGAGACATCCACAGAGTGCGAGGAGAGAGAGAATGAAAGCCTTTTGGAGACAACAGGAAAAAAAAAAAACCCACACACACACACACACACACACACACACACACACACACAGTCCATTTTCATTGATTTCTCAGTGAAGCCCAAACAAAAGCTGCTCCACTCTTCCATCTGCCCACCAAATGAAAGGCAGATTCACTCCTTCAGCGCTAAAAGCATCTTCATTCACCTCTCTAGAGTGAATCCTAATGTTCCAGACCATTCCCAGCCTGGCAGGCCCCATAAAGATCCGAGCTTTCTACATTTCGCTCAACAGCAGTGGGGCAGTGGTTTAGAATCTTTTTTTTTCAACGCCATCTACACCAAGGTGTTTAAATGTTTCTTGGAAAACTCAAACCATCCTGTCATTGCATGTCCGAGTGGACGTATCGTACCAAATCCCAGGTGTTTATTATACTCGTGGAAAACTCGAATTATGATATGCAACAACCTGCATGTTCACTTCTTCAAGCCTATTAATTCACTACGTGATTCATTCATTCAGAACTAAATGATTCATTCATTCAGAACTAAATGATTCATTCATTCAGAACTAAATGATTAATTCATTCAGAACTAAACGATTCGCATATTTAGAGCTAAGTGACTCACTCCTTCAGAACTAAATGATTAATTCATTCAGAACTAAATAATTCATTCATTCAGAACTAAACGATTCACATATTTAGAGCTAAGTGACTCACTCCTTCAGAACTAAATGATTCATTGATTCAGAACTAAATGATTCATTCATTCAGAACTAAATGATTCATTCATTCAGAACTAAACGATTCGCATATTTAGAGCTAAGTGACTCACTCCTTCCGAACTAAATGATTCATTCATTCAGAACTAAACGATTCGCTCCTTCAAAACTAAATAATTAAGAACTAAACGATTCGCTCCTTCAAAACTAAATAATTAAGAACTAAACGATTCGCTCCTTCACAACTAAATGGTTCGTTTATTCCGAAGTAAATGATTAGTTTTGAATGACTGAAATCGTTTAGTTCTGAATTAATTAAACAACTAACATTTCCAGAACTAAACGATTCACATATTTATAACTAAATGACTCGATCAGAACTAACCAATGCATTTTTTTCCAGAAGGAAATGATCGATTCATTCAGAACTGAACAAATCGCTCAATCATGACGAAATAATACCATTAACTCAGAACTACACGATTCACATATTAGAACTGAACGATTAGGTCACTCAGAACTAAATGATTCACTCATTCAGAATGAAATGATTCAATCATTCAGAACTGAACACGTCACTCATTCAGAGCTAAATGATTCATTTGTTGCACGTAACAAAATAAAGAAATGTAATAGTAGGCAGGTTTTTGTGGTATATGAGGAATAAAACAACTGAGGACGTGGTGTTAGAGGAAAATAACCTCGGGTGGTGACAGTGACTCCGTTTCCTCACCTCTCCTCATTAGCAGTTTGTTCGACAGTAATTAAATTCTTACTTATAATCCGTAGACTTTACACTCTGTCATGACCAACGATCAGCAATAGCAGTTCCGTGCTTTGTTTGGAAAAGCCATACAAGCTCAGCATATTCTTCTAAACACATTCCTCATATGTGATATTAAGGAGTCTCAGGAGCTCCACGAACACCAGCAGGGAAAATTATTACACTGAACGTAGCCTGCTATTGCTGACACCAACATGCGCGACAATTTTTATGCCATGCTGCAATACCTTCACATTTACATGCGCACGTTTATGCTGCGGGCAAAAGTAAGTGTCTGATAGAGAAATGACCGTATTAATACCAGTCCCCGTGCTCAGCAGAAGTCTCGTCGGATCAGGGCCGGACTGGGACATCGGTTCAGGCTCACGCTCATCCAGGACACCTCATCCACCCACAGCAAATTCTGAAACCACCGACGACCATTTTTTTTTTTTTTACCTTTCCTAAATTTTATTTATTACACTCATTATGGCCATAAAACCATAAACAAGCAACCTAGAGGTAGTGAAGCAGTCCTAATTTATATCAGCGTACAGTACACGGGTCTGCACAGAACATTTTATTTATTTATTTTTTGCTAAACTACTTAATATTATAACTATACAGTAGGTAGCGCTGTCCTTTAGCATGTTTTGAGCGACGATATTAACAGTGCAAACGTTTGCTATTAGTGAAACTGTAGTTAATACTTGATTAGCCAAGTTAGCAAACACAATGCTACAGTGTTTACAGATGAGGCGGACCTGCACTTGAAGCCCTGAACAGGTCGGTTAATATATAATATAACATTATTATTATTATTATTATTTTAAACAGCAGGGCAGCGAGCCAAATCTTTCATCAGACAATCGGGAATCCTCCCAGAGCTCCTCCTCTGAGCATGGGGCAGCGTGATTCCTGCCCCAGTCAACCGCTTTTAGCAGTTGTTGCAGTACCCATTTTGACCACTAGGTACTTACCTATAATAACTTTATGGAGCTAAATGGAGCTGTGGGTTCTTACATGCATAGACGCTGATTCATAAACGTACCGACAGTCGTATAAATATAAAGAATCCATGAGCGATCTTTCCCTCGTGTGAAATATTTGTGTTTTTTGTGTTCATGTCGAATAAAAATAATACACATCATTACAACGAAGCAGCTCTCGGCTACAGAACGACCGTGTTTTCGGGTTCTAGTATTTATTATCGTCCACTCTTTGTACAGAAAATGGCTCGAACGTAAGGAGGTGGGCGTAATGCGGTGGCATGGTGCAATACTACAGAGAGCTGAAGTCTACGAGATCCCACACTTCCTGTTTTTATGCTGATGCTCAGAGGAAGAATCCATTAGTGAAATTCTCCGGGGCCGAGGCTAGAAATCTCCCTCCTGCGTTTTAAAAATATTTCTAGACCTATAATAATCTAATTTAAGAGACAATGCAGAAAAATGTGCATATAACTTGCAATGTGTGTTTGTGCTTTGTTTTTTAACATTAAATGGTTTTATTTGAGGCCATCTGCTAATCTGAAATTAGCTCCGCCCCCAGCTAAAACAGATTCTACGTCATGCTAAAGGAGTGAGTCACTTTCGCATGAAAGCGTCTACCTGCGAAGAGTGAATGACTGTGAAAATATTAAACACTCCATGACAGGTTACGACGATTCCCTGGACCTGAAGTGTGGAACACATTCACAATGGAAATGATGGAATTAGCATATAGCATATTAATATTAGCATATATGAATGTATAAAGCAGGAGTGAGCACACAGAGATTAAAGCAGAGGTTCACACAGTGCTGACAGGTCAGGTGACTCCATACTGTTGGGTGTGTGTGTGTGTGTGTGTGTGTGTGTGTGCGCGTGCATGCGTGTGTTCAAATCCACGTGAACACACATCTCCCCCTACTGGCGTCACTGAGAACTGCTGCTTCTTTCTTTCTGCTACTGTTTCATTCCGAAAATGTCCAATTAGAAATAATGTCATCATTTATACCGTGTTTAGTTTTCTGCTCAAAAACATGATAAAAAAATCATGAAGATAGAATTTTAGATCGCTGGGGTAGACAATTTTTTTGTGAGAAATGTAGCTGCGAAATGTCTTCCTCTTCCCCCAGGACATGTTCGATTTCCACTACAACGTTTACTAGTACAGATTTCTACGCTTCCAATTTTAACTGTTGGAGGGCGGAGCCTAATGGGAGGAGGCGTACATTTTAAGCGCTGGGCCTGCGTGATGTCATTATCTCGTTAGCGGATTAGCATAACGCTAGCTGTGTAACCGTTTCTGATTTCTCGGGTGGATCAGGGTGGACTGATAGACGGCGGTTTGAGAGAGCAGTCGGTCTCTCCATCTTTCCCGTTCGACTGGAAACCTTTAACGTCACCCGTTCAATTTTACAGGATTTCAGCAGGAGGGAAAGTCCAGGTAAAATCAATACAGCAAGAAAAATTGTGGGAGAAAAGGATTAAAAAAAAGAAAAGAAAAAAGGATGTGAAACGTTCCGCAGGAGAGAAGAGGAAACAGGAGGCGAGTCGATGGATTGAAACGACGCTTTATTCTGGAAAACAAGATGAATAATGAGCTCCCTCTGTTTCTGTCTGCCTGTCTCTCCTTCTCTGTCCATCACTGTCTGTCTGTCTCTCTGTCTAACAATCTCTGTCTGTCTCTATGTATCTATTTGTCCTCTGTCTCTCTTTCACTGTTTATCTATCACTGTCTGTCTGTCTCTTTATCTGTCTATCACTGTCTGTCTGTCGGTTGGTCTAATGGTCACAGTCTGTCTCTATGTATCTATTTGTCCTCTGTCTCTCTTTCACTGTCTATCTATCACTGTCTGTCTGTCTCTTTCTTTATCTGTCTATCACTGTCTATCTGTCGGTTGGTCTAATGGTCACAGTCTGTCTCTATGTATCTATTTGTCCTCTGACTGTCTGTCTCTCTGCCTGTCTGCCTCTCTATATCATTTCTGTCTTTCACAATCTGTCTCTCTGTTTCTTTTTCTGTGTCTTGCTTTGCCTGTCTCCCTGTCTTTCTTTCTCTGTCTCTTTTTCTCTATCTCTCCATCTGTCTTCTTTCTCTGTCTCCTTATTACTTTCTCCCCTCTCTCTCTCGCTCTCTCTCTCCCTCCCTGCCTCCCTGTCTGTGTCTCTCTCTCCTTCTCTGCCTGTCTGTCTGTCCATCCCCATCCACTCTGTCTCCTTATTACTCTCTCTCTCTCTCTCTCTCTCTCTCCTTTCTCCGTCTACTTATTACTTTCTCCCCCCTCTCTCTCGCTTTCTCTCTCCCTCCCTGTCTGTGTCTCTCTCTCCTTCTCTGCCTGTCTGTCTCTCCATCCCCATCCACTCTCTTTCACTGACTCATCTCTCTCTCTCTCTCTCTCTCTCTCTCTCTCTCTCTCTGTGATGAACAGTATAATGTAATTACTGTAATCCCGGTATAAAGTGGATAAAACAAAGCGGACACGGTGTAACCGGTAATTAGGGGCGGAGTCAAGGTGGAGTAGAGAAAACAACAGGAAATAAGTCCGGACAGTTTCACGGCCCAGTTTTGCTTTTAGAGAGAGAGAATGGTTGATGTTTGAGAAATATAGACAGTCTATGTACTTGTTAATAAAATATCAGAACATCGCACCTCTAAAACCTGCTGTAAACAAGTCGGGCTTCAAAACGGACCGTCCAAGCTGAAAAATATGAGAAAGCAGATATAAATATAAATATTCCCTCCCACAGCAGAGCAGGGTCAGTGTAAGAGTCATAATGATGAACAACAGCATCCATGCATTTATTAAAGTGAATCCAGCGTACTGCATTAGCCGGGAGCGTGAAGAGCGCCTCGATCCGTCAGATCCGTCATTTATACACAGAGTTTATGTTCCTTCTGTTCCAATCCCGCGCTAAAGTGACCTTGAACACTTAAAAAGACGTTTAGTGAGAAATTCTCCTGACACGTCAACCTGTAAAAGACTTAATGGTCTTTATGGACTTTAATGCTCTGCGTTCCAACACCAGACACACACCGTTTACGTCAGGAACATTAAATTTACCCCTGAAGCTTGACTTGGATTATCGAACAATCCTGGACTTGTAGGAGGAAAAAGTGAGGAATAAACCGGCGCGGGTCGTGCGGTTACGGAAAAAGAATCAGTGAGCTGGTGGTGTGATGAAGTGGAGATGTTCCACATCACACGCCCAGAGTGTTCTGTTCCTCTTACGCCACAGCAAAGTCACCAATATTTACAAATGACTCTTCATTTAAAATCATCACCTCGTACGTTTTATCCGTTTATAGTTACATTAAGAAAATACACCCTTAAAGATAAAGGTTCTCCTTTCCAAGAATCTTTCATTGTATAGGGTTCTTGTGCTGGACTAAATGGTTGGTAGGAGATGAAAGAAGTTCCATTATAGGTTCTTCATTATAGGTTCTTTTTTTCTTCTGGCATCACACTTAAGAACCTTACTTTGGTTCCTTAAAGTACTAACTGTTTTTTTTTCTTTGAAGAACTTAAAGAACCTGATAACATGGTTCCTTGTGGCACTGCTGTGAAGAACCATTTGTGGGTTAACAAAGTAGTTAACAAATAATAAAAAAAAAGCCCATCTTGTTACATCGTGTTACCGAGAAACCGAACAAAAAGTGTGAACCAATCTGTCTTGACGATGTCGGGAAAACGTAAAGTTACAGCTTTACCTCTGACACTGGAGACTCCTTCCATAAACGTTACATAAACATCTTCTTACGTCACCATATCGGCGATTTGTGTGTGTGTGTGTGTGTGAACGGGCTGTTACTATAGAAACGACGACGTATCAGAACGAGCAGGGCTGCTGTTATGGAGAATTAATCCACGCCTTCTCTTCTGACCAATCACAATCCAGAACTCAGCAGCAGCGCCGTGGGAGAGATCATTCGCTCTTGCTCTTGGATTTGGCACAAAAGTTCACCGCGAATGAACGGACGTAATTTTAATTCGCCGGCCGTGCTTCCTCCTCGTGATTTCAGCACGCACCCCAGTCATCCTCGTGTTTCCTCCAGAGGTCACGACCTCGTACAGCAGCAGGAGAAAAAAAAAAGAAAAAAAGAAGTGCTGTTCCTCTTATGCAAAAGGTTACGCATATATTTGTGCGTGTGTGTGTGTGTGTGTGTGTGTGTGTGTGTGTGTGTGTGTGTGTATTTGCGAGCTATTTTTAGATGATGTTTTGGTTTCTGGGGCTGGAGGGTGTCATTACTTTCCCCTCATTCCTCCTGTGCATTAACATTATATTGCTGTTGCTGCTGGAGTGGTTAGAATTGATGGATCTGAATCCCAGCCTGCATGTGAATGTTCCTGTACACACTCCTGCACAAAGAATACCAAGAAGATGGAATATGACGTAACAATGTAACTATATATATATATAGATATATCTCAATATACTGTATGAACTGTCAAGAACAGAGAATATCAATCTCGTCAATAACTAACACCATGGTAGAATGAGTTCATCTACATTAACACACACACACACACACACACAGAGGCATGCTGCTAAGATAAGTGGTTGCCATGTCTCCACACGGAAGAGAAAAAGCCCATCAAAGTGTGCTAAGTGCCAAAAAACTAATCTAGCTCTAAATGAAGCCAATAACCCGCTCTGAAAAAGACTCTCTGAAATTGGATATAAAACAACCGATTGATTTTCGGGTTCTTCCGACGTCTCATTCACACTCTCATACTGCAGAATTGGCTTTAAACACACACACACACACACACACACACACACACCCTGCCCCCCTTCGCCTGGTAACCGGCTGAAACAATAGCTGAACTGGAATGAACCCCATTTTAACTGACAGAGTAATTTATAAATAATTGATTACATAAATGAAGCTCTGGTGCTGAGCTCAGGACAGACGGAGATCTCAACCCAACGGGGTCAAAGTAAGAAAGATCACAGGCTACAAAAACAACATGGCTTTGGTTTTTTTGTCTTTTTTGGATGAACATGAGAGTTGCTCTGAGTGGGCGTGGTTTTAAGATGAAGTGGGCGTGAGCTTGAGTTCATATTCTGAAAGCTAATAGGAAGAAGGAAGCCATTAGCATTATTCTATGTGTGTGTGAGTGTGTGTGTGTGTGTGTGTGTGTGTGTGCGTGTGTGCGTGTGTGTTCACAGGTCTCTTTTATTAGACAGGTGGATAATATAAGCTCATTTATCTGAAAGGATTCTCAATTATATGGAAATGCTGATACTCTTAACGGGATGTGGATTGAGTAATGAGGCAGGGGATGAGTAAAGAGGCGTGGAATGAGTAACAAGGCAGGGGATGAGTAATGGGATGTGGATTGAGTAACAAGGCAGGGGATGAGTAATGGGATGTGGAATGAGTAACGAGGCAGGGGATGAGTAATGGGATGTGGAAAAAGTAACGAGTCAGGGGATGAGTAATGGGATGTGGAATGAGTAATGGGATGTGGAATGAGTAACGGGGCAGGGGATGAGTAATGGGATGTGGATTGAGTAACGAGGCAGGGGATGAGTAATGGGATGTGGATTGAGTGCGAGCAGGGGATGGTAATGGGATGTGAATGAGTAACCGTGTAGATTAATGTAGAGGCAGGGATGAGTAGAGATGTGGAATGAGTAATAGGATGTGGAATGAGTAACCATGTAGATGGAGTAACGAGGCAGGGGAGAGTAATGGGATGTGGAATGAGTAATGGGATGAAATGAGTAACGGAGGGGATGAGTAATGAGATGTGGAATGAGTAGGTGTGGAATGAGTAATGAGGGGGATGAGTGTGGGATGTGGAATGAGTAACAAGGCAAGGGATGAGTAATGGGATGTGGAATGAGTAATGAGTCAGGGGAGAGTAATGGGATGTGGAAGAGTAATGGGATGTGGAATGAGTAACAAGGCGGGGATGAGTAATGGGATGTGGAATGAGTAACAAGGCAGGGGATGAGTAATGGGATGTGGAATGAGTATGAGGCCAGGGGATGAGTAATGGGGTGTGGATTGAGTAATGGGATGTGGAATGAGTAACGGATGTGGAATGAGTAATGAGGCAGGGGATGAGTAATGGGATGTGGAATGAGTACGGGATGTGGAGTAGTAATGAGGGGGGGATGAGTAATGGGATGTGGATTGAGTAACGAGGCAGGGGATGAGTAATGGGATGTGGATTGAGTAACCGCCCAGGGGATGAGTAATGGGATGTGGAATGAGTAACCGTGTAGATTAAGTAACGAGGCAGGGGATGAGTAACGAGATGTGGAATGAGTAACGGGATGTGGAATGAGTAACCATGTAGATTGAGTAACGAGGCAGGGGATGAGTAATGGGATGTGGAATGAGTAATGGGATGTGGAATGAGTAACGAGGCAGGGGATGAGTAATGAGATGTGGAATGAGTAACGGGATGTGGAATGAGTAATGAGGCAGGGGATGAGTAATGGGGTGTTGAATGAGTAATGAGGCAGGGGATGAGTAATGGGATGTGGAATGAGTAACAAGGCAAGGGATGAGTAATGGGATGTGGAATGAGTAATGAGTCAGGGGATGAGTAATGGGATGTGGAATGAGTAATGGGATGTGGAATGAGTAACAAGGCAGGGGATGAGTAATGGGATGTGGAATGAGTAACAAGGCAGGGGATGAGTAATGGGATGTGGAATGAGTAACGAGGCAGGGGATGAGTAATGGGATGTGGAATGAGTAACGGATGTGGAATGAGTAACGAGGCAGGGGATGAGTAATGAGATGTGGAATGAGTAACGGGATGTGGAATGAGTAATGAGGCAGGGGATGAGTAATGGGATGTTGAATGAGTAATGAGGCAGGGGATGAGTAATAGGATGTGGAATGAGTAACAAGGCGGGGATGAGTAATGGGATGTGGAATGAGTAATGGGATGTGGAATGAGTGAGGGCAGGGATGAGTAATGGGTATTGGAATGAGTAACGGGGCAGGGATGAGTAATGGGATGTGGAATGAGTAACGGGGCAGGGGATGAGTAATGATGTGGAATGAGTAACAAGGCAGGGGATGAGTAATGGGATGTGGAATGAGTAATGGGATGTGGAATGAGTAACGAGGCAGGGGATGAGTAATGGGATGTGGAATGAGTAATGGATGTGGAATGAGTAACGGGGCGGGGATGAGTAATGGGATGTGAATAGTAGACGGGGGATGAGTAATGGGATGTGGAATGAGTAACGGGGCAGGGGATGAGTAATGGGATGTGGAATGAGTAGACGGGGGGGATGAGTAATGGGATGTGGAATGAGTAATGGGATGTGGAATGAGTACGAGGCAGGGGATGAGTAATGGGATGTGGAATGAGTGATGAGGCAGGGTATGAGTAATGGGATGTGGAATGAGTAGGATGTGGAATGAGTAACGAGGCGGGGGATGAGTAATGGGATGTGGAATGAGTAATGAGTCAGGGGATGAGTAATGGGATGTGGAATGAGTAATGGGATGTGGAATGAGTAATGAGTCAGGGAGAATGAGTAATGAGGCAGGGGATGAGTAATGGGATGTGGAATGAGTAACGAGGCAGGGGATGAGTAATGGGATGTGGAATGAGTAATGGGATGTGGAATGAGTACGGGGCAGGGGATGAGTAATGGGATGTGGAATGAGTTACGGGCAGGGGATGAGTAATGGGATGTGGAATGAGTAACGGGGCAGGGGATGAGTAATGGGATGTGGAATGAGTAACGGGGCAGGGGTGAGTAATGATGTGGAATGAGTAACGGGCGGGGATGAGTAATGGGATGTGGAATGAGTAACGAGGCAGGGAATGAGTAATGGGATGTGGAATGAGTAATGGGATGTGGAATGAGTACGAGGCAGGGATGAGTAATGGGATGTGGAATGAGTAACGGGATGTGGAATGAGTAATGAGGCAGGGGATGAGTAATGGGATGTTGAATGAGTAATTAGGCAGGGGATGAGTAATGGGATGTGGAATGAGTAACGAGGCAGGGGATGAGTAATGGGATGTGGAATGAGTAATGGGATGTGGAATGAGTAACGGGGCAGGGGATGAGTAATGGGATGTGGAATGAGTAACGGGGCAGGGGATGAGTAATGGGATGTGGAATGAGTAACGAGGCAGGGGATGAGTAATGGGATGTGGAATGAGTAATGGGATGTGGAATGAGTAACGAGGCAGGGGATGAGTAATGGGATGTGGAATGAGTAATGGGATGTGGAATGAGTAACGAGGCAGGGGATGAGTAATGGGATGTAGAATGAGTGACGAGGCAGGGGATGAGTAATGGGATGTGGAATGAGTAACGGGGCAGGGGATGAGTAATGGGATGTGGAAAGAGTAACAAGGCAGGGGATGAGTAATGGGATGTGGAATGAGTAATGGGATGTGGAATGAGTAACGAGGCAGGGGATGAGTAATGGGATGTGGAATGAGTAATGGGATGTGGAATGAGTAACGAGGCAGGGGATGAGTAATGGGATGTGGAATGAGTGATGAGGCAGGGTATGAGTAATGGGATGTGGAATGAGTAATGGGATGTGGAATGAGTAACGAGGCAGGGGATGAGTAATGGGATGTGGAATGAGTAATGAGTCAGGGGATGAGTAATGGGATGTGGAATGAGTAATGGGATGTGGAATGAGTAACGAGGCAGGGGATGAGTAATGGGATGTGGAATGAGTAACGGGATGTGGAATGAGTAATGAGGCAGGGGATGAGTAATGGGATGTTGAATGAGTAATGAGGCAGGGGATGAGTAATGGGATGTGGAATGAGTAACGAGGCAGGGGATGAGTAATGGGATGTGGAATGAGTAATGGGATGTGGAATGAGTAATGGGGCAGGGGATGAGTAATGGGATGTGGAATGAGTAACGGGGCAGGGGATGAGTAATGGGATGTGGAATGAGTAACGAGGCAGGGGATGAGTAATGGGATGTGGAATGAGTAATGGGATGTGGAATGAGTAACGAGGCAGGGGATGAGTAATGGGATGTGGAATGAGTGATGAGGCAGGGTATGAGTAATGGGATGTGGAATGAGTAATGGGATGTGGAATGAGTAACGAGGCAGGGGATGAGTAATGGGATGTGGAATGAGTAATGAGTCAGGGGATGAGTAATGGGATGTGGAATGAGTAATGGGATGTGGAATGAGTAATGAGTCAGGGGATGAGTAATGGGATGTGGAATGAGTAATGGGATGTGGAATGAGTAACGAGGCAGGGGATGAGTAATGGGATGTGGAATGAGTAACGGGATGTGGAATGAGTAATGAGGCAGGGGATGAGTAATGGGATGTTGAATGAGTAATGAGGCAGGGGATGAGTAATGGGATGTGGAATGAGTAATGAGGCAGGGGATGAGTAATGGGATGTGGAATGAGTAACGAGACAGGATATGGGATGAGTAATGGGATGTGGAATGAGTAATGGGATGTGGAATGAGTAACGGGGCAGGGGATGAGTAATGGGATGTGGAATGAGTAACGGGGCAGGGGATGAGTAATGGGATGTGGAATGAGTAACGGGGCAGGGGATGAGTAATGGGATGTGGAATGAGTAACAAGGCAGGGGATGAGTAATGGGATGTGGAATGAGTAACGGGCGGGGATGAGTAATGGGATGTGGAATGAGTAACGGGATGTGGAATGAGTAATGAGGCAGGGGATGAGTAATGGGATGTTGAATGAGTAATGAGGCAGGGGATGAGTAATGGGATGTGGAATGAGTAACGAGGCAGGGGATGAGTAATGGGATGTGGAATGAGTAATGGGATGTGGAATGAGTAACGGGGCAGGGGATGAGTAATGGGATGTGGAATGAGTAACGGGGCAGGGGATGAGTAATGGGATGTGGAATGAGTAACGGGGCAGGGGATGAGTAATGGGATGTGGAATGAGTAACGGGGCAGGGGATGAGTAATGGGATGTGGAATGAGTAACAAGGCAGGGGATGAGTAATGGGATGTGGAATGAGTAATGGGATGTGGAATGAGTAACGAGGCAGGGGATGAGTAATGGGATGTGGAATGAGTAATGGGATGTGGAATGAATAACGAGGCAGGGTATGAGTAATGGGATGTGGAATGAGTAACGAGGCAGGGGATGAGTAATGGGATGTGGAATGAGTGATGAGGCAGGGTATGAGTAATGGGATGTGGAATGAGTAATGGGATGTGGAATGAGTAACGAGGCAGGGGATGAGTAATGGGATGTGGAATGAGTAATGGGATGTGGAATGAGTAACGAGGCAGGGGATGAGTAATGGGATGTGGAATGAGTAATGGGATGTGGAATGAGTAACGAGGCAGGGGATGAGTAATGGGATGTGGAATGAGTAATGAGTCAGGGGATGAGTAATGGGATGTGGAATGAGTAACGGGATGTGGAATGAGTAATGAGGCAGGGGATGAGTAATGGGATGTGGAATGAGTAACGAGGCAGGGGATGAGTAATGGGATGTGGAATGAGTAATGGGATGTGGAATGAGTAACGGGGCAGGGGATGAGTAATGGGATGTGGAATGAGTAACGGGATGTGGAATGAGTAATGAGGCAGGGGATGAGTAATGGGATGTTGAATGAGTAACGAGGCAGGGGATGAGTAATGGGATGTGGAATGAGTAATGGGATGTGGAATGAGTAACGGGGCAGGGGATGAGTAATGGGATGTGGAATGAGTAATGGGATGTGGAATGAGTAACGGGCAGGGGATGAGTAATGGGATGTGGAATGAGTAACAAGGCAGGGGATGAGTAATGGGATGTGGAATGAGTAATGGGATGTGGAATGAGTAACGAGGCAGGGGATGAGTAATGGGATGTGGAATGAGTAATGGGATGTGGAATGAGTAACGAGGCAGGGTATGAGTAATGGGATGTGGAATGAGTAACGAGGCAGGGGATGAGTAATGGGATGTGGAATGAGTGATGAGGCAGGGTATGAGTAATGGGATGTGGAATGAGTAATGGGATGTGGAATGAGTAACGAGGCAGGGGATGAGTAATGGGATGTGGAATGAGTAATGAGTCAGGGGATGAGTAATGGGATGTGGAATGAGTAATGGGATGTGGAATGAGTAACGAGGCAGGGGATGAGTAATGGGATGTGGAATGAGTAATGAGTCAGGGGATGAGTAATGGGATGTGGAATGAGTAACGAGGCAGGGGATGAGTAATGGGATGTGGAATGAGTAACGGGATGTGGAATGAGTAACGGGTCAGGGGATGAGTAATTGGGTTTGTTAATAGAATCAAATGCATAAAATGAGTTATGACTCGTGGAAAGAGTCACAAGGCACAGTATGAGTAATAATCATGGAGGAAGTACTGCACTGTGAAGTGAGTAATGGCCCATGTCATGAGTAACAGGATGTGGAAATAGTAATAAGCATGGAATAAGTATGGTGATGTGAAATGAGTAATGGGTGGTGAGTATGGAAAGGTGGGATGTTTGACATGGACACCATCTTTTCTAGAGAACCGAGTATGCTCTGGCTAACTCTGTAATCATTTATGAATAATGAATTATCCAATAGGAATGCCACAGGAGTCTAGATTAGGAAAACATTGTGATGTGATGGAGGACAGGAGGATCTCCATCAGGCAGGACCTGCTGCTCTCACCCTGAGCTTAGTGTCAGACCTTTGTGGGTTGTAAATGAGAGCGAGTCCTGATCTTAGCCTCCCGTCAGGCGCTAATTAGGGCCCATTAGTAACCCAGAGGCAGCGTCGTTCCCTACTGCTCCGTTTCTGCTATAACGAGAGGATGTCGTTTTCTTCAGCCCTAAATTATGTAAGGTCATAAAGGGAACATGCCTCATTAATATGGAAGCACCGAAATAGTTTTAGTATTTACGATCCGACCGCACCAGACTCGGAACAGCGTGCCTGGCGAGAAAGTTTTTGTTGCCTGAGACTAAATAAATTTGTAAAAATGGATAAATAAATAAATCTCTGCGCTGGTAAAGTCTGATCGCGCACGCTCACTTTTTTATTACCAGACCACTATACATTTTTTTTTAGCCTTGCAGTCTAGGAGGTGGAGCGACTTTCATTTTTAGGGGGTGTGGCCTCTGTTGATGTCAATGCCAGTAAAGAAGGCATGGCCTCTATGACAACAAGGACCAGTGAAGGAGGTGTGGTCTATGTACCTGTCAGTCTCTGTAAAGGAGGTGTGGCCACTGTGAGTGTCAGTCCCAAGTAGGTGTGGCTATTGTGACTGTCAGGCCCAGTGAAAGAGGTGTGGCCTATGTGACTGTCATTAGCAGTGAAAGGAAGTGTATGTCCCAGTAAAGCAAGTGTATCCTTTGTGCTACATCTATTAAGAGAGGGGTGACCTCTGTGAGTGTCAGATCTATTAGAGGAGGTGTGGCCTTTGTGAGAGTGTCAGATCTATCAGAGGAGGCGTGGATTTTGTGGGTGTTAGAATAAGGGAGGTGTGGCCTTTCTCAGTGTCAGATCTATTAGAGGAGGCGTGGCCTCTGACTCCTCAAAGCAAACACTGTTTTCAATTAAAATCTAAATCAGAACGCATCATCTGAACGTTCCGCTTCTCAGGAAGTCATCACGTTCACGGCACTAAATAACGAGTTCTCGGCTCTCTGGACACTTATCAAGCTGAATTGTCGGATTTTAATTAGAGTGTAAGACTAAGTGTCCTGTCAGCACTAAACAGGACCGAGATTAAAGCTGAATCGTCAGTGTGTAACAGCGCGAGGAAATGTATTCACTTCTGGAGGCTAAACGCATAAACCATCGCCCGGAACAGCTGAATCATGAGGACGAGAACGTCTTCTGTCTCTCTACAAGGATAAAACGTCGTCGTCTTGCCGTATCGATTGTGTACGACTCCGCGCAACGTCCTGTCGGTCTGGCGACG
>CM022770.1:1326157-1328657 GCA_012411365.1 Ameiurus melas | reverse complement strand
GGCGCTGCTGAAGTCAAATCACCGGTTTGTGTTCACGCGCTCGTTCTAATACTTTATCGTTTCTACGTACCGATATTTAACAAAGACGGAAGCTTTTACGGTCTGCCTTTCCCCCTGTAGATTCTGATCGATAGCGCGTTAGGGCAGGTCCTACAGAGCTAACGACAGAGACAAGGAGAAAAGTCATTCCTTCCCCCCGTTATGTTTATTTTTCTGCCTTTATAATGCGTTTCACATTTACAGATATTGATCGGTTATGACTGAGTTCCATTAAAGTTTAATAACGAGCAAATTCTCGATATATTTCTCAAAACATTTACTTTCCTTTATTAAGTGCAAGTGTGTGTCATGAGGATTTAACACGTTGCCTACTGTTCAGAAATCAGACGTAACTATACACTTAAACGGCTGTTCAGAAGTTATATGATAGATAGATAGATAGATAGATAGATAGATAGATAGATAGATAGATAGATAGATAGATAGATAGATAGATAGATAGATAGATAGATAGATAGATAGATAGATGGATGGATGGATGGATGGGTGGATGGATGGATGGAAGGATGTTTGGATGGATGGATGGATGGATGGAAGGATGGATGGATGGATGGATGGATGGATGGATGGAAGGTTGGATGGATGGATGGAAGGATGGACGGAAGGATGGACGGGTGGATGGACGAATGGATGGAAGGATGGACGGACGGATGTATGGATGGATGGATGGATGGATGGATGGATGGATGGATGGAAGGATGGGTGGATGGATGGAAGGATGGATGGAAGGATGGATGGAAAGATGGGTGGATGGATGGAAGGATGGATGGGTGGATGGATGGAAGGATGGATGGAAGGATGGATGGAAAGATGGGTGGATGGATGGAAAGATGGGTGGATGGATGGATGGGTGGATGTACTTTATTGACCCTGTGATGGAAATTGTTGAGTTAAAAAAAGCAAAGTTCAAAAATATATATACGTTTGATATTTTATTTGTAAACCATAAAACGTTATTAAAAACCCCCAACGTGTCCTGCATTTTCATTTCCCTACAGAAGCTCTGTATGTTTTAGTCCATCGACTGAGAGTGATTTTTAACCACACCCCTACATTTAAATATATTTAAATAATCCTGTGTCCCTCTCTCATAGCTACGTGGTGAGTAGATAGGTCCTACATCGTTCTGAGGTAAATGTGTTCAAAAGTCTGGACATCTGAAAATGAACGTGGTGACGTCTCGGCCAACAGACACCAACACACACCGATTCGGTAGTGACGTGAAAATGCCGAAAACATCTGGACAGCAGTTTGTACCAATTCTGTAGAGCGGACCGTATCGACCTCGGAGGTCTCGCTCTTCATGTCTCTGTGCCGAAATAATCTCCCGACACATGACACACTCTCAGGAGCAATCACACACACACACACACACACACACACACACACACACACACACACACACTTCCAGGAACAGAGGTGTGGTGGAATTTTTTTTAACTTTACAGATTTCTTTAATACAGTTTAGTTCTACAGTGTGTTGCATAAGTATTCCCCCCCCTCGTTTTTCGGACTCTCCGGTACGTCTTTTCTCAGACTCCGAACAGGATTTCATACGCTCCGCTGCTTTTCCAGCTTTCTGGACTGTCCAGGTTATGAATGTCATGTGGATCTTCTCTTTTTTCCTGCTGGATTTATTTGAAACTTTGGGGGGAAATAAAACAGATTTCGGATATGTTCTTATATCCGAAACCCTGATTCCAGAACTTTGTTTGGATCGCTCTTTGGTCTTCATCATGCTGTTTGTTTGGATATTTTCTGGGATAAACTCTGGGCTCTTCCAGGAACACGAGTATTTATACTGAGATCACATGACACTTTAATGGCCCACAGGTTGACTCCATTCAGCTAATCACATGACTTCAGAGGGTAGATTAGGGCTTTCATGAGAGATTACACAATCCTTGCTGTTACGTTTTAATTCGTAAATAACTTTTATTTATATATTTAATTAGAGTTTACACACACACACACACACACACACACACACACACACACACACATACACTGTAGATGTATTATTGTGCTGTTATCACTTGTTGGCAGTCAGTGTGTATCAGCAACAGTTTCCAGGGGTTTTCTGGTCGCCTGGCAACAAACGTTCAGCTCAGTGCTTCTGGGAGTTCAGACTAAACCTTTAATTATTCAGTTGTGGTTTGAGGAGCGAATGTCAGTGTGTAGAAGGGCGAAAGATCTGAGAAAGCGTTACGTAAGAAGGCCAAAGATCTGAAAGATGATATCTTCCTCACAAAGCTTTCGTTCATTCATTCATCTTCAGTAAATGCTTCATCCGGGGCAGGGGCAGGGTGGATCCGGAGTCTCAGACCCCCCTCAGACCCCCTCCAGACCCCCTCCAGACCCCCCATGCACCCTGAGCGGATTTGAACATTATTTCACACGTGCACTTTTTTCACGTTTTATTTTATTGATTGTCTTTACA
>CM022770.1:1301157-1318657 GCA_012411365.1 Ameiurus melas | reverse complement strand
TCCTTTTGTTCGTGCCGTGATACACTTCCACACACACGTGTAGTGAAGATCAGACTCCGACAGATCCCTGTTCTTTAAATAAAACAGCACGCTCACTCACTCACTCACTCACTCAGACCTGATCATCATCATCCCACTGACTGAAAACACCCGAGTCTAATCTCAGCTTCAGATTAAACTGATAATCCTAGAGGTGCACATACTTTTACTCCTCACAGACATGTCCTACTGGGTCATTTTCCTCAGTAAATGAATGAACAAGTGTGATATTTCTGTCTCGTTGGTTTAATCGGGTTCTCCTTTATCTACTTTTAGGACTCGTGCGAAAATCTGACGATGCTTTACGCAGAAATATACACAATACTAAAGGGTTCACAAACTTTCAAGCACCAGTGTAGTTTCTCCTATTGTTTGAGTTTTATTTGTTTGTTTTTTTATTATTGTTTTTTTGTTATTTTATTTGTTACGCTAATAATTCCTGGAGGAGAGTGTGATTTCGTCCGGATTGGAGCTGCAGTCTCGTCTCTGAACTGATCTGTCTGCGTGACGTTAGATCAGAAAGCAGGTGAGACGACTCGGAACCGTGACCGACGACGTAAACACAGCGAGGGGACGAACGCGAGAAGCAGACGATACGGCCGACTCCGTAACGTCTCGCAGCAGCAGCAGGACTCGGTTGGAGAAACTGGAACGAGGCGGTGCTGCATGAGATGGAGACCTCGGAGTCCCAGCTGAGCACGGTTCCTCTTAAACATTCCGAATTTTCTGTTCAAATACAGAGATATATACGAGACCGGGAGCAGCAGATCAGTGAGGAGACCATTCTGATGAACTACTCTGATTTAGGGTTCTAGATAGAAACCTTACAGGTTCCCCCAGAGGAACAAACCAAAGAACCACTGTTGTAGGGTTTTAAATAGAACTTTTACAGAATCCACCAGAGGAACCTGCACATGAAATGAACACTCCGAGTTCCCTCAGTGGGCCAAAACAAAGAAACACTCATGTAGAATTCTAGATAGAATGTTTATGAGTTCCCACAGAGGGACAAGAACCTCTTAAGGTCCTAGTGTTAACTTATTTTTTCCCCTTTGTACTTGTACTCATCCTGCTGTATGCCCACTATCAGGTCTTGACCAGAAGAGGACCAGGTTCCTCTTTGAGTTCCTCTAACACTTTATGGACTTTGTGCATGACTGAGTTAGAAATGTCTCCTGCAAACGTCAGCACACTCCCATCATTAACCGCTGAGATCATCTCAGAACCTTGTTAGTGGGCCCTAATGTTCCGTAACAACACAAAATCATTTTATCACGTCATTACTCTGATCCTCCCTGCCTTCCTGTTCTCCATAAAGGCAGGAGGAGGAAGAGGAGGAGCATGGTGTGTGTTTACTCCTTCTCGATTTTAATACTTTTCTATTCGATTTTTTTTTTCTGAACTCTGGATTCTGATTGGTCAGAAGTTGTTGATTCATTTCCAAACACCAGCAGCTCCACGCAGAGTACAAAACATCTACTGTACCAATGATCCAGTTACCGTGAAGCAGTGATTAGACATTACGGTAAACAACGCGCATGTAGTCCTGTGCAATCCTGCGAGCCGTTACAGGAAGTGACACCACGTGAAATCGTCGCGTCGTGTCCTTATTTATTTATTTATTTATTTCATTACTTACCATCAGAGGCTGAACAGGGCGGCGTACCCACGGCGCACCGCAAGGAACTGATGCCTCCTCGCTCCTGTCCACGCCAACAAAGCGTAGTAGTGTCGATGCTCTATAAATCCCTCGACTCTCCACTTTTTAATTTCCTGCTCCAGTGCACAGAACACGTAAGCAAAAAGTAGCTCTAAATATCCTCGTACTGTAAAAACAACAACAACAACAACAACAACAACAACAACAACAACAACACAGTGCGCTGTCGGAGAAACAGGAACCGACCAGAGATACTCGCTCTTTTTTATATATATATATATATATATATATTGGACTGAAATGTTTTGGTGCTGTGTATGAGAGAGAGAGCGGCGGCTGAATAAGGAAGTGTCAGTGGAAATATTGGAAAATATATACATCTATATTTATAGCGTTAAAAAGTTCGAGATATTCTCGTCTTTGTTGTTTCTCGTGTCTCTGATCCGATGCGTCGCGTTACATTTACATTACGGCGCGTCGGTGTTTCGCGCGGTGACGCTGTCAGTCACACGCCACAGGAGTCATTAGACTCATAGCGAAAAGGGCAACTGCACAGCACGAACAACATTTATTATACCTCTTACACACACACACACACACACACACACACACACACACACACCAGCCGGCAGGTTCACACGTCTGCTTCTACACCTACTTTTTATAAAGGTCAGTGAAAAACGTATACTTCCTACAAAGATTAAAAAATTTCAACTCGCTAGTTAGAGAAGCTTATTTAAAAGTTATATCGCCCCCTATTTACAAGCCGTGTGTGTGTGTGTGTGTGTGTGTGCGTGTGTGGCTTAAAAATTTTTGCACGCATCCGTCAAAACACGTGCGAGTAGCTTTACGCTGGTCACATATGATTATATTTGATAAGAGAATAATATCTTAAAAGGCTAACATTGCTAACATTAGCTAACCGGCAAGCTAGCTGCTGGTACGCTAGCTGCATTTATCGCACGTGGACCCGAGTGGAAATTCAGCATCACCGATACGAAACGTAATGTTACCATGACAACGGGCGCTCGTGTATCCCTTACAACAGCCTAGCCCACAGGTTCCGGTCGCTTCTGCGGATTCGGACTCTCTGACCGGTTCCAGCCGTGAAGCTAATTTCGTGTCGTCACAGATCTCGTACGAAGCTCCGCCCCCAAATAAACAGGAGTGTCGAGAAAGAGTTCAGGGGAACGTTTAATGTTCTGAAACGTTAACAACTAACGCGATTAAAACGAACACATATTGACGTCACTTTTACAGAGCGCACGCGTCGCTGTTTTGTCTTTAATCAGCACTAAAGTGCGACGTTGCTCACGGATACGGACGGCTAAACGCCGTGCTTTTCAGCCCCAAGCGCCAATCTTCCCTTTCATTCCTTTATCAGTAGAAGCACTTGTTATATATAATTCATCACAGCACTTCGTAATTAATTATGAATGCATTAAAATGACCGGGCAGAAGGGAAAATATTTCAACAGTCAGGGTTTTTATCGTACTCGTGCATGTACTCACATCCCGAGGCGTCGGAATCTGCACCGAGACGAAAGTCTCGGGATCGTGGGAAGAAAATAAAGGGGATAATCCCGGGCGATTACATCGTCCTTTTCACGACTTCTGCACAAATCCGTGTTTTAAATCTCAGAGTCGCGTTTAAACGTCAGATTGTACAGAGAGTGCAGGACGTGGCGCTCTGACGCGGAAACTCACGCACCGTGTACACCCTGTACACGCCTCGTCTGATTACTGACGCGTTCGGGAGGTGAAGGAGGATGTGAGGGCGGATTAGTTTATTAAGTAAAGTGCTAACAAAACAGAAAAGACTTGAACATGAGGAAATCAACATGAAGCGTGGGTATAAAGCAAAGAACATACAGACTATGGGCGAAACTGTGGTGCAACAACAACAACAACAACAACAACAACAACACAGGACCATTACAAGAACAAAAAAGCTTGACGGCCAGACTAGAATTAGTCCAACTAGAGTTTTCTATATGGTTTATATGTGGTTCTTGTTCAAATCCAGAGAAAAGTCAATGAAAATATAGCTGCAAGCCGCGATTAAAGGGGCCAAGCACTTTCTAGCGGATGTTAGCGGGTGATAAATAATATATGTTTTTTTTTAAACATTTAATATGTTGGAAAATCCAATATGGCGGATTAAAACCCGATGATATGCGCTGAGCGAATCACATTGAACACCTGATCACGGATACGTCTGTTCCTTACACGTCCTTCACGTGGCATCGTAACGACGCCTCGACATCTAGCCAATAACATCTCCATGATGTCCCACGCACCTCTTCTGATAAATACACGGGGTTATGTTCTTAATACGTTAAAAAAAAAAAGTAGGAATATTATAAGTAGTTGCTAATTCTCATCCGTTTTGTCGTCAATCTGGCTCGCACAAATCATCACCAGGGGGCGCCGTCTTACATCACACACTTTAGGTAGCTGATTCGGTTAGCGATAAGGAAAAGTCTGCAGCTAAACGAGAAATAACTGGCACGCTGCTGGTCTGTAAAATAACGTTTATAAATAAACAAACGCGTTCGGTTCTAACACCTGACCTGTTCTCACCTTTATCTGTTATATTGCTTAGCAACCGATGTTTCCTATCGACAGATAGCATGACGGAAAAATTGCTTACAGGGAATTTTATTAATAATAAATTCAGCTCGAAGGCGATGTAGTGTTTTTAATCGCAGGTCGCACGTACTGTTGTGTCTAAGAACACAGTTAGCGTGATAGCATCGCTGTGACGCTTTAACCTTTCTTTAGTTAAATATAGCTAGCTGATTGGCTGGTGAGATTAGCCAGATGTAAACAGCTAGCTCGGTGGTGGTGGGATTTATTCCCCCCTATCAAATAGTTTTACAAAATAACTTCAGGAACTAAAGTTCACCTCAGAGGCTTCGGAGATCCGAGCGGACGGAAAGGCGCTAACGTGTGAAGAGGTTTTTATATACCGCTGTGTTTTATTTCCTGCCCTGGGACAGAAAACACAATTAAACGGGAATGAGGAAATGAGGAATGAGACTCGGCCGAACACGAACACGGATACGGACGAATTTATGAGCGAAGGGAAGAAACGCACGCGCTGCGGACTCGGAGTTCTGTACATGAAGGACATGATGCTGCAGAAGTGAAACGAGGTCAAACAGTGTGTGTGTGTGTGTGTGTGTGTGTGTGTGTGTGTGTGTGTGTGTGTGTGTGTGTGTCCCAGGAGGAGGGAGAAGATGTTAGTGCGAAAATTTTCAGCCTGCAATCTACAGCATCCCTCGATCCCAACATCAATATCCATGAGCACTTCCATCTCACGCTATAAATACACAACACGGCACTGGAGAGACGGCGATCATCCGGACACGCCATCTGTCACACATACACACACACACACACACACACACACACACACACACACTCACACACACACACACACACACACTCCCACACCTCACACAATTACCACCAACCAACACCAGGTCCAGGACTCATTCAGTCCCTCAGCTTTTAGAAAACAGAGAGAGAGATAGAGAGAGAAGGGGGGGAGAAGGGGAGAGGGAGAGAGGGGAGAGGAAGAGAGGGAAAGAGAGAGCGAGAGAAGAAAGAGAGAGAGAGAGAGAGAAAGAGATGGGGGGAGAGAGAGGGGGAAAGAGAGAGAGAGGGAGGGAGAGATGGGAGAGAAGGAGAGAGAGAGAGGGGGGAGAGAGGAAAGAGAGAGAGAGAGAGAGAGAGAGAGAGAGAGGGGGAGAGAGAAGAGAGAGAGGAGAGATGGGGGGGAGAGATGTAGAGAGAAGGAGAGAGAGAGAGAGGGGGGAGAGGGAGGGAGGGAGAGAGGAAGAGAGAGAGAGAGAGAGAGAGAGAGAGGGGAGAGAGAGGGGGAAGAGAGAGAGGAGGGGGAGAGAGAGAGAGAGAGAGAGAGAGAGAGAGTACTTCTAGACTGTTTCTAATTTTAGAACATTTAGGGAGTGAAAGGGAAAATGGAAGGTTTTGAACGTAACCCTCAAGGAACCCTCAAAGAACCCTTTTTTTCTAAAAGTATACACTTCGATAAGAGTTCCTCAGGAGTTGTTTAAAAAAGTAAAGATTATTGGTTCTACTTTTTGAGAACCCTCGCTGATCGGGGAGAATACTGTAGAAGGCTGCATTTGTAACAGAACCACCAAAGAACCTCTAAAGTACCCCGAAAGAGTTCCTGAAGAGTTCTTTCAAAAGTTGAAGAACTAGTCAAATGGAATGCCTTTACATTCGTACCGCTGCGTACGTAGGTGACGTAAGAACCCTTGAAGAACCATAAATTAGATTCCTTAACGGTTCTGTGTAAAGTCAAGGTTTGGTAGCTACGTTTATGCTTAAAAAAAAGGTTTCTTTGAAATGTTAAGGGTTGTTGGGTTTCTAAAGGGTTAGTAGGGCTCCTGTCTGTTTTGAAAAACTGAAGGTTACACACAGAACCCTTAAAGAACCTTTAAAGAACCCATTTTTTGTCGAAAAGTGTCCAGAGTTCCTCGAGGATTGTTTGAGAATGCATTTAGGACTATTAGCTCTCTAAAAAGGTTCTATTTGTTTTCTGGAACCTTCTCTGATCAGGGAAAAGGAAGTTGACACGGTATATATAACCCTTACAGAACCCTACAGAGCCCCTTTATTTCCCCTCAACCGTGTTCACTCTTTGAAAAGTGTTCCTCAAAGGTTCTCTGAAAGGTTAAGCATTGCTAGCTTTCTAAAGGGTTCTACTCTTCATTAGAACCCTCTCTGATAGCGGGGAAAAAAACCCCCAGATGGCTGAGCATTTGACACCTGGAACACCGCACTGTTCAAAAAGGGTTCCTCAAGGATTTCACTTTTTTTTTCAAGCACGCTCTGATAAGGAAAGAGAACACTTGAAGAACCCTAAAAAGAACTGATGAAACAGTCTGTGAAAAAAAGGTTCCATAAGGTTTTCATTTGAAATGTCAAAGGCATTTTTTTTTTTACATTTTTAGAATCCTGTGTGAACACTGAAGGTTCCGACGCGTAGAAGTACGTTCTACAGAACTTCTTTCCATTCCAGAGGACCAGAGATGGGTTCCTTGGCCGGGAAATCTGTCTGTTCATCCTCAGGTGGACAAACCAAACAAGAGAGTTGAGGGTTCTAGATCTAGAGATTTTGTCTGGCCGAAGGTTTCATTCTCATTTCACACGTGCGGTTTTTCGTGACCCACGTGTCTGTTACGTGAGACGTCCTCCAAGCGAGAGCCGACGACGGAACTTGTGGATTAAAAGATTCATAAATGAAGAAGCTGGACGAGGATGAGTTCGTGGGACTCCAGCTGAGACACGAGAGCTTTTATAATCCTTCTTACTCGCTCCTGTTCCGCGTTAGCGTCTCGCCCCGTCCACAAATCCGTCTAACGCTCGGGGTGAAGTTCACGGTTCTCCGTGTTTAATCCCACAAATAAAAGTCCTCACTTGGAGAACTCTCAGCAATCTTCGACCTCAGCCGAGCGCCCGGCTGATAGAAAGCAACTTCAGAGACGGACAACAGTTTGTGGGTTCGGGTCAGTGGGGTGGAGAACCGAGGTTCTCCGAGGTGCTTTGTTTTTTTTGGTGCAATTAAAATTTTTTTTTGTTTTGGCTCAAATCAACACGGAGGGAAAATGAGAGTGAAAAGACTAGAAGCTGGTGAGCAGATGCTCAGCGTCGAGGAGAGAACCGAGCGGAGTCCGAGAGCATGCGAAAGAGAAAAGCGCTGCGAGAAGCCGAGCACGTTTCACACGCACGGGTTATTTCCAGCCGTGTGGTCAGTGGATTCTGATTGGTCAGAAGGTGTCACTTCCTCTCTCTGTGTTATCTCGAGGAATTTATCGTCCGCTTCACGTCAGACGTGTGACTATTCCTCCACTTCTGTGGGTTTCCGCTCTCGCTTTAGTTAACCTTCACAGATTTTTACGGATTTGAAAGAGCAACACCAGGAAAACAGTGGAACATTTTATGTTTAACAACATGGCGGCGGAGTGGGCGGAGCTTCTGGGAGCGTTAACGTCTCACAGGATCGACTGACCTGGGGTTACTCTCCGTCCCGTTTCTCGTCCGGGTTCCCGGGACGATTCCAGACTTAAGTCACGTGCATCGATGTCATCATGACCTCAGGGGCGTGGCTTATTTAACTAACGATCAGTTCTAATGTAAATATTTTCCAGAATAAATCAGCACCTGATTCCACCTTCATACGATCGATCTCCTCTCTGTAGCTGATGCTCCGGACCCTTCAACATGCTAATTACACACGATTTAATTCAATTCCATGCTAATTACACATACGATTTAATTAAAGACACCTGGGAAATTAGCTTCTGCTTTTCCGATAGAACAAAACATCTGAACCTCCGTGAACATCTGAAGTCGAGTGAGATTTTAATCTCTGTGGGGGTTTTTTTTTTCCCTCTCTGTAGCTTTGATGCGTCATAAACACTGAAGTGATGATGTAATGCATGATGTGTGAGCTGCGGTACAACACTGCCCCCTGTCAGGTCAGCGCCGGTACTGCACTCATTCTCTCTCTCTCTCCTTTTCTTTCTCTCTCTCTCTCTCTCTGCGTGTCTCTTTCTCTTTGTATCTCTCTCTCTCTCTGTCTCTCTCTCTTTGTATCTCTGTGTGTGTCTCTCTCTCCTTTTCTTTCTCTCTCTCTCTCTCTCTCTCTCTCTGTGTCTTTCTCTTTGTATCTCTCTCTCTCTCTCTCTCTCTGTCTCTCTCTCTTTGTATCTCTGTGTGTGTGTCTCTCTCTCTCCTTTTCTTTCTCTCTCTCTTTCTCTCTCTTTCTCTCTCTCTCTCATCTTCTCTCCCGCATCGACACGTTCACGTTATACTTTCTATCTTCATTTCTATCTTCTGGATTTTAGCTCAGTATTTTTAATATATTAAAAGTAGAATAATATAAAAACTCATTAATAAAATATATATATATATATATATATATATATATATATATGTCTAAATTTATTTCATCAGTTTTACTTATGAGACATGGTAAAGTTCCAATAAAAATAATTGTACAGATTAAAGATGTATTTTGGACCTTTGTTTGTTTGAAGTTTTATGCTTTATTTCAGCAGAGAATTGTGTTGAAGGTGAATGGAGTAAAACATGAAATATTAAATAAAGCGACGTTTCAGAAATAAAATGAAAAGTCACAAACATTCCCCTCTCCAGTACTTTCGCATTTAAACCAGCAGAACTCACACTGCTGTTCCACAGGAACACGGAACCACATCGCCCTCTGCTGGTCAATAAACTAAATCGGATTTCAAGACCTTTTTTATTTCATCAGTAAACAAAACTGATTTCAGTTGAATGTAAGTTCAGTTACTCATGATGTTACTTTTTAACAGTTGAGGAAAAATAATTACATTAATAATTACACCGGTGTTTGAAAGTTTTCAACGGTTCTGCATAAATACAACATAAAACATCAGATTGTCACACAAGTCCTGAAAGTAGACAAAGGAGAACCCTTTGTCTGAATTACTGAGGACGTCAGAAAAAGACTTGTTGAAGCTCATCATGGTGGAAAAGGTCACAGGACCGTCTCTAAAGAGTGTGGACTCCACCGATCCACAGTCTGTGTAGAAATGGAGGAAATCCAACACCATCGTTCCCCTCCACAGGAGTGGAGACCAACAGAGATCCCTCCAAGAGCAAGACGTGTGATAGTCCACAGAGGAACCCAGGGGAACTTCTACACAACTAAATCACGCGCATTCAGAAGTGGTTTTCGGCTTCGTCCTGTACGCGCTGAGATTCGACCGGATGTCTCTAATATTTTAATGATATTGTGCACCGTAGATGGTGAAATGTCCAAAATCCTACCGATTTGTCTTCGGGGAACGTTCTTCTCAAAGTGTGGGATTATTCTCGGACACATCTGTTGGCAGGTCGGCGAGCCTCGGCCCGTCCCTGCTCTTGAAGGACTCACCTGTTTCACGTCACCTTCTTATTTCAACTTCTCACTACACTCCGTATTTGGAGATGAAGGCAAATGCCAGCGCCGATAAGAATTTAATCAAATCAAACAAAACACTAAATACATCAAATATGGACTACGCCACCAGACAACATAACAACAGCCACAACGCAAGACAAGGGGTACAGTCGAAAACGTGGCTTATGTACACGTGATCATTAACCCCAAACGTGAATCAGGTGCAGACAGTCATGTGACATGATCAGGTGAGGTGCAGTGGCTGATGGGAATTGTAGTCTCTAGTCCTTCTCCGGTATTTACATTGCACCCTGTCCCAAATTATGAGGAGACCAGGTTTAATGATTATCTATTCTATATTAAATCTATCTATCTATCTATCTATCTATCTATCTATCTATCTATCTATCATCTATCTATAATCTGTTTTAGATAGATAGATAGATTTTTTTGCTTTTGAGTTTGTTTGTTTTTTTAAACTTTTTTATTACTTTTCATAACTTTAATAAAACTAGACGTTGGAGAGGTATGGAAGATGAACGATGCAAAATGTTTCTGAACATTCTAACTATATTGAACAAGAGAACTGTGCTGTAATAACGTGGACTATTTTACACGTTGCGTTATATTCGCCTTGCGCTCTAAAAACATTCGCGTGTGAATGATGTAAACTGGGACGAAGGGCGCGTCTCGTTATCCATGACGGTGTGTAATCTCCGGCTCTCGGCCCCTCACTGAACAGAGTGGACGCAGAGGGAGGTGCGAGTGCAGCGGGAAAGCAGGACCTCGCGTGTGCAGGACAGAACCGCTGATATTTGGAAAGTCGCTAAGGTTTGTCCAAAAAGTCGTCAGATGTGTCGCTCGGCGTTTTTTTTTTTGTTTTGGTAAAAAAAAAAGTTGCTAAAGGAGTCTGAGAAGTGGCTAAGCACTGACAGCTAGATAAAACGCAGACTAAGCTCCGCCTCTCTCCAGCAAAAAGAAAATACAGAGGGAGAAGGAACACGGGTTTTTTCCATTTATGCACGTTCTATTAAGAGTAAAATACACCGAGGTCCCAAATTATGTCCTGTCTGTTTTTTTTTTTCTTGAAAAAATTCACGCCCCCCGTTCCAATCTCTCCACACCCGGCTGGTTGAGAACCACTGGTTTAAAACATCAAACACCCTGTTTTTTTTTGTTGTTTAAATACACGTCAAAGTACATTTACAAATCACTCCTCTTTGTTTTTATTAGCATTTTCAATTCTGTCCCAAATATTTCAGAATTGGGTTTGTATGTTTGGAGAAAGGAAAACGCTGCATTCCAGCATAAGAACCTTCTCCTATCTGTGAAACATGGTGGTGGTAGTGTCATGGTTTGGACCTGTTTTGCTGCATCTGGTCCAGGACGACTCGCCATTATTGATGGAACAGTGAGTTCTGAATGATACCAGTGAAATCTAAAGGAAAATGGGTCATGGAGCAAGATAACGATCCTAAACACACGAGTGAATGTTTTGGAATGGCTGACTCAAAGTCCCGACCTTAACCCAGTAGAAATGTTGTGGAAGAACCTGAAGCAAGCAGTTCATGTGAGGAAACCCACCAACATCCCAGAGATGAATCTGTTCTGTACGGAGGAACGGGATAAAGTTATTTATTAACTTATTATAACTTATTATTATTTTTCAGATCCTCAGTCAGCTGCTTTTATGCTAGCGCAAGGTCTGAAGCGTGAAGAGAACTCGTTACGCCCTGGATTTTATTATTCCTGATGAACATTCTTGACCCGAGTAACGAGTCCTAACGAGCAAGCATGTCCAAACTTTGGAAAACAATTAGTATTTATTTGTAAATTTGTTAAGTTTATGAGATATAAAGTAAGTGCGCATTAGCATATGCAGAAATGTTTACTTCAGAAATCTTTCAAATATTATAATTTGGTGACGGGGTGCCAAAACTTTTACATACAACTGTATTTTCATTCTAATATCATTCAGTAACATGTACATTGATGTAACATACATTTAAACATAACATTTTTTTTTTAAATATTTAGCGAAAGCTGATTTAATAAATTGACAAAAGTTAAAAATTTCTCAGTAGAGAGGAAACTACTGAAGTACTGGAGTGGATTTTCTGAGGACCCGCACCACCCCCTTGTGGCCAACCCGGACATCACAACGACAAGTTTAAGAATTAAGAATAATTTTGTTAAACGAGCGCTTAAAACGAATCAATAAAAGCTTTAGGTTGTTTAAAACTATATATAAAAATTTCAGCAGATATTCAGCAATTTATATATATATATATATATTTGTAACATTTCCTTTCACAAGAATATCTCAATTATTATATCATAAAGAGAAAAATAAAAACACGCCGCCGAGTCTCGGCACTTTTTTTGTTTTGTTTTTTTGTGAGTAATACAACATTTATTGAAGATGAACAGCTCATTTAGACACAACATTTTTGTGATTAAAAAAGAAAAAAAGAAAAAGAAGACATTTTCAAGACATTCTGCACGGTTGATGAAGGACGAGTGAATTTAGTGATGAACAGGTGAAGAGTCGAATCTGTTTCACCAGAAAGTATATACACACAATTTAATAACAGGAACCGTCAGACAAGCGAGTTCCTGCAGAACACGTACGCACGTTATTTAGTTTAGAAACGAAGTTATGTAGGTGCTGAAATTCTGACTAAAACTCGGCGAAGTTGTAATGTTTCTGTTAAACATGGATACAACACCGGATGAATAAAAGGTTAAAAGAAAAAATATCAAACTAAATAACAATCGGAAATATTACACGTTCATACGAATCGTTTTATTAAATGTTATTTAAATTTACGCCGCCGTTAATTTGTTCTTTTTCCCCCGTCGTGAGCCGTGCAGCCGCGCTGTCGACGCTCCGCCCGGAATCGACCGGCGTGTACGGCGTTAATCACATCGTTATACGATTACAGACTACGCGGATACGTGAGGAACTTCGGAACGAATCGAACTTCACTTTCCCCCTCTCCCCGAGTTCGTCGAGGTCAAAAAGTCCTCTTTAACCGAGTTTTACCTGCAAAATCATCGCTTACACTAAAAGTCCTAACCGCATTAACATAATGACTTCCCCGTTTAACTGGATTCTGATCCGATCTACAGAAAAACAAACTTCGTTACCCGAGACGTCACCGACCCGGATATGTTTTCAAACAAGAATTCATCCGTCCCCCCCCCCCCAATAATGTTTGTGTCAATTAGGCAGAGACGCGACATTAGCCGAGGTTGAATCAGGATAGAACCACACACACACACGCACGCACACACGCACACATATTTTACAAGCTGTATATTCGAGAGAAGCGAATAACGAACGTAAAGACATAAGAGCGATTCTATTACTGTACACTTTGACGGAGTAGACGGAGTTTCTACAGCGGATCTGGTTGAAAGGTCACGGCTGTGTTTCGGTAACGCTGTTAACGCGCCCCTATCGACTTCCCCTTAAACCCACGGCATCAACTGCTAAAACCTTCTGGAATAAACTGTAATGCACTCATGAAGCATTACACACATCGTTATAATTGTTTATAAAGCTGCATCGCTGCTTATTAACGATCACCTACAGCGTAAATATAATAGACTACAGAAATATAATAAAATCCTACTCCAAATGCAGTGAAGTGTCTTCACGTGTAAACATTTCCAGGTCTAAACATACATTTTCCAAAATCCAATTCCAGTCTTGGATTCTGTCTGTTACAGAATCAGATATCTGATGTTTTCTTCTAGATCCGTTCCACCAGTTCTGATACTGGGAATCGGATCAGTACCATCTCTATCTTTTAGCCATCTTCATTATACACAATCAACAGATCAAACAGCACAAAGCCCCGCCTTCTCCCTTTGTATTGGCTGAGAAAACTCTGGTCCGAAATCTAACAAGATAATATATATATCGAAAGTGATCAAAACGGAGTCTTTCACACGTCACGTCCTTTCCCCTTTCGGTGAATCGTCTGTTCTGCCTGATGAAATTTATTCAGAAAAGACAAAAAGGACGTTAAAGCTGCGCTTTCTTTCCCGTTCATTTGGCAACAACTTTTTATTTCTGGAATCTGACCCAGAGAATTCAGAAGTTCTTTGAGAAGTCACCGAGTTTAGTTTTCCGGAAATCGTTCCTCCGGTACAATTCGTTTATTAAAATGTACAAGTTTTGGAATCAAAATGGAGCGTGCCGTTATAATGTGTCATTAAAGACGCGATCCCGCTAACGTTCATGACGAGTAAGATCGCCGTAAAGTGCAACGCGCTTACATGAATAATTAGAACAACGTTTATTTCCTGTCCGCGCTAATACCGATGAACGGGGACAGCTAGCTCGCTAGAACGGCGGCGAAAGAAAACGTCTTCTCAGCTAAAGAAAATATTAGCCAAGTCGTTTAGGTTAACTTGTTACAAGTTACAGCGAAAGTTCATTTAAACGTGATCGTCAGCTAGAGAGAGTATCGGTGGACTTCCGCAGTTTCGTTGGACTTCATTTGAAATATAAAAGGCTTCGATACGTGTTAAACGTTCGACCGAGACAAATAACCGTTTCTGTCCAAAAACGCCGTGGATATACAGTCGGGGACGTCGATAAGAACGCTCAAATTAAACAGCGCTAGAACTCAGGAGCCTGGAGACGAAATCGTAAAAGATCTTTAATAAACGATAATAAACCAACGTTTGAAGAAAAAAAAACGGTTTTTATATTCGTAAACGTAGATCAGCCGTTTCTGTACATGCAAACCACACCCAAACGCAGGTGAAGCGATAAAGAAGGAACACGTTAAGACTTCAGATATAATGCCAAACATTTTAGTGTTTAAAGTGATCTGAAGTAAAAACATTGAGCAGGAAGGAACACACACACGCGCACACACACGCACACACACACACACACACACACACACACACACAATAACGACGTAACGCTTCTGCCACAAGTTGACATAAAGATTATTTGCTGCATGGCGACGTTAAAACATAACAGAAGTCAGGAAGGAAATGAGCGCAAACGAAATCAGCGCCGTGTCGTTTGTGTTGTTGTTGTTGTTGTTGTTGTTGTTGTCAGTATGAATAATGAAGTCATTCATACGAACAGTTAGCAACAGGTAGCCGAGAGCAAAACAGTAAACCGAGACTGACGACTTGACATCCGTCTTTTACGAAGCGAGCTAACTCGATGAGCCTGGCTCGTCAGTTTTAAACCGTACTCAGTTACTATAGCGACACCTTCTCCGTATCAAGCGAACGCTGAAGTTCCTTTTCCGTAATTATTCCTTGTGCAGGATTTTATCAGCGATCACTGGGCGCCGTTTCGTTCGCTCACGTCGCTAAATCTTACGCGGTTTTCATCACGCCGATTATGTAGAAAAGCGTCTTCTCCGGGCTTCAGAACGAATTTCTAGATCCGCGTCGTTCTTTTGTTTACGGTTACATCGTGACGGCCTGACTTGTCGCTCCGTGATTGGACGAAGCCGCACACGCTCATTACATATTCATGAATTATTATCCCGGTCCCAGCTCGGCTAGGAACATCATAAAATGTCACTTTTGAGTCACTTGGCGGTGAATAATAATAATAATAATAATAATAATAATAATAATAATAATAATAATAATAATAATAATAATAATAATAATAATAATAATAAATAATAATAATTTTAAAAACGCAGATAACAAACGATTAAAGAATTAAATTTGATAATTTTCTCAGGGGCTTAAAATATATTAATGTATCCACAACATATAAATAACGCCAGTCGTATTTTTGAATAAAACGACGGATCCGTCGCTTCACGTTTATCCTAAAATATGGGGAACGATTACGTTTTGTAAGCAAGCGGAACAGAACGACGCGACGTACCGGATAAAGAAAAAATAAATTCCCACTCGGACACAACAGAGACGGTTTCTCTAAGAAACCCAAGATTGCTCTTTTTCATTCCATACGGTACGAACTGTTGTTGTTTTTTTTCTCTCTCAGAGGTAGAATAAAGAATTAAAAGTGAACAATAAGGGTCTGTAAGAATGATTTGTCTGATCCGTCACTAAATATCCAACGAAACTCTCCGAGACGAGTGAAAAACGTCAGTACGTTCGTTCTTTCTTCTTTTTTTTATTCCAAATGTTCTGCAGTAGTAAGGGAGAGAAAGAGAGAGAGAGAGGGAGAGGGAGAGAGAGATGGCGTGATGGCGTGTAGAGAGTAGTGTGTTGTCGTGTCATGTACGTATGTGTGTTTTAGTATTTTAGTTAGACGTGTCAGACTGAACACTTCCGGGTCCTTCTGTAGGTGAAGTAACGGACGACGGAGTCGGTGCGTCCTGCCAAACGCCGTTCGCCTACAAACACACACACACACACACACACACACACACACACACACACACACCAAGAGAGATACAATTTTACACGTCACAGGTTTATATTAACATTCTTGTTCACCGTACAAGCTCCTATGAACGAGCTGTTACTATAGAAACCATAACGTACTAGAACACGGGTTCGCAAGCGTGCCGTCTCTTGGCTTCGACATGTTACCGGTCAGTAGTCGCATTCAAATGAACCGCGTGCGTACTATTTGAACCGATAAAAACATGTACATGCCGATGTTTTTATATCATTTACGCATCAAAGGGTTTGACGTTATATAAGGCAACTCAACCTGGTCTAAACCAGTGTGAAGAACATTCCGCTGGGCTTTCGGTCACGTACGTTACGTTGCACGTGAAGTTACGTGTGTTACTGACACAATAATAAATCTTTAAATGTTACAGCGGTCTCAGATTACAGGGTCACGGTTTCAGCTCGCTTGTTGACAAACACACGAAAATGTTTATGGCATATTTACTTCCTTATTGTTCGATATAATTGTAACATTTTCACTGGTGGTGTATCATCATATTCACACACACACACACACACACACACACACGTCAGAGGAAATGATACTATTATAAGAAAATGACACCGAATGAACAGAGGGACGAGTCGTTCTCCACAAAGCAGGTTTCCTTCTTCCTTTTTTTTTCTCTCCTTCTCCTGAAGACGGACGATGAAGGAATCAATTATTCCAAACGATCCCGTGTCACGTGTGAGAGGGGGAACACATGAACGGGGGAATAATGAGCAGCTAAAATGAAAGAAGGTTTCACATTTCCAGGCTGCATAAACAGCGTCTGGGGCATTAATGACCGCGTTCAAAAAAATGCCGTCCAGAAATATAAAGCCTTTAAAGCGAGCTCTGGCAGCCTCTTATTTTCCAAACCTGTTATTTTAGATGGCAGCAGTGTGTAATCAAAAAAAAAAAAAAAACCCCAAAAACTTTCAATTCTTCAGGTTTGGTGACAATCGATGTGTGTTTTAAAGCCGTAATTACAGCGGGGGTTCTGGAGGAGAGGGGCAGAGAAAAGAACGCTGCAGAGCGTAAATGGTTGGTGTGGAACCCGTCATTACGGCAGAGGAATGGAATAAGTGATCTGAGGAAATAATGCGGGAGGGAAAAAAAGAAAGAGAAGCCTTTTATTTCAAACGGAGAAGCCGTGTCTGTATAATGGCTCGTGTTTTAGATGATGATGATGATGATTATTATTATTATTATTATTATTACTGTTCCCGGTGAGATTACTTCCGTGTGTAAGAATAATTTAGTTTAAGTGAAATGAAATCAGAATGAACTTTCACCAACTGTGAGAGTTATTAAGACTGAAGAATTCCACTGTCACTTATTTTATTTCTCTTTTTATTCCACTCAAGTGTCAGAGAAGCATCCTGTTACATCATCATCATCATAATAATAATAATAATAATAATAATAACAA
>CM022770.1:1271157-1298657 GCA_012411365.1 Ameiurus melas | reverse complement strand
GTAAGAGTGACTCCGGGTCATCACACCACGCCGTTGTTGGTTACGGTACTGGAGCAGCGCGACACGCACACGGTGGTTTATCTTGTATCTTGGCTTGAAAGCGGGTGAGAAAGCGACGAGCAGAGGTGCCTCATGTCTGAGAACAGCGGCGTGAAGGTCGAGGTGGAGGTGGAGGCAGTCGTGGCAGGTCAATATGACACGGAGACGTGGACGCTAAGCGCTAAGCACCGCGTCGTTTTTTTCCCCGCTCCGCTCCATTTATCTGGAAGTCGATGCGATGTCTGGACCGTTATGAAACGCTGCGGGGAAATAAATAACCGGCGTGACGCCGAAGGACGAAGGGATCCGAGCGCAGAGATTAACGTCTACGGCGGACAGACGAAAACCACCGGCGTGATTCCATTAACGCCGAGGCTGCGATATCACCGATGAGTGACGACGGCGAAAGGAGACGAAGATTTGGACAGAATACGGGAGAAGACGATGAGGAGAAGAACACTGGAGGGATGAAATACATTATTTTCTACATATGCTTTATCTGTATATTATTCCATTTATTGATGTACTTATTTACTTCGCTGAACATGAGTTATTATTCAATTCTATTTATTTCTTTATTTACGCGGCTATTTATGTAATTAAACAAATATGAAATACGTTAAATATGATTTGTCTTTATTCTATTTATTTGTGTATTTTATGAAGCATTAATATTTGTTTACGTATTTACCTGTTTATTTATTTTCATTTGAATATGTATAACGTATATAATATATATAATACCTGATTAGACGTTGTCATGTATATCTTTTTTTATTATTACTGTGTGACTTGTGTCCGTTCTTTTTGCAGGAACAGAATTATTATGAGTTTAATATCAATCTGTGGTGGTTCTCTGTGGGGGGATATATGTGAGTTAGGTCATAAACACGGTGGGCGTGTCGTGCTCTCGCGTGTGGTGAGGCGGAGTCACCGTTTTCCCGTAACAGCACGTCCCTGAGCGTTTTTATTCCTCTTACACCACGGCGACCCGTCGTTTAGAATTCATTAAAGAAAGACACCTCGTACTTTTTTATCCGTTTATAGTTACGCTCAATTTTCCGAAACACGTTCGTTCCTGCTCTCGCTTTACGTTACAGCAGCTGGGAAACAAAAAGCAGAAACTCCGAGGTAACGAGGTTACGGCTTTACCTCTGAAACCGGAGACTCCTTACACAGAGTACGTAAATAAACCCGCCCTTACTTTCTGATTACAGACAGAACCTTGGATTTTACTTACAGATTTTTTTTCTTTTTTTTTGTTGTTCTGAGATTTTACTCACTTGTTTTTATATGTATATTTATTTCTGTTTTTATATATCCACCCTTCTTTTTATTTCTAAGTTTACTTGTTGTTAATAATATCGTAAGCTGTGGAAAAAAAAAAAAAAAATCAGATCACCCAAAACTGTGGAAATAAAAATATAAATAAATAATTATATTTATATGGTAAAAAACAACAACAAACAAAAAGAATCCGAAATATTAAATATAGAAATCCGACTCATTAAGTGACGATAATTGTTTACGTTTGTACACATGAATAGTTTCCAGATTCCACAATTAAATAACAATTAAAATAACTCGTTGACAAAAAGCGAAATAAAAAAAAGAGTGAATTAATACACCAAAAGAAATCTGCATGCCCGATCACAACAAATACACAGTACAGAAAGCAAACACACTGTAGGGGGCGCTAATCACTCACAGGAAGTGATCTGTGTGGAAAAATTCATCTGCAAAGCACAACACACGTTTCTTGTTCTTTATTAGTAATGATTTATTTTTTCTTTTCTTTTTTTACATCGTTGTAATCAAATCAGTCGTAATCAATTCAGCAAAGCCACATCTGATTCAAATTTGAGATTTGTTGGTTTTTTTTTTTTTGGCCGTTAAAGAAATTTTCGAACAAAAATTCAAATCAGCCGGAATGGTGTGTACAATTTTTCGGCGCCCTAGCGTGCACACCCTACCTGTGACTGTATGTTAGCGCCCACCTGCGGCGCCGGGTACGAGTCCCCGTTCAGAGACTGAACGCTCATGAACAAATCGCCGGAGTGAGACATGTTAAAAGACGCAGCAGAACCTGAGAGAGAGAAACAGACCGAGAGAGAGAGAGAGAGAGAGAGAGAGAGAGAAAACAGAGGAGGAAAGACAGGTGAGACAGACAGGCGTCGTGCTCATGCAGCAGGGGGTGAGACAGGTGTTACTGTTAACAGACACTAAATAAAACGCACGACAAAAACACAGAAATCTTTCGTTTAGTAAATAAAAGCTGGAACACGCTCGGGTCTGAGCGCATCACAGAGAGAGAGAGAGAGAGAGAGAGAGAGAGAGAGAGAGCGAGGGAGAGAGAGAGAGAGAGAGAGAGAGAGAGAGAGAGAGAGAGAGAGAGAGAGAGAGAGAGAGAGAGAGAGAGAGAGAGAGAGAGAGAGAGAGAGAGAGAGAGAGAGAGAGAGAGAGAGAGAGAGAGAGAAAGAGAGAGAGAGGAGAGAGAGAGAGAGAGAGAAGAGAGAGAGAGAGAGAGAGAGAGAGAGAGAGAGAGAGAGAGAGGCGGGGAGAGAGAGAGAGAGAGAGAGAGAGGCAGAGAGAGAGAGAGAGAGGCGGGGAGAGAGAGAGAGAGAGAGAGAGAGAGAGAGGAGGGAGAGAGAGAGAGAGAGAGAGAGAGAGCGAGGAGAGAGAGAGAGAGAGAGAGAGAAGAGAGCGAGGGAGAGAGAGAGAAGAGAGAGAGAGAGAGGAGAGAGAGAGAGAGAGAGAAGCGAGGAGAGAGAGAGAGAGAGAGAGAGAAGAGGAGCGAGGGAGAGAGAGAGAGAGCGAGGGAGAGAGAGAGAAGAGGGGGGAGAGGGGAGAGAGGCGAGGAGAGAGAGGGAGAGAGGAGAGAGAGAGAGAGAGAGGCAGGGAGAGAGAGAGAGAGAGAGACGGTGCCATTCCATCCGTTTATTAAACACTAAATAAAACATTTTACTGGATTAATAGCCAATCAAAAGTAAACAAATATTATGTAAATATAATTAGTTAGCTAATAAGTTATGTAATTAATAATTACTCATCATTAATGAATGAAAGAAAGTTGATGTAAGCACCACTGGTTAAAGGTAAAAAAAGAAAAGAAAAAAAAAAGTAAAGCACACGGTAAAATTTTAACCATAAGTTCGAAATATGCAAAAAGTATAAACAAAGAAACAAACAAATAAATAACATTAAATGAACAAATAACTAAGAAGATTGATCTATGCACCGCTAGTCCTGAAAGGAAAGTTAAACAAAGAATATAACTGTTAGTCAAAACAGGGGCGAAAAGTTCAAATAAAATTAAATACTGTATAAACTAGAAAATGCAATGCCAGTCAAAAGAAAAAAAGGGGGGGGGGGTTTAAATAAACAAACAAACAAATATATTCACGCCGAGTCAAAGGTTTTTTTTAGCATCATATATTAAATGTACATAGAAAATGATGCTAAATTATTTTAACTTCTAAATGATTGAATTGCTTTAATCGGAAAAAGATGATCCGAAATGCTGTTTAATTAGCGTCGTTATAAATATGAAAGAGAATGTTAAGTATTAAGTGAACAAAACTCACATACACACGGTCGCTGGAAAGTTAAACAAACAAACAAACAAACAAACAAACAAATAACTATACTTGTGTTCTGCTGGTCAAAAGGGGAAAAAAGTACAAAATGAAAACATTCCTAAAACGTAGTGACAGTAACGCTGAGTAAACATACACGCTAGCTGTACACACTACACCAGGAGGTGGCGCTACACGCTGCAGGCTCAATCTGCTACCTCGAAACGAACAACAATGTTTTTTAAATTGTTATTTAAATATGAGCGATTCACTTAGGCTTAAACACTTAGACGGTTAAAAATGCATTTTAGGCCAGCGTTAGAGCGGCGCTTTGGACTCCAGCCTCAATACATTACGCTAATGTTTATCGTAGAAGATGCATTAGCAGCTTAGCGTCCGAAAGCACTGCATTCTCCGGGAGAAAAAAAAAAGAAAGAAAGGAGAAGAAAGAAAAAAAAAAAAACCACGCCAGAGTGATGGATGCGCATGTTTCAGTCATTTAGGAAGCGCTAATCGAGTCACGCAAGGAATCAAGGAGCGCTATTTGTGCTTTAATGGAGGACGAATCCCCCAGATGTTTAAGGGACCGGGACTTTAACTTAATTTGTCCACAAAAAGCCACAGAGCGCTAATCGAATGCGCACGAGCCGCTAATCACTCTCAGGGCCGTAATGACGAACAAAAGGTCACGCCGGACACAGCAGGCCATTTACCTGAAGCGCTGTTCGCTAACGTTAAGACAGACGCTAACACACACACACACACACACACACACACATACACACACACACGAGGAGATTTATTAGTGTGGAGTTAATGATGATAAAAAAGCGAGAGAGCTAACTGTAAGGACTGGAGAACAGATCATTTTTCCGTTATTCGAATTTTATGCTAATACGTTATTGTTTCTATAGTAACAGCTCGTTCACGGGGACTCGTACGGATAAAAATGAAGAAAAAAAAACTCGGTAACGCTGATGTGGCGTAGTTTTCTTAAAGGAACGAGACGTTTGCGCTTCCGTACGGAAGGAGTCTCCAGTGTCAGCGCTTTGCTGAGGTCAGAGGTACAGTAAAGCGGTGACAAAAAGCAGGACGTGTTCTTTAATAAAGGAAAAATGTGTTGGTAAATCGCTGCGGTGGAAAAGGAGCGCAACACTTCATCAACCTCCCGGGTGCTGACTGAGTGTTTACCCATAATGCACTGCAAGCACACGTAAGGTTACAGTCTGAGATTCGGCCGTGAGCGCTTCTAAGACTCGGTGTAATGGAATACAGGTTAATCTCGTGATCGGGTTATCACACTAATATGTAATCAGCGGTAACTGAGGAGTAATTTGAGGTGATAATGTGATGTAATAACGACTCACCGGCGGAGTTGGGCGTGGAGGGCGAGTTGGCCTGGCTGCCCTGAGCAGAAGCGCTGGCGGCGTTGACGGCCGTTCTGGCGGCGTACATGTTCGCTTCCTCCTGGAACTTTCCGATGTTTTTCTTGTACCTGATCCTCTTGTTCCCGAACCAGTTCACACCAAAAAAAATAAAACCTTTCCTTTTTTCTTCTTCTTCTCTATTACGTTAACACCGAACAAAAAAAAAAAATTTTACTGTTTTTTTTTTTTTTTTTTTTTTGGCGGCTCGCTAACTTAGCTACTGCTAGTACGGTCTGAGATGTGATGATGTCATCAGGCCCGTTTAACCCTGCGATGGGAAGACGTGTGGAATAAAGAGTAAACCTGGGAGACGGTGATGGAACATTTCTTGGCCAGTTCCTCTTTCGCTTCCTCGCTGGGATACGGGTTACTGAGGTGCGAGTAGAAATACTCGTTCAGGATCTCCGTGGCCTGCTTGTTGAAGTTCCGCCGCTTCCGTCTGCCAGAGACACGAGGACGATATTAAACAGTTTCTGAATCAAATGAATGAACTTAAAAGTTTCTCTGTGAGCGTAGCAGATGAGCGCCGGGTCAGATTATCCTTCACACCGCGGACACGTCCACGCGCTCTTCCTCTTTTAAAAAAAACCTAAAAAACACTGCGTCTAAGACGGCGAATTAACAGTCAGTGCTGGATCGAGTGCTATTCTACGCGCTGCTGTATAATGAGAGCGGAAGCCATTTTGTTTCGCGGTGATTAATGCGATAATTACAACTCGGACTAATCAGGCAGTAATACATCGGATGTACGCCAGACTCCGATTAGACCTCATCTTACCAGTCTGTACTTTCTATCCCTTTATCTATGCCTTTTCTATCCAGATTTATTTCAGGTTGAAAGGCGAGTGTTGGCGTTTAGACGTTATTGTTACACCTCGGAGGCGTGAAGTACACGTGAAGTGATTTTAAGCAAGCGCGCGAACCGGCTCTGAATACCAGGGAAGTTCGCGTGCAGAATGTTCTCGTCGCTACACGATAAGCCCTCGGAAGCGGACGGAGGTTTTGTGCGTTAGCGTGATGAGAGTGATGAACTCACCTGGCGTCGAGGAAGCGCGAGCGCAGGATCATCACGGCTTCGCACGTGCTCTGCTTGAGCTGCATCTGTATGGAGCTGAACTTGCGGTGGATGATGCTGACCATGCGCTCGATCTCTTTGGGGGAAATGGGACGCGTGCGAGACTGTTCTCGCAACAGGTTCATCACGTGGGTAGTAAACTCGTTACACGCCTAAACACACACACACACACACACACTTATCACAACCCCACAACACTAGTCTATTCAATGACTTTTACTTCACTTTTGCACTTTTTAACCTCGCCATTTCGGTGCATTACTAATGACTCAATCTAGCTGACGTCAGCTATACACGTGTCTCACGTTAGCGAAGACACATAACGTGAAACACATTACATTTTGTTTGACGGTAAACGAACTCGAAACATTCTCCGCTTACCGTGACCGAAAAAATTAGTCGAGACGAAAGATTGCGAATGTGAGGTTGGGGGAAAGGGGGCGGGGCTTACAAGGGAATAAGTTATTTTGATTGGAGGGTTTCAAACACTTGCGCAACTGTGAATCGATCCAGATTTATACCTCGTTCGGTACCTTATCTGCTGTTTTTACCTGGGGGGGGGGGGTGGTGGTGGTGTGGGGGGGGGGGGGTGGCGACTGCTCTTTCGGCGTATTTCTGAGCGACACTCCGTACTTTACGTAAGTTAAAACTCAGCGCTCCTGAGCAACATGCGTTCGTATTTAAAGGTGAAGTAACACAATAATAATAAGAACGTAGAATAACGTTGATGATGTTAAACTAGAATCTAACGTAAAATAAAACCGTGGTGGTTTATCGTCGCTGTCTGCGATGTGTTCTCTGACCTGTTCGTATTTCTCCAGCTCCGTGTGGTAGATCTGTCGTATCTGAGTCAGTTTCGCTCTGTAGTCCGAATGCTCCACCGAGTTGTCGTTCCCGGTTCCGCCCACCGCCGCCGCAGCCGCCGCGGCCACCGCCGAAGCCCCGCCCCCTTTCTCGGGTCCGGACACGCCCTCGGCTAAGAGCATGTTGTCCAGTCGCATGAGCTGAGGGTCGGGAGGCTCCTCGTCCTGCGCGCCGCGAATACTCAACACTGAGGAACACAAAAACCCACACAAGACACAAGATATTAAAACAAAAAAAAACCACGGCGCTGCTGAGTTCCGGATTGTGATTGGTCAGAAGAGAAGGTGTTGATTAGTTCTCTATAACAGCAGCTCTGACAGTAGCGCAGGTTTATATTAACGCGCCCGCTCTATTGTTTCCATAGTAACAGCGACGACTTGCGGTGATCTTTTCTTTTTTTTTTTTAAACATTTACGGAAGGAGTCTCCAGTGTTAGTGCTTAGTAACAGTCAGAGGAGACGGACGAGTTCACGGCTTGTCGTCGCGGCTGCGTCTCGTTAACTTCGAGAGAGAGAGAGAGAGAAAAAAGCGAGGTTGCCGAGGGAACGACCGTTTACAGCGGCTAGAACGTAAACGAGAACAGGAACTTGTTAGATGTAACTATAAACGGTTACGAAATCCAAAAAAAAAAATGATCGTAAATGTTGGCAAACCGCAGTGGTCTAAGAGAAATAAAACAGTTTAGAATCATTATCAGTGCTGTAAATACGTATTCGCCAGTTTTCGTTTTTTTTATTTTTATCTTAATGATTATATTTATTACTGATAATTAGTCTCTGGTTGACCTTGGATGACCTTTAGTTATCATTTTCAAAGGTTTCAAGTCTTTTCCCAAAAGATAAATACACACGTATACACACGTGATTACATTTATAGCTAACAAATATTGATATATTTTCATTCGCTGGCTGCAGTGTTCCTTTAAACCCTCGACCCCGGCGAGTTTTATGCGAATATACGTAAAGAACCGCCTCATATCCACATCTCGCCCGCATAACTCATGACGTCAGATCCGAGAAGACACTACATTTTGAAAACCTCGTGCGAAACGGATGAATACGTGTACAACCCGGATGAAAACGCCAACACGCCAGGCTTTAATGGCATTAAGACGAGACTGGAACATCAGCGTGAGTGATGCGAAGCTGATCCACGGCCTTCATTATAATCGCTCTTCGCCGCGATCGAATCGCGGCTCGAACACCGATCCTGGCAGGAGTGAAGATAATAAAACCGTCATTTCATCACTCCACGCTGTAATCTTGGGTAAATAATTTGCCCTCACCTCCTGCCAGAGCTCGTTTTTCTTCGCCAACGTACCGACTCGCCACGCACACATCAGCAATACATTACAACGACTTTATTCCATCATTTATCAAAAACTCATACGGAATATTCCTCCGCTGATCTTTATTATAGAAGAAACCGTTATTGCCCCGAAACGCTGAGACAGAACCAGTGTTTGGCTGTGTCTAAAACAATATATATATACATTATATATATATATATAAGTATATAGATTATATTCTATATCTTGTCCACTGGAATGAATGCCGGTCATTAATAAAAGAAACTGACACTGAAAAATATTAGACGGAAAAGAACGTCGGATAACTCTGTTCGTTTTCCCTGAAAAAAATTTACACATATAATCTTACAAATAAATGACTAAATAAACACATGGGCATGTATTTTCCAACATGACACGACACCCTCGAGTTCTTTCTCTCTAAATCAGACAAATATTTACGTTTTTTTATTTTACACAACTGTAACTAAAATCATTACATCCATTCCTGCAGTTGTAAATATTTCCACTAGGGGGCGAATAGTATTAACGGTGAATTCTGCCAAATCGGCGTCAGTCGGCCGTTAAAAACTCGAGACGCGGTGTGAGACGGGCGTGGCCGCGCCGTACAGGCTCGGGTCGGCGGTCGCAATAAAAACGTACCAACGACTGTATGTTTACGTTTTTTGAAAAAGAATCTTTCGGCCAGTCGTTATAAAGCAGCGAAGGATTTTGGTCACATGACCGTCAAGTTATCTAACTGGTTATACACGCAAATTCCCCACTCTACAATAGATTTAAAAAAAAAGAGTCAGAAAGATGGTTTATTTGTTTCTGTCGCGTATTTAGCAGACGAGCAGCATTCACTGCAGCAGGAATTTACAGCACATTCGTTATTTGCAGCACACAGAGTAAACGATATCGGTTTACCGTAACAGACCGGTACCGTTTAACCGATTCGGGTCAGCGCTAGTTCTTGTGTAACGGCGAGGACGAGCCAGGAGTGTGTGTATCTCACACAGGTGTGTGTAAACGCGCAGCGGTGATCTGTCCGTAGTTGCAGGTGTGAGACGCTCCGCCTGCTCTGTTTTCCGTCTCCCACAAGATGTCTCTATCGCTCTTTACAGAAGAATAAATAAACACGACAGGAGCGCGCACTCCGCCGATAGTAACAAAGAAAGGAAAGAAAAAAAAAAAAAAACCCTTGCCATGCGACACAACGGGCTCATAAACGATCGGCGCTCGGCGTGTGTGTGTGTGTGTGTGAGCTAACGTTACACTTCACTTCGCTTCACGTCACATCACAGCAGTCACCGTGACAACCATCAACCACCTCGGGTTACGAAAGAGAAATAAATTCATAAATAAAAAGAAAGAAGAATTAAGAGGACGGAGCATAACGTGCGTCTAAAAGAATCCTGGATTGAGGTAATAAAAACAGATTACTGCTACAATTGGTCCCTAAATAATCGAATAAATCACAACGCACGCACAAAACCAGGTCTAATATAATATAATATAATATAATATAATATAATATAATATAATATAATATAATATAATATAATATAATATAATATAATATAATATAATCCAAATGATGCAAGATCTTAAAGTGAAGTAATACAGCTTAAATGATTTTCACCTAAATGATGTTTATACAGGTCCAATTCTTATGAAATAAATCCTGAATCATTGTAATATAGCCGAACTAATGCGGACATTAAACCGGAGATAATCTTATGCATCACGAAATAAACCTGAAAGCCAGATTCAGGATCATTTAAAGTAACTCCTGGCAAAATAATTCCCGAGTTTTTAAACTCCCGAGTTTAGTGCGAAGGAGTCCTGAACCGTGTGCGGTGTATCCCGGACGACGGTCGGATCAATCCAGGTTTAAGAGAGGAATCTAATAATAATAATAACGCTCCAGATCACTTTCTAAATTCAACCCATAAAAGCGGACTGTACACTTGGCAGGAAAAATCGATATGAATAATTCATAATGCGTGGAATAAACAGAGCTTGCTAATTCAATACAATAAAGCTAAACGAAGGTGATATAGCGCTATAATCAACCCAAAGAATTATTCAAATATCATTATTCCACTATTAAAGACCAAAAAGGTAAATATGGTTATTAATAGGACACATTACAGCACTATATATATATATATATATATATAAATAAATAAATAAAACAATAACTATGTATAATATATGAAATATATAATGTAAGGTATTTATACTTTTAACCCTCAAGTATGTGCTAAACGAGTGTCGCAAAAAAAAAAAAAACTTTATTTAAAGGGAAAAAAGTAACGTAATTAAAATCACGAAGCGAATGAAATCCGGCAGATTTACAGACGACGCGTTCGGTGCGGTGGTTGTCGTATGTTCGTATTTAAGATCGTAAATAAACGGACAGAGCTACAGGGCCAGAACGCCGGGATTCAGCGCGAAACCCCGCAGGTCAAGAGTTCAGCGTCGGGGTTGGGATTTCTCCGGAGAGCCGGCATCCTGCTTCATCAGTTACTTCTTAATTCCATTTCGTTTGGTTTATGTAAATCTCGGAGAGACGCATTACGTCTCGCAGCCTCGTTTATAAAACCGCAAAAGACACGGAGTTGTTCATCAGAGTTTGTCGTAAACCTGTTTTCATTTAGACTGAGCGATGTGTGTGTGTGTGTGTGTGTGTGTGTGTGTGTGTGTGTGTGAGTGTGTGAGTAGTTCCTTCTGCCCGAACATCCAGCAGGGATATGCTCATCTGGAGACGAACTCTAATGAGGCAAATAATGATTTGTGTCTTCCAACGAGATCCTCCAGTGAAGGAGTAAACGGATTACGTAAATACAATAAATACAGATAATCGTACAATTCCCTTCGCCGTGGCTTAATTACCCCAAACCGACGCCATGCACTTTATTTATTTTGATTCAGTAATGGCATTGCAATCAATTAGGCCGTAATGCTGCCAGCTGCTTTCTGTGTGTGTGTGTGTGTGTTGTGTGTGTGTGTGTGTGTGTGTGTGTGCAGCTGTTTAGCTGAACTGAACCACATTAACCGTTATTAATGGATAAATGATTTCCCCTCTCTCTGAATGCAAACGTGAGTAAGTATGAAGTGTGTGTGTGTGTGTGTGTGTGTGTGTGTGTGTGTTGTCCTCTGATTTGGATCGGATACGAACACACAGGAGATACAGTCGTGGTACGGGTTAAAGGGATCGATGGGGATTTGAAAGAAAAGCTGAATTTCTCCATAAAACCCGAGTTTATTTCCAGAGCAGAGTCAGCATTCGATCCTCACGCCGGTTCGCTATAAAGAACGGAAAACGCACGACGTTTGCGCGACGGTGTTTAAAAAGCCGCTGCAGACGAGTTATTTTAACGCAAAACCAGACCGAAAATAAATAAATAAAAAATAAATAAATAAACCGTCTTCCTGCTATTAATATTCTTTGAAATCTCAAGTAAAAAAGAACAAAAACAATTATGGGTTCTGGTGTTGCTTTGTTGTTGTTGTTTTTTTAAATTCCGGTTATTCTCTAACCTCCGCCTGCCGTCTGAACTGTACAGGTATCAGAGATACCAGGGTAGACCACGCATCAGATTGGATGTAGAAAGTGAAACTGCTGTGGCCCAGATCCGGCCCGCACCGGACACGTTCGTCCGGCCGTTCGTACCGCGTGGAATGATGACGCTTGGGCGGTCCGCTCCTGGTTGCCAGATTTGGGCCACAAGCTAGCCATGGCAATGTTTCATGTGCTACATTTTTTTCCAAAGGTGGCCCACATTCGTTTTGTGATATTTGGGCTATATTCACTAATCCCCACACGGGCCGCTTTAGGGTCACGTCCAGATCACACGCTGCCGTGAGCGCCGCAGCGCTGCCTAAAAAGACACGCTTGTGATTCAGGGTATTTGGGACATATTTGCTATTTTACACGTGAGACAGTTCAAGCTCGTATCCATTTTTGTCCGGTCCAAAAGAAGGCCAGCCGCACGGCCTGAAGTGGCCCACATCCGCATGCTATCTAGGCGTGGCCGAGCTAATCAAACGGCTGATTGGGTGGTAGTTACAACCATCGGCGCGGACAAACAAGCCATCGATTCGTTAGCGAGCGATCCTTGTAGATTTCGCCGAGTTCATTTTGTGATCAGCCAACCGAAGACGCTGGATTCCGCGAAGATTTTTGCGCGCTCTTTCGCAGCGATGTTTGTTGGTAAACGAGACCTTTTAGCCGAACGTCAATCGAAGACGGCTTCGGCCGAACGGGTGTCGCGGCGACGTCACGTGACGCACGACGTGACAGCGAAGATAGTTAGTTGTTACGTGACGTGACTCGTAGCTCAGGTTCTGTCTTTGTGGCTGGTGTTTGTGCAAAAATCCCTTAAAAATCCGAACGGGTGTCATGTTCACGTTCTCCATCACGGTAAATACCTCATGCATTTTCATGCAGTCTAACCACACACACACACACACACACACACACACACACAGGCTCCCTGCGAGCGCCTTTGAATGAAAGCATGTTTAATTAATGATGCTGAAGTTCTCCGTCACAATTAAGAAGATGAACGGTCAAACAAGGCACCGGAGAAAAGCCCTGACGATGAAAAGTTTGTCTTCCTAAAGTGCTGCTGAGGATACAGTAATCTGACACACACACACACACACACACACACACACACACACACACTTTTACTGCACTTGACACTGACAGATATGACAGGAGGATTTATAGCGGAGCTGAAACACCTCGCGTTTAGCGTGATGTATGTGACTATAAAAAATACGAATAAATTAAAAATGAAAAAAAAAAAAAAATGCTGTCCATCATTTAATCGCTCCGAGGAGAAAATACGAATCGAGGCTTCGTCTCCAACACGCAGCTCCACGCCGACTCTACACGAACATATAAACAAATATATAGAACTAGCTTTAATGCTTGTTCTGTGTATGCTGTGATCTCATGTGTTACCCATAATGCACTGCGAGCAGATGTTGTAATATAGACAGACAGCAGAAGACGTGCGTAAGATGTGTGTAAGACGTGAACTCACGACGTCGTGATGGGAATGTGTAACAGCTAGTGATCCTGATTTAGGTTTTTGTGAACAAACCCGTTATTTACCGTTACCCGGTAATACTTAATGACAAAAATACCAACCAATCCACGTTACGGTTAGCCTAGGGTTAGGGATTAGGGTTAGGGTTAGCCTAGAGTTAGTATAGAGTTAGGGATTAGAGTTAGCCTAGGGTTAGGGTTTAGGGTTAGCCTCGGATTAGGGTTAGCCTAGAGTTCTGGTTAGCCTAGAGTTAGGGTTGGGCTAGCCCAGGGTTGGCCTAAGGTTATGGTTATCCTAGGGTTAGGGTTAGCCTAGGGTTAGGGATTAGGGTTAGCCTATGGTTAGGGATTATGGTTAGCCTAGTGGGGTTACTAGGATGGTGCCTAGGGTTGATGGAGGTTAGCCTATACTAGGTTAGGGATTAGGGTAGGTTAGCCTAGGCTAGGTTAGGGTAGCCTAGGGTTGGGTTAGAGGGTTAGCCTAGGTTAGAAGGGTTAGAGTTAGCCTAGGGTTAGGGATTAGGGTTAGAGTTAGCCTAGGGTTAGGTTTAGGGTTAGCCTAGGGTTAGGGTTAGCCTAATCCTAACCCTGTCTCATGACATCATTTATTATTATATCGATGCTATGTTGTATACAGCGCTATCGTGCGCTAGTTAGCCTTTTAGCAAGCAAGCAGATAATTAGCTAGCTGCGATACGACATTATAAATCGATTAATTTTTTTTTTGCATCAGGTTTCTGGGAGGTAATTAATCTGATGACGGTCCAGGAAAAAGGTTCCTCGGTTCTCTAAACAGAGAGGAGAAGGCGAGGAAAATGGAGCGAGAGAGAGAGAGAGAGAGAGAGAGAGAGAGAGAAAAGAAGATGAGAGAGACACAGAAGGACAGAGACAGAAAAGAAAGACAGAGAGAGATAAGAAGAAGAAGAAGAACATAGAGACCCAGACGAGAAACTGAAGAGATCGAGACAGAGAAGGAAGGAAAAGAAGAGACAGACTGTGAGAGTGAGATGGTCCAAAGGAGAGAGAGAGAGACAGAAACAGAAAAATAGAGTGAGACAGAGAGAGTGAGACAGACAAGGGAAGGTGTCAATTAAAGGAATGAAGGCTGGTGCGTGTGTGTGCGCGTGCGTGTGTGTGTGTGTGGTGTTGACAGCTGGCTGGAGTCGAGCTGACAGCCGTCACATTAAGCAGCTTTGGTGGCCTGCACACATACACACACACACACACACACACACGTCTGAAAGTGGAGGCTCTGGTGCTGCAGTGATTAGCGTTGAACCCCTGCAGCTATCGCTAATAACAGTTATTAGCATCTGTAGAGTTCTGGGAGAGTTTTTACACTCTGATCAGGTTTAGAGTTTCAACAACCACCGAACAACTGAACATTCACTGAACAACCACAGAAAACCCCTGTATAACCGCTGAACCAGCACACAACCACTGAACCGGCATTGAACATTCACAGTACAACCACAAAAAATACTGTACGACAACAGAATCACCACGGAACAACCAGCGTACGACCACAGAATCACCGCGGAACAACCAGCGTACGACCACAGAATCACCGCGGAACAACCAGCGTACGACCACAGAATCACCGCGGAACAACCAGCGTACGACCACAGAATCACCGCGGAACAACCAGCGTACGACCACAGAATCACCGCGGAACAACCAGCGTACGACCACAGAATCACCGCGGAACAACCAGCGTACGACCACAGAATCACCGCGGAACAACCAGCGTACGACCACAGAATCACCGCGGAACAACCAGCGTACGACCACAGAATCACCATGGAACAACCAGCGTATGACCACAGAATCACCGCGGAACAACCAGCGTACGACCACAGAATCACCGCGGAACAACCAGCGTATGACCACAGAATCACCGCGGAACAACCAGCGTACGACCACAGAATCACCATGGAACAACCAGCGTATGACCACAGAATCACCGCAACACGACTACCACCACAGAATCATTATGGAACAACCAGCGTATGACCACAGAATCACCATGGAACAACAAGCGTCACGACCACAGAATCACCGCCGGAACAACACAGCGTAATTACCAGAAAAACACGAACAACAGCGTATGACCACAGAATCACCGGCGGAACAACCAGCCTACCACCAGAATCACCATGGAACAACCAGCGTATGACCACAGAATCACCATGGAACAACCAGCGTACGACCACAGAATCATTATGGAACAACCAGCGTATGACCACAGAATCACCGCGGAACAACAAGCGTACGACCACAGAATCACCGCGGAACAACCAGCGTACGACCACAGAATCACCGCGGAACAACCAGCGTATGACCACAGAATCACCGCGGAACAACCAGCGTACGACCACAGAATCACCATGGAACAACCAGCGTATGACCACAGAATCACCATGGAACAACCAGCGTACGACCACAGAATCATTATGGAACAACCAGCGTATGACCACAGAATCACCATGGAACAACCAGCGTATGACCACAGAATCACCATGGAACAACCAGCGTATGACCACAGAATCACCGCGGAACAACCAGCGTATGACCACAGAATTACCGCGGAACAACCAGCGTATGACCACAGAATCACCGCGGAACAACCAGCGTACGACCACAGAATCACCGCGGAACAACCAGCGTACGACCACAGAATCACCGCGGAACAACCAGCGTACGACCACAGAATCACCGCGGAACAACCAGCGTACGACCACAGAATCACCGCGGAACAACCAGTGTACAATTAGACTACAACAACCGAATAAACCCTGAACATTCACTGTACAACCAGCATACAACACAACCCCAAACTAACCAACCACACAAAACACTGTACAACCGCTAGACAGCCGCTGAATACTGACCGTACAGCCGCACTCTTTCTGAGATATCGTTCACTTTGATCACAAACAGACAGGAAGTAGCTGATGTGGTTGACTGTAATGATGTTTTTCAGAGTGAATTATTTATTGATTGATTTTTTTTTTCATGAATAAATAAATGTTTTTTTTCTTGGTTTGTTTTTTTTTACAACATAAAATAACATTCTTCAGATATCCAATAAAGTATGAACAAACAGGTTTCTTTTTGTTGTTGTTTTTTTAATAACGCTACACTAGCGTGTCGCGGTCGTGTTTACACACACAGCGTATATCAGTCTGCGCGCCGCGTCTCGCACAAACCCGCGTGACGATCCCGATCTGATCTTATCGCGTCTCCACATCCTCCTGGACCTGGAGCGCTCTCTCGACATTATCGTTTTTAATCATTTATTTCCAAATGAAGAACGAAGAGAAACAACAAGGTCATTTTTTTTTGAACTTGTGTAAAAATGTTTAAAAGTAGAGAGGCAGAGAATATACAGTATATAACTATATATATATATATATATATATAAATTAATATGAAGAATTCCAGTGTATATATATATATATATAAATAACACAGTTTTTATATATATTATCTCCTTGTTGTTGTTTGTTTATATTTGTTTTTATAATATCTAATAATAATAAACACATGATCAATTGTGCAGATGGAAAGGACGTGTGATATTTATTTTCAGGTCAATAAAACGTGTGTGTGTGTGTGTGTGTGTGTGTGTGTGTGTGTGTGTGTGTGTGTGGTACTGCTCGCCTCCAGATAACACTGTTTAACCCGACACGAAGACCTGAGTGATTAACAGGACGGAAACAAAATCAGAAGGAATAACGTATGACCTCTCTGTGTTTCCGTGAATAAGCGATAAACCGTGTGTGTGTGTGTGTGTGTGTGTGTGTGTCGGCTCTTAAAGATGGGAAATGATTCCTCTGAGACAGTGACAGTGATCACGGTCAGAATTAATTATGCACGCTTTGCTTCTTCCCGCTCAGCTCATACTGAATCCTACTAATCTAATCCGGCCGGCGCGCCATCATTTCTTCCCCGCCGTGTGTGTGCGTGTGCGTGTGTGTGTGCGTGTGTGTGTGTGTGTGTGTGCGTGTGTGTGTGCGTGTGTGCGAGAGAGTGTATGGCGCCAGCAATAATGCGACTTCGGGGAATCTAAATCCGGCGTGTTCCATACATCGACGGCGAGCTCGCGGAAGTAAACAGAGTCCCGATTTCTGACACACGGCAGAGTTCGACAAAAAAAACGGACTACGGCATCCCGCGGGAAATACGGCAGATTAGACCACTAAACGTAGCGGGGAAAATAATCCGCAATATCGTCCGATATCGACGCGTACGATCAGGTCGGAAGTCTAATCAATCCCAGTGCGGCTTGATCCGTTCGCGAAGATCAAACACTAGCGCGTTCAAATATTTTACTCTTTTAGCATACTGTAACCGAGACGAATCGGTGTTTCCATGGCAACCCAGACCACTGTGCGTACTCGTACGTACGACGTAATAAAACATCCGGTACGGCGGACTCGCTTTTAGAACCCAGAAGACGATTCTTTTACAGCATCTGCGAGCGTTTTAATCCTCTTGTTCCACTGAATACAATTTTCTATTTATTTATTTTTTTTTTTTAAAAAGACGTTTTTATCCGTTTATAGTTACATAAACGGGTCGGTTCCTGTTCTCGCTCACGTTACAGCAGCTATAAACACTCGTTCCCTCTCCAAAATGTCGCAGGAGAAAAAAAAACAACAAAAGCCTAACCGGAGACACTGAAGACTCCTTACATAAATGTTAAATAAACATCTGGTCACAATATATATACAAGGAGGTGTCGCTATAGAAACGATAACATATTAGAACGGTTAGCTGTGCGTTAATATAAACCTGTGATGCGTTTCAAATCAACAACCTTCCGGCCAATCAGAACGCAGAACTCGACAGCTCCGTGGCGTAAACGATATTAAGTATGAGCCAGGTGTGTGTGTGTGTGTGTGTGTGTGTGTATCACTCAGGGGTGTGATTGTGTGTAAGATTGACGGCTCCGTCCCGATCTCGGCCGTGTCGAGGGTCAGACTCGGTGACCGCGCGGCCGTGTTAATCCTCCTCCGTGTCGCCATGACGTGTTTAAAGACGTGACACACTTCACCAAGCGCCGCTCTCTGACTGCTGACGAGTTCATGTGCAAGTAATTAACGGTAATTAATCCTTAATTACCATAATTAGCCGAGTCGCAGTAGATTAAACCACATCTGGAGGAAGACAGAAGGGGGCCGGCGAGCGAGGAGGCACGCTTTTCTTTCTTTCTTCTTCTTTTTTTTCCCCATTTCATTTTTTTTTCCTGGAGGAAGTCGACTTAGACGCTAAAGCTAACACGTTTCATTTGTTGTTTTTTTTATTATTCATTTCCTGTTCCTGTTAAAGTCTCATGATGGTGTGATACATCGCAATGTTGCGCTGTAAATATCTGAACTAAACACACTGACCATGTTACGAGGTTATTATCCTTTTATTATATAAAGACTTGGTTATTATATATTATATAAATGTTTTCATCATTATTTAGAAATAACGATCTATTTAATGAATTAAATTAATTACTTTATTAGGAAACAGTTTCCACTAGCAATGTTTCTTTTCTTTAATAAACATATAAACTGATTTTTTTTTTATTCAGGAAGACTTTTTCCTGAGTGTTTACACATGGCCGATAATAAACAAACAACATATATATATTTAACTATATTACATGTAATCTTTTATTTATTTTTTTTGCTTTTGAGGTAAAAATGATGACAGGTAATTAATTGATTAGTGAATATTTGTGAATGTATTATTTTCTTTTCTGCATGTGTTGATGATTTTGGATGAAATCGTCGTTTAATTAATTATTTATAACAGCGCTCACCTTTAACTAATTGTTTAATTGATTATGACACTGTTAATGTGACGATAATGAAGAATAATTACTTCACAAAATTGATTGTTTTAAACACACGGGACGACACGCCGAGCGCTTACACACGGACGATAAGTTCATTCATTAATTCATCATTTTAAAAATCTTTAAATATTTATTTATATATATATATATATATAATGTGTAATATTTTCATCTTTCTATTCTTTTTGTTTGGCTGAGGTTCAATAGAACTAAACAACAGCATCCTGATGCAAAAGGAATTGTAAATAAATTCTTATTACTGAACATTATACATTCTTTTAAATCTGTTCTTGCTGAAGTTTTTTGTTTTAAAAATGTTTTTGTATTTTTTTTATATTTCTTTATTTTTATTTACTTTAAACAGCACACACTTTAACTAATTAAAACATTAAGTGGACACACTGATGTGATGATCGTTAGCCGTTAACCGTGTTACTGGTGTTTGGCGACAATGGTGTTGTTTGGGTGTTGTTTGGTGGTAATGACTGTGTTTGGTGGTAATGACGGTGTTTGGTGGTAATGGTGTTGTTTGGTGGTAATGACGGTGTTTGGTGGTAATGGTGTTGTTTGGTGGTAATGACGGTGTTTGGTGGTAATGGTGTTGTTTGGTGGTAATGACGGTGTTTGGTGGTAATGGCGGTGTTTGGTGGTAATGGTGTTGTTTGTGGTTTTTTGGTAATAATGTTTATTTTTTGGTAATTAATTAGAGTAATGGTTTGTTTTGGTAATGATGGGTGTTTGGTGGTAATGAGGGTGTTTGTGGTAATGGTGTTGTTTGGTGGTAATGAGGGTGTTTGGTGGTAATGACTGTTTGGTGGTAATGGTGTTGTTTGGTGGTAATGATAGTGTTTGGGAAATTGGTGGTGTGTGGGTAATGGTGTTTGTGTAATGGTGTGTGGTAATGACTAGTGTTGGTGGTAATGGCGTTGTTTGGTGGTAATGGTGTTGTTTGGTGGTATGGCTTGTGTGGTAATGGTGTTGTTTGTAATGATTGGTGGTAATGAGTTTTTGTGGTAATGGTGTTGTTTGGTGGTAATGGTGTTGTTTGGTGGTAATGACGTGTTTTTTGGTGGTAATGGTGTTGTTTGGTGGTAATGAGGTGGTGTTTGGTGGTAATGGGTTGTTGGGATGGTATGGTGTTTGGGTGGTAATGGGGTGTTTGGTGGTAATGGTGTTGTTTGGGGGTAATGACTGTTGGGTGGTAATGGTGTTGTTTGTGGAATGTGTTGTTGTGTAATGGTGTGTTTGGTGGTAATGGTGTTGTTTGGTGGTAATGACTGTTGTTTGGTGGTAATGACGGTTTTGGTGGTAATGGTGTTGTTTGGTGGTAATGACAGTGTTTGGTGGTAATGACGGTGTTTGGTGGTAATGGTGTTGTTTGGTGGTAATGACAGTGTTTGGTGGTAATTGATTTTGTGGTGGTAATGGTGTTGTTTGTGGTAATGATGGTGTTTGGTGGTAATGATGTGTGTGGTAATGATGGTTTGGTGGAATGACTGTGTTTGGTGGTAATGATGGTGTTTGGTGGTAATGGTGTTGTTTGGTGGTGTTACTGACGGTGTTTGGTGGTAATGGTGTTGTTTGGTGGTAATGACGGTGTTTGGTGGTAATGACGGTGTTTGGTGGTAATGGTGTTGTTTGGTGGTAATGACGGTGTTTGGTGGTAATGGTGTTGTTTGGTGGTAATGGTGTTGTTTGGTGGTAATGGTGTTTGGTGGTAATGGTGTTGTTTGGTGGTAATGACGGTGTTTGGTGGTAATGACGGTGTTTGGTGGTAATGGTGTTGTTTGGTGGTAATGGTGTTGTTTGGTGGTAATGACAGTGTTTGGTGGTAATGACGGTGTTTGGTGGTAATGGTGTTGTTTGGTGGTAATGATGGTGTTTGGTGGTAATGACGGTGTTTGGTGGTAATGACGGTGTTTGGTGGTAATGGTGTTGTTTGGTGGTAATGGTGTTGTTTGGTGGTAATGACGGTGTTTGGTGGTAATGGTGTTGTTTGGTGGTAATGGTGTTGTTTGGTGGTAATGACGGTGTTCGGTGGTAATGGTGTTGTTTGGTGGTAATGGTGTTGTTTGGTGGTAATGACGGTGTTTGGTGGTAATGGTGTTGTTTGGTGGTAATGGTGTTGTTTGGTGGTAATGACGGTGTTTGGTGGTAATGGTGTTGTTTGGTGGTAATGGTGTTGTTTGGTGGTAATGGTGTTGTTTGGTGGTAATGGTGTTTGTTGTCGTTGGTCTGAGGGATGAAGTGAATGTGAATAAATAGCAGAGTTCAGTAAATGCTCATCTCTCTACAGGAAACTTCACCTTTAAGCTACAACACAAGGACACACACCATATGGCCCAACACACACACACACACACACACACACACACACACACACACACACACACACACACACACACACACACACACACGACAATCGCCCTTGGTGTTTATCTCTAAAATGTCTACATGTGACACCGAGGTCAGTGGGGTCATAAACACTCACCACTCTACTGTACGACCGCCAAAGAACTGAAAAAAAGAACTGAGCGAAAGAACAAAAGAAAGAAACGAAGGAAGAACAAAGCAAATGAGAAAACCGAGTGAAGGAACCAAACAAGAACCGCACAAGTGAAAAAAGAAAGAACGGAACTACAGAATAATTCGAATGAAAGAACGGAATGAAAGAGCGAGCAAAGTAACTAGAAGAACCAAAGGAAAGAAAGAAAGAAAGAAAGAAAGAAAGAAAGAAAGAAAGAAAGAGATGAATTGTGGGTAAATGTTTCGTTACTACACTAGTCACACCTACACTAGTCCTGCGTTCCTGTTTTTGTTCAACGAGGAACGCAGGAACATCTCGCTGGTTGAAATCCATCTCCTGCTCTTTTGTTTGTTCTTGAACTCCAGCGTGGACAGAAAAGGAAAACGAAACCCTAAACACAGCTACGAAAGCGACACACGGCTCGCACCGTAACACCATAACGCCACGCCGAGCGCTTAAACGGAGAAACACGCTACAGGTGGCACTGGTAAAGTAACAAAGCAAACCAGAACAGGAAACAGCGACCATATAAGGAAAAGTGGAGCGCTAAAAGGGAGGAACCATGAACGAAGAAGCTGGCAGGATGACAGAACTGAACCGTGACACATTTATTATCAAACGTGTATTAAACCAATCTGTAACCATCTCTGCTTGATGCCATAGAACATTATATTTATCTATTATACGTTTATTCTATTTCTACAGCTGAATATTCAAATCTTTATATATATATATATATTTCAAAAACCTCTTGGATTAACACATGTACCTTTAAGCTTTCTTCTTATGTTTTTTTTTTTTAAAGCAATTCATTTAGATCACGCTCTAAAATAAACACACACACACACACACACACACACACACACACACACGGAGATGACTGACGGTTGTTTTGCTGCCGAAAAGCAAAGTAAGAACCGATTTCTGGCAACCGAGGATACATTTTTAAATCTCAAAATAACTTCCCCGCTCTCGGCTGTTGGCCTGCAGTGTGTGTGTGTGTGTGTGTGAGTGTTTAATCAGAGTTATGTACAGCTCAAAGGAGGATTAGGCCAAACGCCACACCCCGAGGCCCGGCGTGTACCACTTAAATTTGTTACAATTAAAAATAAACGCAAACAAAAACACCAACAAACCGACAAACCTCTTCTCACTCAATGTGTCTTTTTTTGTTGATCGTATTAAATAAATAAATAAATAAACAAATAAATAAACACACCACTAAGACATGGCCTACAGGAAGCCAACGGTGTGTTTACACATAAATAACTTCACAGTGGAGCTTCAGACTGCTCGAATAGTTTTACACTGTTAGTGTCTCTCTCTGTCTTTTTCTCTCTCTCTCTCTCTCTCTCTCTCCTCTCTCTCTGTCTTTCTCTCTCCCTATCTCTCTCTGTCTCTCTCTATTTCTCTCTGTCTTTCTCTATCTCTCTCTCCATCTCTCTCTCTCTCCGTCTCTCTCTCTTTCTCTATCTCTCTCTGTCTTTCTCTATCTCTCTCCATCTCTCTCTCTCTCTCTCTGTCTCTCTCTCTTTCTCTATTTCTGTCTTTCTCTATCTCTCTCTGTCTCTCTCTATTTCTCTCTGTCTTTCTTTATCTCTCTCTCTCTGTCTCTGTCTCTCCCTCTCTCTCTCTCTCATATCAGCTGGTACAGAATGAGTTCATGCCTTTAGGTCAGATGTTACTGTTTAAAATGTTTGATTAAACGTGTACACAGTTACACAAGTAAAGCAGTCATATTTAGTGAAATCTTTAATCGGTAGGACTAGTAATAATCTTATATCTAGTCATTCTTTGGAGAACTCTAAAACAGCGGTTCCTTGCTAAAACTGAAGATACATAAACTCCTGAGGAGCACGCTTTGTGTAAAAAGCGTACTCCACTGTGGCATTGTGGTTTCCTGAAATGCTTAGAATTAGAATTTTACATACCAACACGAAATATTCGAATTGAACGTGTGATACTGATTTATTAATGAATATACTACGTGTTTGGTTTATTTTCCGCTGTTAGTTTCTTTATTCCGTTTTTCCCCCCCAGTCGCCTCGGTACACTTTCCAGATTCGCGCTGAACATTTAGGTGCATTTAAGTAAGCGCATTTCTCCGAACGGCACCGCACAACGCAAACGTTCCCTGCAAAAGCATGCAACTCGCACGAAATCATCTCTCAGAAGTAAACATTTAAGTCTGTGAACATCTCAGTGCCATGAGAACGCGCACTCACGTGGTCAGTACCTCCCACTTTCTATACGTTCATGAGAACAGGTTCAGCCGCGTTGCACTGAATGATTTATGCAGTGATGTAATGTCCAGATGTTCTGGGGGGGTAAAGACTTTTCCACAGAGCAGCAGTGTAATATATTTTGATGAACATGACAGAAGCAGTTGATAATGGTTGGAACCGCAAACAGCTGCACATAATCAACTGCACGGACGTGACTAGATGATGACGAGGTTGAACACGTAGTGCTGACATTTTCAGTTCTGAGCTGAGAAAACGCCAAGTGTTCCACAGCTTCGTCTTTACCTTCCCAGATACACAGACAGATGGATGGATGGATAGATGGATCAATAGACAGATATCAATAGATAGATAAATAGATAGACAGACAGACAGACAGACAGACAGACAGATAGATAGATAGATAGAAATATCAATAGATAGATAGATAGATGGATAGATAGATAGATAGATAGATAGATAGATAGATAGACAGACAGACAGACAGACAGACAGACAGACAGACAGACAGACAGACAGACAGATAGATAGATAGATAGATAGATAGATAGATAGATAGAAATATCAATAGATAGATAGATAGATAGATAGATAGATAGACAGACAGACAGACAGACAGACAGACAGACAGACAGACAGACAGATAGATAGATAGATAGATAGATAGATAGAAATATCAATAGATAGATAGATAGATAGACAGACAGACAGACAGACAGACAGACAGACAGACAGACAGACAGACAGACAGACAGATAGATAGATAGATAGATAGATAGATAGATAGATAGATAGATAGATAGATAGATAGATAGATAGACAGATGGATGGATGGATAGATAAATAGATAGATAGATAGATAGATGGATAGATAGATAGATAGATAGATAGATAGATAGATGGATAGATAGATAGAAATATCGATAGATAGATAGATAGATAGAGATAGATAGATAGATAGATAGATAGATAGATAGATAGATAGATAGATAGATAGATAGAAAGATCAATAAATAGATATATAGAGAGACAGAAAGACGGACGGATGGATGTATTTATATGGATGTATGTGTGGAGATATAAGTTATAAATACAGAATAAAAAGAGAAAAATAAAAAGGTGATTTAAAATAAAAAGCCTTTACCAGTGAACTTCTCCATCTTCAGAGGCTCATTATTTTGCTGTGTGGATTAGCGCCCAGGCTAATCTCACTAATTAGCAACATTAGCAAGGCTCCCAAACTCGACCCCCTGCTGTGAAGAGAAAAACCTCCCGCGGACCGACGCTCGGCTTTCACACACTCCGCTGAAGGAAAATAATAATAATAATAATAATAATAATAATAATAATAATATCGACTCTTCAGGGTGAGAGAGAAAATCGCAGGTTCGAGGTTGACGCTGCTTCAATCACTCATCGACGGCGGTGTATGTAGGTCATCGCAACAGATGCAAATGTGGGTCAGAGGAACTCCTGCTGTCAATCAGGAGACAAAAACACAGCCGGGAAGGTCATTTATACCCGAACCCATTAAAGGAGGTAGCGGGGGGTCGCTTACCGTCTGTCCTTGAGGCTCGGAACATTCCGGAAATCTTACACTCACCGCGGGGGACTCTTTCTGCTGTTTTCATTCAAACCGCTACTTACCGCTAATTATACACGATATCGGTACAGTTACCTAAACTTAGCTTATAAGTAAATTTTAAAAATGTAAAAATTTGAAATGTGTATTAGCTCCAGGATAAACGATTAGAAAGGAAGAGATAATAAACAGAAGAAAAAAAAACATATACAGGGAAACAGCTAGCGTCTCCGGCGTTACAGCTAGCTATCGGTAGCTTCATGATAATAATATAGCGCTAACGGATAAAAAACTGAAAAATAAAGAGAACAGGGAGAAAACGAGAGAAAGAGACAGTAGCGTGCGTTTTTGTGTCTATTCTTTCGTCCCGTTGCGTAATATCTTACGCAATTATTCGCTCGTCGAGAATCGAAGGCTTGCGACCGAGTGCTTTCTTCAGACGGTGCTGAAGGTGTTCATTCATTTTCTAGAGCAGCAGCTCTGACGTTATCGTTTCTATAGTAACGGCTCCTTCGCAGGCGCATGTACGGCATGTCCGTGTCGCGCCCCGGATAATACATACAAGTTTTCTTAAAGCAGTGAGACGTTTATTTCGATACCGTTAACATTTACGGAAGGAGTCTCCAGTATCGGAGGTAAAGACGAGGTAAAGAGGTAAAAGGAGTTTACGCTTATTTGCAAGCTGCATTTTATTTTTTAAACCTAACTTCAGGAGGGAGAAAAAAGTGCGTTGTGTAAGAGGAGTAAAACACTTGGGGACTTCAGAGTGCTGAGAGGAAAGAGACGTGGAAACGTGACGATTAAACACGTGCCTGTTTATAAAATAGTTTATCCTTCAGTTTTTGTGCTTTTTTAGGTTTGTGGTAGAAAAAATAAACTAAAAAAAAAAAAAACTTTAATTAATAAATCATTGGTTAATCGATCAATTAATCAATTATAATTTGATATCAGTTAATAAGTAACACATTTTTGTATTTTTGGTGTTTCGAGGTTTTTGATAATAAATAAACCAAAAACAATGAATTAATATTAAACAAAAAAAACAAACATATATTAAAATTTCCCAATTTTTTGCCTCCAGTTTGTGTCTTTTTTGGTTTCTGATAAAATAACAGCGACTATTTTTTTTTTAAAGTCTAAGAAATAATAATAATAATAATAATAATAATAATAATAATACTATTGTTACACTGTTATACATTTATTAATTCTTTGAAAAAAAGATGTTTGGTGGCTTTTGTCAATTCTTCCTGAAGTTAAAGTTTTATTCGTTGATTTATTTGTTTATTTATTAGCAACATTAGCGACTGAAATACATTTCCCCGACCGAACGCTCTGCTCTTTCTGAACTAATTCTGGGGGTTTTTCGTCCCGTTATAACGCTCTATAATCTGGTCACGTTTCTCTCCGACTGCACATTTAATTCTAATGAAATAATGAAGTGTTAATTAGCAGCGATTAAACGAAACCCACCCGATGATGATGATTAAGTTCTGATCTGCAGATCGGCGTCGGCGTCTAGCGCTCTGTTCAAACGTATAAAACTTTATTACACCCTGCAGGAGGAAGTGACACACTGGCAGGGTTGGGGGTTTTTTTTGTATCCCCCGCAGTTATTGCCCCCTGGTGACATTTTAAACGTTATAGAGCAGGACTTTAAAACTGTGAGAGCGGTTTATAAAACTCCGGGTTATTTATGGCTTCCTCCAGAAGACGAGCTGCACGTCCGCTGCGGGGTTTCTCACACCGACTTCTGTTTATTCCTACTTTTATTTTAAAGTTTTATTTAGAAATGTTAAAACGTCCTGCGTTTTATTACAGAGACAGTGTTGCCGTGGCGACCGAGGCCATTACCGGGTCAATGACGGCCTGTTATCAAGCGGCTCAGCCGACGTGATAACAAGGCTTTTTTTTTTCCCCCCATTTTGTTTCTTTATTCGGTTACATTCAAGAGGAAG
>CM022770.1:1261157-1263657 GCA_012411365.1 Ameiurus melas | reverse complement strand
ATCTGAGTGAGAGGGAAAGAGGGAGAGAGAGAGGGGGGGAAAGAATCGGAGGGAGAGAGACAGATCTCAGGGAGAGATTGAGAGAAGGAATCTGAACGGGAGAGAGAGAGAGAGAGAGAGAGAGAGAGAGGGCGGGGAAAGAAGTGGAGGGAGAGAAAGAGAGACTCAGGGAGAGATTGATAGAAAGAATTTTAATTAGCGGAATTTACGGACACGGACACGAGCGGTGTTCGACATTAAACAGGACGAGGAAGAAGAAAGATGAAGATGGAGAGAGCAGACGAAGGAAGGATGAGAAATTTGAGACGGAAAGAAAAAAGGGGGAGAAGGAGGAGAAAGAACGGAGGAGAGAAAAGGGGAAGAGGCAGAGAGAGAGAGAGAGAAATGGAGAGAGAGAGAGAAATGGAGAGAGAGAGAGAGAGAGAGAGAGAGATCCGCCCCGCCATGTTTAGAGAGGTTCTCCTGCCAAGCTAAACGAAATTGCCATTATTTTTAATTAATCCCTAATTAAAATATATCACTCCACAGATTCCGCAAATCTCTCTCAATATGCAAATGAGGCCCAGTGAAAGATACTTACATATCATTAATTAATGCGGTGCATTCTTTCAGACTTAATGAGCCACGGCCTGAGCCTGCCAAAGAAAACCCCAACACACACACACTCACAGAGAGAGAGAGAGAGAGAGAGAGAGAGGGAGGGAGGGAGGGAGGGGGAAGAAGTGTAGAGAGAGAGAAAAAGGAGGAGAGTACAATTCAGATGGGGGGTTGGGGTTGAGGGGGGGAGAGAGATTCCGGGGACAGTTTGATAGAAGGAATCTGAGTGAGAGAGAAGAGAGGGGGGGAGAATCGGAGGCAGAGAAACAGACTCAGGGAGAGATTGAGAGAAGGAATCTGGAGGGAAAAAGGGGAACATCTGAGAGAGAGAGAAACAGATTGAAAGACCCGAAATACAGAGGGGGAGAGACTGACAGAGAGAGAGAGAGTAAGGGAGAGACAGGGAGGGAATCTGAGAGAGAGAGGGAGGGAGAGAAAGAGAGAGAAAGAAATTGGGATGGAAATAATCTGAGGTGGAGAGAGAAAGACAGGGGGAGAGAAAGAGAGAGAGAGAGAGAGAGAGAGAGAAAGAGAGAGAGAGACTCAGGGGAGAGATTGATAGAAGGAATCTGAGGGAGAGAGAAAGAGGGAGAGAGGGGGGGGGAGACTGAGTGAGAGAGTGAGTAAGGGAGAGAGGGAAAGTGGGATGAAAAGAATCTGAGGGAGAGAGAGAGATAGAGAGAGAGAGAGAGAGAGAGAGAGAGAGGGAGGGAGGGAAAGAATCGGAGGGAGAGAGACAGACTCAGGGAGAAGAGAGAAGGAATCTGAGGGAGAGAGAAAGAGGGTGAAAGGGGGAGAATCAGAGAGAGAGAGAGAAACAGATTGAAAGACAGAAATAGAGCACGCAATAGATGAAGAAGGTGGGAGAGAGAGAGAGATAACACCACCATAACGTTTTATTACAACACCAAGTCATAACGTCTCATCACCACGTCCTCACATCACCACGCCTCATCACCACGTCCTCACATCACCACGTCCTCACATCACCACGTCCTCACACCACCATGCCTCATCACCACGTCCTCACATCACCACGCCTCACATCACCACGTCTCATCACCACGTCACATCACCACGTCCTCACATCACCACGTCTCATCACCACGTCCTCACATCACCACGTCCTCACATCACCACGTCCTCACACCACGTACTCACATCACCACGTCCTCACATCACCACGTCCTCACATCACCACGTCTCATCACCACGTCCTCACATCACCACGTCCTCACATCACCACGTCCTCACACTACATTACATCACCACGTCCTCACATCACCACGTCCTCACACCACCATGCCTCATCACCACGTCCTCACATCACCACGCCTCACATCCACGTCCTCACACCACCATGCCTCATACCACGTCCTCCACATCACACGCCTCATCAACCGTCCTCACATCACCACGTCCTCACACCACGTACTCACATCACCACGTCCTCACATCACCACGTCCTCACACCACCATGCCTCATCACCACGTCCTCACATCACCACGCCTCATCACCACGTACTCACATCACCACGTCCTCACATCACCACGTCCTCACACCACCATGCCTCATCACCACGTCCTCACATCACCACGCCTCATCACCACGTACTCACATCACCACGTCCTCACATCACCACGTCCTCACACCACCATGCCTCATCACCACGTCCTCACATCACCACGCCTCATCACCACGTCCTCACATCACGCACGCCTCCCACACACACACGTCCTCACACCACCATGCCTCATCACCACGTCCTCACATCACCACGCCTCATCACCACGTCCTCACATCACCACGTCCTCACATCACCACGCCTCATCACCACGTACTCACATCGCCACGTCCTCACATCACCACGTCCTCACATCACCACGTCCTCACATCACCATG
>CM022770.1:1236157-1256157 GCA_012411365.1 Ameiurus melas | reverse complement strand
TAAAAATAAATTCGGAACGACTTCAGCGCTGTAACTTTCTCACGTGTGAGATTTGTCGCGTCGTCACAGGTTTTTGTTCCGGAGATAAAAAAACGGAAAGTTTTAGTTTCAGCGGTGCGCTGCGTATTAAGTTAATAATACGAAGTTGTGAAGTCCGACGCTCGCAGGACGGGTCGGATTCGTACGATTTTGGATTAAAGTGGAAGGGAACGAGGTTTTAAAAAAAAAAAAAAGCACACATCAAGCACAAACTAATATGTATTACAGTCTGGGGTTTGTGCTGACGCGTCGGAATATTACACAGGGAAATAAATTCATTTCCCATCTCCTGAATCCAAGAGTGTCTGTGGAAAAAAGCGTGTGTGTTTAGTGTGTATGATAAATATACTCACACACACACACACACACACATAAAAGAAATAAAACCACAGACACCTTTTTAATATTTATAAAGAGCAGGTGTGTATGTTATGGCTGAGTGTGTGTGTGTGTGTGTGTGTGTGTGTGTGTGGGTGTGTGTGTCAAACCCACAGTACGCGTGGACACTAAGTAGTCAGTGCGGCACACCGCACATTTGAAACGGCCCATTTAACGAGCCCCGAGCTCATTTGCATATTTCAGCGACGGCGTGATGGATGAAGATGGATGGAGTGAAATCCACCTCGCTGAAATAAGCGTTATATCAAAGGTTAAACGGAACGAGACGCCGTTAACCCGCACGCTTTTATCGCGGCGCCGCCTTCGACACTATCGATTCATCAATAGCGGCTTATCGCGGGAGGGGAGGGACGACAAAAGCGGAAATCGAACGTGGCGGCGTGATGAAGACGGATGATGTGATGTGAAAGGCGGCGTCGATTCCAAAAAAAGAAGAAGAAGAAGAAAAAAAAAAGGCACACCTGTTCAGACTTTCGGTTTGAACGCAATCGAAGCGTTCGCGATTTACTTACGACACAAAAGATGTGAAGGATTTTCGGACAGAAAAAAAACAAAAAACCCCGAAACCAAAGCTTCGGTACGAAACGAGAACAGCCAATCAGCTGCTTCGGATCGGTCTGAATGGCATGCGGCGGCCATTTTGTTTCTCGACACGATTTTTGATCGTCGCCCCGGCGAGTAATTAACTGTGAAGATGCGCCAAAATTCACTGCAAAGGAGGTTCTGAATGTTACGCAAATTATCGCAACGTATGAGTGGGAGGAGCTTAATGATTCTTGAGGCTTTTTATGTTTAAGAAAATCCAAGGCCAAAAAGCAAAAAAAAAAGAAGAACTGTACGACTGGCAGTTCATGTGATATGAGATTATGTATCACAATATATATATTTTTTTAAAACAGAAAAGCCCCACTGTGCTACAGCGCCACCATCAGGCGGATCGGGGTCATCGCTGTTGCCGGATTATTTTTAGCAAAAAAAGAAAGAAAAAAAAAACCATGAGGCTTCAAAAATTAAAGTGGCAAAATGTAACAGAAAACTATCAAAAGATAGCAAATTAAATTAGTAAAACGAAAGAAATGAAACTAGCAGAGGTTAATGAATGAAACTATCAAATCTCAGTAAAAATAAAATTAAAATTAAGAAGAAGAAAATCGAACTAAAACAAATTAAAAGGAGATTGTAAGTACTTGGTCCTTCCCCCCCAAAAAAACTTGAAAAATATTTTACAAATATTTTTTTATATATATTGTGACATAACTGCACTGATATCGATATTGTATCTCCGTATATTGCCCCACTGCCCCGCCCTAAATATGGGTCATGTCATTATCATGATGTTAAACCTAAAATAAATTATATTTCAAATATTTGAAAACTTTTAAAACAAAAAGTTAAACCTTTGAATTTAAGACGAACGAAACAATAATGACTCTGCGATTGCAGGATAAAGCTACAAGAAGTTCATCAGGAAGGAGGCGGAGCTTCAGCGGACGTCACCCTGATAAGCGTTAGAGCTGATCACGTTTGTTTATCTTTAAACACCGGCAATAAGGTCGAGTTTTATTCTTTTACCGCACGCAACGAATCCCAGCTTCCTTTTTTTTCTTTACTTTTTGTTTTAAACAAATAACAAAGTTTATGTCATAAAACTTTCACTTCCTTGTGGATTTATTTTCACACGAGAGAATTAAAAAAGAAAGCGAGAGAGAAAGTGCTGCACATGCGCTTCCAGGAGTTAAAAATAGTGAAGAGGAGCAGAAGGTGTTGATTAATTTTCTATAAGCGCAGCTCTGACAGTAGTGCAGCTGCGACATAAATCACCGCTTTATATTAATGCGCTCGCTCCAACACGTTATCGTTTCTATAGCGACGGCTCGTTCGGAGGGACGTCTACGGCGTACGGCTCATAATAAACGGGTTTTTCAAAAATGTTTTAATCACTGCTATGAGGGTGAAACTTACTCAAGCTTTCATTTTTATTTTATTTAACGTTCATGGAAGGAGTCTCCAGCGTCAGTGCGGTACAAAACAACAACAACAACAACATCAAGCTGCGATTCTTCCGTCTTGTTAACGTTAAGAGTCTGGTGAAGGAACGACTGTTTACAGCTGCCGTAACGTAAGCAAGAACTTGCTCCTCGCCATGTTTCCACGACATTAAAATGTAACTATAAATGGACAAAAAATAAATAATAAAGAATTGTAACTCTTTGAGTAATAAAAAAAAACAAAAAACGCTTACTAGCTATCAGTGCATCTTATCTCACGCTTCCTTTCTGTGTAATATATCACACGGAACTGTTCCCTCTTTCCCAACACACACAACACACACACACACACACACACACAGGATATACGGCGTCCCAGATGTTAGCGGGCTGAGAGCGGTTATGTAGGACGACGCGACACACTGCTGATTACGCAGAACGCACCAAAAAAGAGGAGAAATATCATTAACAGAGAAACAATTGGAGTTAACTGTGCAGAACTAACACTGCCAAAGGCAAAGATAACACCACACACACACACACACACACACACACAACACAACACAAGCAAACAAGCAATTAGCTAAAGGTTGTGAATCTTTTTCAAGGTCGAACTTCAGCTCTGAGCAAAAAAAAAAAAAAAAAAGCGTTTATTATTTCTGTCCAGAATGGATGAATTTATTTATTGTAATTGTTCCTGTGTGAAAGAGAGTCGTGTCTCGGCGGTGACGTGCGAGAGCCGACGGTAAGGTACGTAAGGTCGAATGTGACATCACAGTCGAGGAGACGAGTCACGGCGTTAAAACGTTAAAGCGCCGGTTTTATTTCTCTCCGAGGCGAAGCGTAGCGTCTGAGTGCGTGTCGAGGTCACGGCTCGGGGAGGAAATACGGCTGTGCGGGAGCCGACCCGACGCCGGCGTGCACACACACACACACACACACACACACACACTACATCACGTCTGAAAAACTGTAGCTACTTTTTTATTGATTTATTCCTTTTACCACCGACTGATAATAATGATGAAGTCTCTGGACAAGACCTGAAGTGCTGATTTATTTTTCTTCTCAAAAAGTATTAATAACAGAAGCTGCTTTAAAAATTAAGTTTATTATTATTATTATTATTATTATTATTAACAACACAAAGGGAAAAAAAACAAACCAAGAAAAGAATCACAGGAAATCACGGTTTCCTCAGAGCTAGCTCAATTAGCTTAAACGTTCAGTTCTACTTTTTATTATTATAATACAAAAGCCACCTACTCCCCCCCCCTTTTTTTTTTAAACAGATGAAACTGGCAAATGAAAGTAAAATTAAGCAGCCAGACTTAACAAATGAACAAAATTCAAATGAGCTACACGGTGTTCATTTCAGCGGTGGTGGAACTCCTGGAGGAGCTGAATTACTACAGGAAATGAATAAGACTAGCAGAAACCTAGCATCCACTCAGCTAAACTTAACGAGTTTAAATTAGAAACACCTCACAGGTGTGGACGCTTTGGTTCCCGCCATTTCCTTCAAGGAGGGAACAGTTACTTCGTTGCCTAGAAACAAGCGGTCGGATGTGGTGACAGGTGAAAGTTGCGAAACGTCAACAACGGAACTCGCAAAACTGAATAAAGTCAACTCGGAAAACAGTGAGTTCGACTGGCAGAAAGTCAATCAATGAAAAACGTAACAAGATACTTCAGATAGCGTTCTGCTAACAAAAGGTTCTTCTTGTTATTAGTAGTAGTATTCGTATTAGTATTATTAATAATAACAATAATAATAATAATAATACAATTATTATTTACAATTATAATCATTATTATGTTTGTTGGTGTTGTTGTTATTAGTAGTAGTATTAATATAAATTGTATTATTATTAAGTTTTTTTGGCTGAAATCAAATGTGCCAAAATGTTCTTATACCGCCTTATTATGCGATACTGTGTGTGTGTGTGTGTGTGTGTGTGTGTGTGTGTGTGTGTGTGTATAGGACTGACAGTCCTCCTAAGCCGCTGTGATAGGTGGTCATTAATCTCGGTCCAGTTTAAACGGCGTATATTAATTTGTGTCATTTTTTACCACACCAAAGTGTGTGTGTGTGTGTGTGTGTGTGTGTTTGTGTTTGTGTTTCTTTGTGAGTGGTGCTTTATTTATTTCCCCATGCTGCTGTGGTCAGAATCGCCCAGCAGGACACACACACACACACACACACACACACACACACACACTGAATTACAATACACACACTGAACTCAGAGGGTGTTGACATGGCAACCAGAAATTCTTAAATTTCATTTTCAGCAATGTGGGAAAGTGTGTGTGTGTGTGTGTGTGTGTGTGTGTGTGTGTGTGTGATGTACACTACCGGTCAAAAGTTTGGAGACACTCGACTGAAATGTGTCTCATGATCTTAACAACCTTTTGATCTGTGTTTTGAAAGGTGTTTTATTTTAATGACAAAAGAAATCTTTTTAAATGTTTAAACGGACGACTCGGAGGGAAAAATCCCGTAAAGCAGGAGATCAGTGTGCGGCGTCGGCGTGAACTCCTTTAACACTGTTTAAAATCATCTCCGGGAAATCCCTCCAGGAATCGGTCGAGAGAACGCCGAGAGTACACTTCTGTGAGAGTGAGAGTGATTGTATGAAAGAGAGAGAGAGAGATGAGAGAGATTGAGAGAATGTGATTGTGTGAAAGAGAATTGAGAGATTGTGTGAGAGAGAGTGTGTTAGAGAGTGAGAAAGAGAGAGTGAGAGAGAGTGATAGAGGGGGGAGAGAGAGAGTGATTGTGAGAGAGAGAGAGTGATTGTGAGTGAAAGAGAGAATGATTATGAGAGAGTGAGAGAGAGAGTGAGAGAGGGTGATAGAGAGAGAGAGTGAGAGAGTGAGAGTGATAGAGAGAGTGATATAGTGAGAGAGTGAGAGAGAGAGTGAGAGAGAGAGTGAGAGAGTGAGAGAGTGAGAGAGAGATAGAGAGAGAGATAGAGATAGAGAGAGATAGAAAGAGAGATAGAGCGAGAGAGAGATAGAGAGAGAGAGAGAGAGAGAGAGAGAGAGAGAGAGAGAGAGAGTATATTTTCATAATTCCGCTGGGAAAAAGTGTGTCTAAATTCATGCAGCGTCCAGTGTTCTGTCTGATGTGGTAATATCATCTTCAGGGCCATTACGGTAAAACAATATCTGCTCCCTTATCGGAGTAAAAATCGCTTTTCGTCTGGCGGAGATGAGCGAGTGGGCCGCAGCGGAGAGAGAGAGACAGAGAGAGAGAGAGAGAGAGGGGGAGAGAGAAGAAAAAATAGATTACAGTAAAAGGTTTTGCAGATAATGTTGTTTTCTCTGTGGAGTCTCAGCTTAAACAGAAAAGTCAATTGCACACACACACACACACACACACACACACACACACACACACACACGGGGCGTGTGTGTTCTAATATTAAATCTGTGCACCATAATATTTCCCTAATCTTCGATCACAGTTGACGATATTATCACAGTGTTGTATTTACCTTTCACCTGAATTGGCCAGATTAAAGCTGCGGTATGTAACTTTTTTAAGTTACAAGAGGAAAAAAAAAAATTGCCCTGAAGCATGCTGGTCCTGCAAGTCACACCCTATACTGTAAACATATATATATATATATTTTTTTTTAAACAAGTCAGGCTGTAAGATTGGATTAGTGCAAATGATATAAAAACAGTCATGGATTGACGTCATGTCCTAAACCCCGCCCTTTATTACCAACTCCTTCAGATGTGTTTTTCCGTGGGATCATTTCAGATTAATCCGAGTGCGAGGTTCTGCTCAGCATAATAAACACCACAGAGCTACACGTAATGACATTTCCACCAGACACGGCGCCAAATCTCCAGAAGTTACATAGTGCTGCTTTAAAGAAATAACTGTGGCGTGAATGCAAAGCTGACTTAAGGAGACGGCGCTGTGGGAGGAGTTCCGGCTGGAGTTCCTGAACGGCATAATCACAGAGCTGTGTGTGTGTAAGCATCTCTACCAGAGATGGCACTTTCCATACTGCTGTTTTAAAGAGAAAGATCAAAGTAAAAATGGTCAAATGAGGGGAAATGAGAAGACTGGAGGAGACGGCGCTACACACGCGTGCTATACGCTTCCATGCCTGTACGTGTCTCTTTACCTGTCCGTTCGTTACTGACCGGTTACTTCCGCCTTCGTGTGTGTGTGTGTGTGTGTGTGTGTGTGTCGTCCTGATCCGGCTCTCGGCGCTAATTACAGCCTCCCACCTCCGTTATACACTTCTGTAATTAGGCTCTTAAAACATGATTAACACGTCTCAATTACGCCAGTCATCATTTGCATAATTTATGAGGCGTTCTAATTGCGAGCGGGTTTTTGGACTCGAAGGCTGAGCGCTCTCAGAAAGAAAGAAAAAAAAAAGGAAAAAAGAAAATAAAATAAGATAAGCGCGGAGGGAATCATTACGCCGGCGCCGAGGCGAGTCCGAGTCACGCGCCGTTAGAGACCGGGGGCCGAGCGGCGCGACGGAACTCGCAGAACGACGCTGGGGATCACGGTTGCTCGATGTATGTGTTTTTTTAACGTGTAGAAATATCACGTGTGTGTGTGTGTGTGTGTGTGTGTGTGTGAAAAGAGAGAGAAAAAGGAAGAGAAAGAGAAAAAAGAACAAAAAGAGAGAGAGAGAGGAAGAAAGAAAGAAAAAAACGAAAGAGAGAGTGAGAGATTTGCACGTTCATTTGCAGTAAATGTCATAGCAGTCATACGAGCCATTTTCTCTGTGTGTGTGTGTGTGTGTGTGTGTGTGTGTGTGAGCACAGTGTGAAATTACACCCCTGCATTAAACTGAGAGGGAAAGAAGCGAGAGCTCATTCCGACGCCGCTGCTGCTGACTGCGCCGAGCATGTTTCGCATTAACATTCCACTCACACACACACACTCACACACTCACACACACACACACACACACACACACACAGGTTTTTTTTTAAACAGGCTGTAACAACTACAAGATTTCCTTCCACTTTAATATACTGCCTTATGTTATAACCCGTGTTATAACACTCTATTACACGTTGTCAGTGTTACACAACAGGTGATTAAAAACGCTCGCTTCTGATTGGCGCTTGACCCCACCCCCATTCCCACCCACGTACACAAAGCCCCGCCCCCAAAACTTACAGAACTGTCAGTTCAGCTAGACTGTCCTGACATGAATGAACGCTGAATTGAGTTGCGATTCTGTAAACATGCGACGTCTCCTCACAATGTTTGGTGAAGAGGTGTTGGGGGCGTGGCTACAAAATGACTGACAAGAGGCCAATCCAAATATAAACAAACATTCCGGGCGGAAGCCAGGTTTCCCAATTGTTGGGGTTTTTTTCTAGCTACGTATAGGGCTGGGCGATGTAACCGGTATAATACCGATATCGTTGTGATAAATGAATTGTTTTACTTTTTAACAAATACAAATTAAACGGTACTGAATAGGTGGCGTTGACTTGATGTTGAATTTTAAACTTAACCTTCCCTGTCTTTGTAGGCATTAATGAAAAGTATCATCAAACTATTACTAACTTTTACTTTTATTTATTACTAACTTTTACTTTAATTTTTATTTATTAATAACTTTTACTTTTATTTATTACTAACTTTTACTTTTATTTTTATTTATTAATAACTTTTACTTTTATTTATTACTAACTTTTACCTTTATTTATTACTTTTACTTTTATTTATTACTTTTACTTTTATTTTTATTTATTACTAACTTTTACCTTTATTTATTACTTTTACTTTTATTTATTACTTTTACTTTTATTTTTATTTATTACTAACTTTTACTTTTACTTACTTTTACTTTTATTTATTACTTTTACTTTTATTTTTATTTATTACTAACTTTTACCTTTATTTATTACTAACTTTTACTTTTACTTTTATTTATTAATAACTTTTACTTTTATTTATTACTAACTTTTACCTTTATTTATTACTTTTACTTTTATTTATTACTAACTTTTACCTTTATTTATTACTAACTTTTACTTTTACTTTTATTTATTAATAACTTTTACTTTTATTTATTACTAACTTTTACCTTTATTTATTACTTTTACTTTTATTTATTACTTTTACTTTTACTTTTATTTATTACTAACTTTTACTTAATGAATTTTGTATCATTCCTGCATGTTATTTACACTAGTCAGAGATGAAAACTATTGACTATTGCACCTTTAATCTGTTGATGTTTATTATGCTTGCAGCGTTTATCCCGTGGAGGATCCCGTTATCCTTTACTGCCTGTAGGAGATGTGTAGGCGTTATTATGAATTTATTACGCTGTTATAAACAGCTCCGGTGTGATAGATTTACAGGTCAAGCCAGATCGGTTAAATATTTTGGCGAGTGTGATCTGGAACACGTCGAGCTTTTAGTACGGGCGCTTTCTCCTCTCCGAAAGCGTCCATGAATTATGGGAAGGAAAAAGGAGTCAGGACGAGGACGAGGACGAGGTCCAAGTCACTTTGCTGTTGGTGTTGGAGACGAACTCTGAATGAACTCGACTCAAAGAAAACAGCCGGCGTACTCTCTCACACACACACACACACACACACACACACAAAGGTTTGCAGAACGATAAAACAGAAGAGCGACTGTGTAAACTCTCACAAGGTTCTGTTTAAAAATCACATGTGGATAAAAGTTACAATTATTATTAAATGTTACAAATAAACTTAAAATAACAAACTTAATGATAAAACCACTATGATTAAGTTATTGCTACATAAAAGTTAAGATGATTTAAATGATCATTATTATTAAATCAGTACTAAGTAAACGTTACAATTATTTAAAATATATATATTATTATTATTATTATACTAGTACTAAAATATTACAATTATTAAAATTATTATTTTTATTAAACTAATACTAAATAAAAGTTAAAGTTATCATTAAATGTTACAAATGTTGTTAAAATTAAAACTTAAACTTGTTTACATTATTCTTAAATTAAAATGATTATTATTATTATTATTAAACTATTACTAAATAAAGTTAGATAATTATTTAAACGGCTATTATTAAATTCTTACTAAATAAACATTAAAATTATAAAAAATTAAAACTGTATTTTTAAGATTCAGTAAAAAAAACATTTGAACACAAAAATAATAAGAAAAATAAAAAAAGATTTTTTAAAAATGCTATTTTAAAGATTAAAATAAAAAAAGTTTCAGTTCCATTTAGTTTGTAATTACTAACAAGAATTCAGTTTTTGAAGAATTTGAAAGAGAACACAATACACACACGATATTTACCCTGCCTTAAATACAATTACAATGATTTATTAATATTAAATTCACAATTTGTCATAATTCTATTTATACCTTTAAACTGAACAGAAAACAGGATTTTTGTCCCTTTTAAAACTTTTATATAAATAAATCTTTCAAAAGAATTCAAAATAATTGTGCTCTTATACATTAAATAAATGTCAATATTAAATAGAAATCTAACACCACGGTTAAAAAAGTGATCATATCTGATGTTATTTCTAAAACTTTTCATGCTAATTTTGCCTGAGCTCACCACTTTATCACTCTATATTAAGTTATTTAAGTCAGAAATAATGCTCCTGATTAAAACAGGATTAATTACGCAGCTCTAACGAGCTCTAACGAGAGGAATGCAACTCACTCAGAAACGTGAAACAAATCTATAAAATGTTCTTTCCTTCACCACCTCCGACTGCACCGACGGCTAACGCTAGCTATTACGCTAACAACAAAGACTGACGCTATATATATATAGGGTGTACTTGGTGTAGTGGTTGTGCTGGGTGTGCTGGGTATAGTGGGTGTACTGGTTATAGTGTGTGTGCTAGGTATAGTGGGTGTGCTGGGTGTACTTGGTGTAGTGGGTGTGCTGGGTGTACTGGATATAGTGGGTTTACTGGCTATAGTAGTTGTGCTGGGTTTACCTGGTGTAGCGGGTGTGCTGAGTGTACTAGGTATACTGGGGTTACTGGGTATACTGATAGTGGGTGTACTTTGTATAGTGGGTCTCATGGGTGTAATTTGTATAGTGGGTCTAATGGGTATAGTGGGTATACTGGGTACAGTGGGTGTACTAGGTGTGCTGAATGTACTAGGCATAGTGGGTATACTAGGTATAGTGGGTCTAATGGGTATAGTGGGTATACTGGGTGTATTTTGTGTAATGGATATACTGGGTGTACTTTGTATACTGGGTCTAATGGGTATAGTGGGTATACTGGGTATAGGATCAGTGCCATCTCTAGTTTAAATAAATGCAATGTTTCTATAAGTAAATATGTATAAATAAATAAACAGATAGATAAATTAATGGATCTTGTACGGTAGCACTTCTTGTATTGTTCTCTGCTTGATATATCGCTTTGCTTGCATTTTCTCATTTGTAAGTCGCTTTGGATAAAAGCATCTGCTAAATGAATAAATGTAAATGTACATAAACACATTTCGATAGATAGATAGATAGATAGATAGATAGATAGATAGATAGATAGATAGATAGATAGATAGACTGATAGACTGATCGTTAGATAAACAGATTGATTGTGTAAACACTCCATAAAATCAGCCCCACTGCGTTTGAACATGATTCAGTTATTCCCGTGAATCCTCGGCGTGTGCTCGGCGTGTACTCAGAGGAGACAGCTCTCACCTGTTTTCTCTTTAATTTCACACAGCACGTTGAAGAGCGCAGGTTTCATGCGGTGACAGTTCAGAGCGTGTTTCCTGCAGAGACAAAATAAATAAACGTCAAAAACTTCAGTAGAAACACGAACACGTCTCCGTCACGCTCTTGATTATTACATCACTCTCACATCTCACCGCTCTGCTTCTACATACCTGTCAGTCACAGGGAACGGGGCGTGGCCTACAAACCTGCCAATCACATGGAGGGGGTGTGGCCTATATGCCTGTTAGTCACAGGGAAGAAGGCTTGGCCCCTCTGTGTGTCAGTCACAGGAAAGGGGCGTGGCCTCTGTGCATGTCAATTACAGTGGAGGTGAGTGGTCTCTATACCTGTCAGTCACGGCCTCGGTGTGTCAGGCCCAGTGAAGGCTCGTGGCTCGGTGTGTCAATCCATGTAAAGGAGGCGTGGCCTCAGTGTCAGTATCAGTGAAGGAGGCGTGGCCTAGGTGTGTTAGTCCCAGTAAAAGAGGCATGGCCTTGTCGTGTCAGTTCCGGTGAAAGGGGAGTGGACTCTGTGTGTCAGTCCCAGTGAAGGAGGCGTTGCCTCTATGTGTCAGTTCCGGTGAAGGAGGCGTGGCCTCGGTATGTCAGTCCCAGAGAAGGAGGTGTGGCCTCCATGTGTCAGTTCCAATGAAAGGGGAGTGGCCTTGAGCGTGCGTCCAAAGTGCCGCACAAGTCGTTTCTAGTACGTCAGTTCCAGAAAAGGAGGCGCTTCTTAGCAGTTATCAAAGCCTCCACGTGTATGCAGCAGGTTAGTGTGTAATCTAACGCTGTAACTTTACACTTCAGCTTGAACACAATCACTGAAACACACACTGACACTAAATATTACAGCATGAACACCTCACACAGCGTGAAATGAACACATTCATACCATATCGCACACCATTCATAATGTACGCTTAGAAACCTAAAACATTACACACATAAGACAAATGAATTATTCATGAATCGTGTAACTGTTTCTATATCTGTTTATTACATTATATCCTTATCACGGTTTGTGATTATTAAATGTTTATTACTCCTTTAAATTTGTCCAAAACGACACTTAAATGAGACGGACTTTATTTCCGGAGTAAAAATGTTCTTTAACGCAGCGCTCCGAGCGAGGTCAATGTTCTGATGAAGATGAAGATGAAGAAGAAGAAGAAGCAGTATATTGTAAAATGCTATGTCATTATTAATAATCAGGTGTTTGTATAAACATTGTATAAACTGTGTTTTCCAGTCTTCGTTAAAACGATAAATTTAGAGATATATATATATATAAATCTATTGTTGTCAGTTATTAATAGAAAATATAAATCATAAATCCTACTGTAATCACAAGCGTTCATTTGTTTATAAATATTTGATCAACGTATTGTTTATTAAATCAGTGTATATAAAAAGTATTTATTGCTTTTATTGCTTTTTTTAAAGCAAGCAAAAATAAAATATCGATAAACAAATAAATATGTACAAATATTACTGTACATAAAGCAACTTTTATCCACTAAATTAAATATTTTATGTAAATAATGTACATACAAAATATACTGTGTGTATATATATATATAAACTTTTTTAAATTAGTTTACTCATTGAAAATTTTATATACATAAATGTGATTTTTATTTATTTATTTATTTGTTTATTTATTCACATTCCTCGGCTATTCCGCCAAATAAATAATAACCGTATTATTTTATTATAATTAAAAGAATTATATTATTTTGCAAAGATTAACTCAAAATGGTGTAAAATTGTGAGTAGAAAACATTTATAAATACTTATTTTTTAGATGGAGAAAGTTAGTACATTTTTTATCCACTAAATAAAATATCTGTAAATGAAAATTCTAAATATACAGTATTTATTAAGATATATATATATATATATATATATATATATATATATATATATATATATATATATATATATATATATAAATATGTACAATAAGAACTTGGCTGTTTATAAATATATATATAAAGATGTTTCTCCGCTCCTCAATAACATTTATGTGTAATGAAGTTGAGGCTAAGGATGAGGCTAAGGATGAGGGTGAGGATGAGCATGAGCATGAGCATGAGGGTGAGGATGAGGGTGAGGGTGAGGGTAAGGGTGAGGGTGTGGATGAGCATGAGCATGAGGGTGAGGGTGTGGATGAGGATGAGGGTGAGGGTGAGGGTAAGGGTGAGGGTGAGGGTGTGGATGAGGATGAGGGTAAGGGTGAGGGTGAGGGTGTGGATGAGGATGAGGGTGAGAAGGGGTGAGGGGTGAGGATGAGGGTAAGAGGTGGAGGTTGAGGTTGAGGATGAGGGGTAAGGGTGAGGGTGGGAAAGGGTGAGGGTGAGGATGAGGGTGAGGGAAAGGGTGAGGGTGAGGATGAGGGTAAGAGAAAGGGTGAGGGTGAGGTTGAGGATGAGGGTAAGGGTGAGGATGAGGATGAGGATGAGGGTGAGGATGAGGGTGAGGATGAGGGAAAGGGTGAGGATGAGGATGAGCTTGAGGGTGAGGATGAGTGTATGTTTGAGTGTGAGAATGAGGATGAGGGTGAGGGTGAGTGTATGTGTGAGTGTGAGTGTGAGGGTGAGGATGAAAGGGTAAGGGTAAGGGTGAGGGTGAGGGTGAGGTTAAGGATGAGGGTGAGGATGAGGGTAAGGGTGAGGATGAGGGTGAGGATGAGGGTAAGGGTGAGGATGAGGGTGAGGAGGATGAGGATGAGGGTAAGGGTGAGGATGAGGGTGAGGATGAGGTTAAGGATGACAGTGAGGATGGTGAAGGGGGTAAAACTCGGTTTGGGAAGCGACCTGAAGTTTGCTCTGTGTGTTTATTTGAAGTAGATATATTTAGATATCAAATGTTTAAATGAGTGAAATAAAGAGTGAAGTGGAAGGCACCTGGCCTGAGCTTCATCCAGACTCTGGTCCGTTATGGTCATGATTTGCTGTAAAATGTCTCCGATGTCCTGCTTCCTCGAGTCGCCGTCGCTTCCCGCTGTGACGTCCGGGGGACGGTGCGTGAGGCCCGGGTGACCGGCCAAGCCTACCCCGTGAGGGTGCATCAACCGCGACTGCTCCTCCATCCTCTCTCTCTCTCCCCCCCCTCTCTCTCTCTCTCCCTCTCTCCCACACACTCACACTCACACTTTTATTTCTTCCTCAGCTCGGAGATCTCTCTCTCTCTCTCTCTCTCTCTCTCTCTCTTTTCTCCGTCCTCCGAGGGGAAAATATCAGAAACAGAAGAAAGAGGCGGGAAAAGCGAGCGCTCGCGCGCAGTGGTGTGGTGTGGTGTTCTCCTCACGGGGAAATGAAACGCGATCCGCGGTGAGAGAGGGGAAAAGTCGCAGGCCACTCCTGCTCCAAACCCCGGAGAGGAACAAGAGACAAGTTTAAAAGCCCAGGCGGCCGCGGCGGTGGAGGAGGAGGTGGAGGTGGAGGGAGAGGAGGAGGACGAGGAGGGAGAAAGAGGATAAATCCGGCGGTTCGGCGGAGCGACAAGTCCCGCGTGTGGTTCAGCCTGTAGCGCTGCTTCTGCTCGCGAGCCGAGCTCATGGGCTGGGGGAGATAATAAAGTGCCGCGCGCACTGCTTTTGTTTCAGAAGTGACACATGAACAGGAGCTCGCGAGCAGCGCAGCACCGCCCACGCCTCGTGATTGGGCGAGAGAATGGCGACGACCACGCCCCCCAAGTGTCAGTCACGTTCCGAAGTGGGCGGGGCGCAGTGAGAGTGGACACGGCTTAAATAATCATGGCGTCTCTCTGATAGGTTTCTGTTTTTATTCTCGCGTCAAACTGTCAATCAGTTTATTTACAACTTCCATCTCTTTTAGTTATTTATTTTATTTCCTGTGTATTTCCTTTATTTGATCTTTCTTTCTATTTATTTCTTTCTTTCTTTCTATTTGTTTGTTTTTATTTCCTTTGCCATATTCTTTCTTTTCTTTCTTTCTTTCTTTCTTTCATTCTATTTGTTTGCTGGTTTTATTTGTTTTTATTCCCAGTGCCTGAGTTGATCTTTGTTTGTTTGTTTGTTTCTTTCTTGCTTGCTTACTTTTTTCTTTCTATTTGTTTGTTTGTTTTTATTTCCTTTGCCATATTCTTTTCTTTCTTTCTTTCTTTCTTTCTTTCTTTCTTTCTTTCTTTCTTTCTTTCTTTCTTTCTTTCTTTCTTTCTTTGTATTTGTTGTTTGTTTGTTTTCCTCTGTTTTCCTCCAGCCTTTACTTTTATTTCCTCACATTTTTTTCTTTCTGTTCCTAATTGTTAATCCTCACCTTCCCCTCTTCTTTCTTTCTTTTATTTGTCAAACTGCCAATCAATTTATTTCAGATTATCATCGTTATATTCCACTTTACATCCAATTCCATATTTCAGTTTCCATAAATCACACCGCTGTCGTTTGTCTTTTTTGAATTCTGTGCCTGGTGAAGATCTCGCCGCGTCTCTTCTCCTCGTAACCGTTGGTTTGTTTTTTAAAGAAAAGCACCTCGTACATTCGATCTGTTCAGAGTTACATTTAATGTCCACTAAACGAGTTCTAACGTACGTCGGAGCCGCTATAAACCGGCGTTCCTTCACCAGGCTCTCCTTTATAGTGCTGCAGAGATCTGGATGGTGATGGGTCATCAGGTGTCGATTAATTCTCTGTAACAGCGGCTCTGACAGTAGCGCAGCTTTATATTAATACGCTCGCTAATACGCTATCGTTTCTATAGCAACGGCTCGTTCGCAGGGACGCGTACGGCAGACTATCTTGCTTTCTGTCTCATTCTTTACCAGGGAACGACTGTTTATAGCTGCTATAACGTGAGCGAGAACCTGTAAGTGCTTGATTATGTAACTGTAAATGGATAAAAAGCATAGCCCGTTCTGGAATAAATAATAAATTGTAATCATTGACGAACGCCTTCGTGTTGGTGATCACTCAGCTGTAATTCCCGTGTAATGTGCGTGTGGTAATGCTGCAAGGTTGATGTATTTCTGTGTTCTGAAGACCCCGCGCTGCGTGATCGCTGCATAGAGTTCCGCGTGGACGTTTTCAAACCCGTTACAGTCGGAGTAAACAGTTTCCCAGATTAAATGCGACCGTGCGAGCTGCTGTAATTCATCTTGATATTTCCAAATTGACTTTTTCAAAGCGCAGGCTGATCCGGCGCATCCGCATATAGCCATTCTGGTCATGTTTATTGAAATATAAATGTCACGAGCGCACATTTCAGACGGCGCGTCCGGGTCACGCGGCCTCGCCGGGGATTAGATCGAATTCGGAGTCACGTGCGGCAGGTGCACATTTCATTTAACCGCGGGTCAGGATGTCACCACGGGGAAGAAAAATAATAAATAGGAAAATATTCAGCTGTAAAATTCAGCGAGGCTGACGGATGGAGCGCTACGTGTATCGACGTCCTCGGCGGGCCGCGCCTTCATTAGCCGCTCTCCATCTTAACTGTAGCATTAAGGTCACATCTCATTAGCGCAACACGATCCATGCGGTCCAGGAAGTAGTGGCCTTTTCTGTGTCAGAGTTAGGGTTAAATCAATCTATCGGCTTTCTCATTAGGGTTAATCACAGGGCGAGCTGCTTAATGTCACTGTGAAAAGTCCTCACTCCTGAGCTCGGGGTTTCAAGAGCGTTAACGTGGAACACGCGCGCACGCACGCACGCACACGCACACACACACACGCGCGCACACAGGTTTTTACGTCTGAGTGAGTTTCAGAGCTTTGTGTCGTGTTGATAACAGCAGTATATATTTTACACTCGAGTAGCAAGATATGTTTACCTTAATCACAATGACGTTATAATTATTATTATTATTATTATTATTATTAATAATAATAATAATAATAATAATGATAATAATATTTACACAAACACAGATACAGGAAACCTTACAACGTCTGTTTAATAAAATAAACAGCAAAAACAACACAGTTACAGCTTTATTTGTTTGTTTATTTGTTTGTTTGTTTGTTTGTTCTAACACTGAATTCTTACATTCTTTCATTCTTTCTTTCATTTTTTTTCATTTGCCCACATTTTTCCTTAATTCTTTCCTTTCTTCTTTCTCATCTGTTTCTTTCTTTCTTCCTTTATCTCCTTTTGACCCAATTTCATTCATTCACTATTCTTTCTTTCTTTCTTTCTTTCTTTCTTTCTTTCTTTCTTTCTTTCTTTCTTTCTCTTTCCTGTCTATTTTCCTTTAACAATCAATTTAATCGTCCCACACTTTTTCTTTCATTTCACAATTGTTGCTTCCTTTCTTTTCTCTTTCTTTCTTTCTTTCTTTTCCACCACTTCTTTTTTCTATCGTTGTCTTCTTTCTTTCTTTCTTTCTTTCTTTCTTTCTTTCTTTCTTTCTTTCTTTCTTTCTTTCTTGTCTTCAATTCTTTGTTTTCCAGTCTGCTTACAATCTTTGTTTTTATTCTTTTTCTAGACCCCAGTTCAGACTTTCTTTCTTTTGTTTGTTCTTTCTTTCTTTCATTTGCCCACATTTTTCTTCATTCTTTCTTTCCTTCTCATCCGCGCTTTCTCAATCTTCACCAGTTTCTTTCTTTGTTCTTTTTTTCCTGCCTGTCTAACCCTAATTCCTGTTCTTCTTTCTTTCTTTCTTTCTTTCTTTCTTTCTTTCTTTCTTTCTTTCTTTCTTTCTTCTTCTTTTCTTTCTTTCTTTCTTTCTTTCTTTCTTTCTTTTTCTCTCTCTCTTTGCCCTTTCCACCTCACAGGTCTGTTCCTCTACGAATCGATTTCGTTTCCCAACTTTTCTCTTTCCTTTTCTAATGTTCCAACTTCTTTCCGTCTTTCTCCACCTTTCCCCTCTTCTTTCTTTCTTACTTTCTCTCTTTCTTTTCCATCAGTTTCGGTCCTTTCCCTTTTTCCCTCTTCTTTTTTTTTACTCTTTTCTGTCTTTCATTTTAATTTGGAATCTTCACCATTTCTCACGCTCTCTCTCTTTCATCGCTCCATCTTCCTCTCCGTCTTTTCTCTTTCACTCCTCTTCTTTCTTCCCTTCTGTTCTTCTTTAACCCCGGAGCCGGGTGTGCACTGGTGTGAGAGTTTGGGTGTAGTAGATGAGTGAGAGAGCGACAGCAGGAGAACAGAAATCACATTCCTGCGACTTGTTTTAATGGAGACGCGCTACATCGGCTAATCCAATTAACCTCGCCTCGAAAATTAGCCATCGGAAACGCCGCTGTCTGTAATTTGAGACCGAGTCGACGGCCAATCAGAATTCCCGCTGAGTGTGTGTGAGAGTAAACATACGAGGGGAGAGAGAGAGAGAGAGAGAGAGAGAGAGAGGATTGTGGGTACAGACCTGATCTCCTCTCGGCACTTCTACAGTCCCAACAGCTCTGCAGGAGGAATGCTAACTCGCTAACTCAGGGTTCTGATAACTCATCGTCATCATCATCACACACTCACACACACACACACACACACACACACACTCACTCACACTCACACACTCACTCACACTCACACACACTCACACACACTCACACACTCACACACACTTATCTAAACATCTCTAGAGAGAGAGAGAGAGAGAGAGAGTGTAATGTGCTGCTTGCTCGACCATTTAACAACGCTTTTGTGAAAGTTAGAAAAAGCAGTGACTCGGTGACCGTTATCTCGTCACGCTTCAGAAGTGAGAACACTGATGATGAACAGAAGATGGATCTGGGTTTTAATTAACATTTACAGTTTTATTGATATAATATTTATAGAGACAATCCGCTACGACATGTACACGAGGATTTACTTCTTATGACGGGCGGATTTTTCTGATTTCTTTCTCTGAAACGGAGGCGAGGTATCGATCAGGGTCGAGCTTTTTGCTGCAGAACCGAGCGCTCGCTCTGAGGCCGTGATGAAATATTCAGCTGGTTGAGACGCTGCATCTCTCAGACATGAATAAAAAGCAGGTCCAGAAAGGGGGAAGCTCCAGCACCAACCTCAGACGCAGGAATTAAACTTTAATCCGCTTTCCGACGGAACTGCAGAACTGAGTTTAATTCTGAGATTTGCAAGAGCAAGACTTTGTTTATTTTCATTATTGTTGTTGTTATTATTTCCACTACGCTTAATGATGAAATCGTTAAAAATCAATCCGTCACATCGGACCTCAAACGTGATTCATGAGATTCCTTTTTGACGCTGTTGTAGCTAGCTAAGGTTGGCGTTAGCTGAGGCTAGCTAACTATGATCAGGCCAACTTCCTAAAATCATTCATGTCAGTTTCACTAAAGTCCACTAAACAAGCTAATTTCACTTCAACGTGATTGGCCGCTGCATCCGCGCCCGACCAATCGGAATCGTTTCTCCTGGATGTACTGACTTCGCGACGGCAGTGGCGCTTCAAACGCAAATAAATCTCTCCTGTTGCTTATGCTAACACACTAATCCAGATCGCAGGTGAAGGAACGCTACACTAACGTTACAGCCTTCACTTTAATAATACATTCTACGTAATACGTAATGCTAACAGCTTCCTTTAACTGGATAATGTTCATTCTGCTCGCGCTAGGTGAGTAGCGGATATGGGGCGATAAGCATGACGTAGCGAATGACTGACAGGCTGACATTTTAGCTAGCTGCTGTAGCATGTAGCTACAGAGAGTGTACAGGAGTCGTATAACACAATCACTACTATCTGGGTCTGGATTTAAACCTGGGGTGAAGTGGGCGTGACCTAAACCAGACCAAATACACATAAAATAATATTTCTGTAATGTTTTTGGTCAGTCTGTACAGAAATATGTTTTTATTTGGAAGCTTGGAAAGATTGTTTTAGCATTAGTGCTACTGGAGATGAATTACTGAAGAAAGACCAAAAAATAAATAAAAAA
>CM022770.1:1226157-1231157 GCA_012411365.1 Ameiurus melas | reverse complement strand
TACATGAGACCTCACATCACGGTAAGACGCAGCGTGTAATGAATAAACATGAGTAACATCTGGGAGGACAGAAGGACGGCGGCGAACACGTTATTGTGCCTTAAAGAATCCAAAACGTGACAATCACGTGCCTTTCCCTCTGCGACGCGCCGCATCCTTCTGCTCCTGCAACCTGTTTGTTATCGCAGTCAGCCAAAAGGCCGGGCGGCGGATCGGGCGCGCCGGAACAAAGGTGCTTTTTTAAAGCGGGGAAAAGTGAGCGATCGGAGCGGGCGAGGTGTAAACAGAGCCGGAACAATGGACACGCTCGGCTCCAAAAGAACCTGAAAGAACCTGCTGGAACATGTGGCACAGGAGGAACAGGATAATATATGAGAACATCTGGTGCAGGGAGAGAGCTCTGCCAGAAATCAGACAAAGCCATGAGACTGAGCACACACACACACACACACACACACACACACACGTGAGCCAGGGACGGATGCCTCACCTGGCCAGCCGCAGGGAAACTGAGGATGGATGCACACAGGAACAATAAACTCCCATAACCGTCTGGACAGAACAGGGGGAGACGAGGGACAGGTGAGGGAGGGAGGGGGAGAGGGGAGGGGGAGGGGGAGAGAAGGGTAGATAAATGAAGAGAGGGAAAGAAAGGAAGAAAGAAAAACAAGTGGTGGAGAAGGTGGGAAAAGGGAAGGAAGAAAAGGTTGAAAGGATGGACGAAGAAAGGGAGAAAAGAAAGAGAGAAGAATGAAGAAGGAAGAGAAGACTAAGGAGAGAGAGAGAGAGAGAGAGAGAGAGAGAGAGCGATGGGAGGTGAGGTGAGGAGGAGAGAAGCCTGCAGGATTTAGAATGTTTGGTGATGAAGATGATGAGGGATTGTGTGTGTGTGTGTGTGTGTGTGTGGGATCGGCAGCTCAGGGGCCTCAGAGATATGAATATGAAAATTCAACATTATGAATATTCATGAGGGAATAAAACCACATGCCTTTAAGCAGGACACTCTGTGTGTGTGTGTGTGTGTGTGTGTGTGTGTGTGTGTGTGTGTGTGTGTGTGTGTGTGTGTGTGTGTGTGTGTGTGAGTGTGTGTGTGTGTGTGTGTGTGTGTGTGAGTGTGTGAGTGTGTGTGTGTTTATCCAGCAACACTCACCACACACACAAAATCAACATTTCTTTCTTTCTTTCTTTCTTTCTTTCTTTCTTTCTTTCTTTTTCCTCTTTCTGTTTGGTCTTCGTTTATTCCTTCCAGCGTTCCATTCTCTGCTCGGCGTTTCCTTCTTCCTTCTCAGTGTCTTTTTCCTTTCTCTCTTCTCTCTTCCATCTTTTGCTCTTTTTTTCGTCTCCCCAATCTTTCTTCCAGCGCTCCCTTCATTTACCTCATTCTTTCTTTCTTTCTTTCTTTCTTTCTTTCTTTCTTTCTTTCTTTCTTTCTTTCTTTCTTTCTTTCTTTCTTTCTTTCTTTCTTTCTTTCTTTCTTTCTTTCTTTCTTTCAACCACACCATCCCTGAAGGGGGCGGAGCCATCACTGTGTTTATCAGAGAAAGACAGAATAAAACAAACACCACAACAATGAAACAAAGAAGGAAGGAAGGGAAGAAAGAGAAGGATGTGGTGTAGCGAGTAAACACGGCGTACGCTCCGCCCCGAGCCGCTCGCGAGGTCGTCGGTGTTAAATGAACGTCTCCGCAGTTCCACGCTGCAGGTGATAATGTAACACCGGAGATGTTGGAGTGTCAGTGAAAGTGTCACGAGTTCCATCTGCAGCGCTGAATAAAGTTCGAAACAAACGCTCCTGACTGTAAACGTGTTGTTGTTGTTGTTGTTGTTGTTGTTTGCACGTTGTGAACTTTTGCAGTGAAATTTCTCCTCACGTCCGTGCAAACTTTGGAGAACAGGGGGTAAAAAAAAATACTTTACGTGATACTTTACACGTGAATTCTTCACATTACGAGTGTTTTAAGAAGATTCGCGTTTTGTTGATTGATTGATTTGTGTTTGATTGTTTATTACATGTGACGATGATTACCGCCCCCTGCTGCTGTGGAGCGTTCGCAAGCCGAGGACGTTTCTGCGACGCCGCGTCGGCGCGTCTCGTCCCTTCGTACGTAATCATTCGGTTTGACGAACACGTTAGAAGGATTTATTGACGAATCCTTGCTTGTGAGGTGCAAGGAGTTTAGCAGTGCAGCAAAACAGCAATGTCTCACTCGTTTCAGATCGATTGTGCTGATTTGATATGAGGAACAATCTCTATCTCTAGCTCTCTCTCTCTCTCTCTCTCTCTCTCTTGCTCGCACTCTCGTTCTTTCCTTTTTCTCCTCGAAGGTGATCCTTCGCTCGGCTAGTTCGCTGCAGAGGTGGAATTATCCACGGGGGAATTCATCACCGCTCCACGGCTTCCCTTAATAACCTGCTAATGAGAAAGAAAGAAGGACAGAGAGAGAGAGAGAGAGAACAGGAAAGAGAGAGAGAGAGAGGAATCAGTCCAGTTAGGAAGGAGTTAAACCCATAAAGATGTAGCTCGGCCCTGACCCTTCACACTCCAACGGATCCCCCGTGTCGAATTCTTATTCCCCACCAAACTGACAAAGTGTTTTTAATCTTTTCTTGCGCTCTCTCCTGGAGATTGGGGAAAGAAAAATCAATACTCGCTGGCAGCACATCCAGCAGGCGGCTGAATTACAGCGGGCAGCGTCTCGCACCACACAAACACAGAGCCAGACCCCCGACACGCCGAGCCGGAGAGGGTCACGGAGCCATATTTACTACTGCAGCTCTCCATCACCCAGAAATAACCTCCAGAGAGAGAGAGAGAGAGAGAGAGAGAGAGAGAGAGAGAGAGAGGGAGAGAGAGAGAGAGAGAGAGAGAGAGAGAGGAGAGAGAGAGAGAGGAGAGAGAGAGAGAGAGAGAGGGAGAGAGAGAGAGAGAGAGAGAGAGAGAGACAGAGAGAGCGATAGAGAGAGACAGAGAGAGGGAGAGAGAGAGAGAGAGAGAGAGAGAGAGAGGGGAGAGAGAGAGAGAGAGGGAGAGAGAGAGAGAGAGAGAGAGGGAGAGAGAGAGAGAGAGAGAGGGGGGGAGAGAGAGACAGAGAGAGACAGAGAGAGCCATAGAGAGGGGAGAGAGAGGAGAGAGAGAGAGAGAGAGAGAGAGGAGAGAGAGAGAGAGAGGAGAGAGAGAGAGAGAGAGAGAGAGAGAGAGGGAGAGAGAGAGAGAGAGAGAGAGAGAGAGAGAAAAGAGAGAGAGAGAGAGGGGGGAGAGAGAGACAGAGAGACAGAGAGAGTGATAAGAGAGACAGAGAGAGGGGAGAGAGAGAGAGAGAGAGAGAGGAGAGAGAGAGAGAGAGAGAGAGAGAGGAGAGAGAGAGAGAGAGAGAGAGAGAGAGAGGAGAGAGAGAGAGAGAGAGAGAGAGAGAGAAAGAGAGAGGTTTGAAGGTTGATGGAATAGAGTGTTTATAAAAGAAAGAGATTGAGAACTGGCCAATTAAAAAGAGAACACGAGGAATCCGTACTAAAGAGAAAGAGGGAAAAAAGCAGAGAGAGAGAGAATAGGGAATAAAAGGTGATGGTAAAAGATGGAGAGAGAGAGAGAGATGTTAAAAAAATGAAGTAACTAGAGAAGGAAAGAAAGAGATTGTGTCAAGAGAAAGGAAAATAGTACAAAGAGAGAGAGAGAGAGAGAGAGAGAGAGAGAGAGAGAGAGAGAGAGAGAGAGGGGGGGTTGATGGGAAAGAGAAGAGAGAGCTGGCCAATTAAAAAGAGAACGTGAGGAACCGGTGGTGAAGAACATTTTTAAAGAGGAAGAATAAGAAAGACGAATGATCATACTGTAATTACCAAACAAAACAACAAGGAAGAGAGAGAAAGAGGGGGACAAGAACATGGTCTGGAAGACAGAGAGAGAGAGAGAAAAAACAAGTGATACAGAAAAAGAGATGAAAGACGGATGATGGTAAAGGATGGAGAACGGTGGGAGAAGAGAAAGAGAAAGATGGTAAAATCATGGAAATGGAGAAGGAAAGAAAGAGAAGGTGCTGCTCCAAAGAGAACGGGAAACAATAGAGAGACAGAGAGAGAGAGAGAGAGAGAGAGAGAAAGAGAGAGAGAGAGGTGGAAAAAAGAGAGAGGGTTTGAAGGTCGATGGAGAAGAGGGTTTAGGAAGGAAAGATTGAGAACTGAAGGAGAGAACCGAATTGGGCAAATAAAAGAGGAAGAAAACTGGGAGAAAAAGAGGATGGAGGGATATGAAAGAAAGAACAGATGAAGGAAAGAGAGGGAAAGAGAGAGAAGGGTTTGGAATTCAAACAGAGAGGATGGTTAAAAAGACGGATGATGGTCAAGGATGGAGAATGGAGGGATAAGAGAGAAAGATGGTAAAAATAGAAAAATATGTAAATAGAGAAGGAGAGAAAGAGAAGGTGTCAGTGAGAAGAGAAAGGAAAATAGGAGAGAGAGAGAGAGAGAGAGAGGTTGACACCTGGCCAATTAAAAAGAGGTAGGGAATTTGTGTAAAGAGAATGGAATGACTTAAAGGGAAGGTTGAAGAGAGGACAAATAAAAAGACAAAGAAAGAAGGAGAGAAGGAGAGCAAATATATACGGAAGAAAGAGGAAGAGAACAAAGAAGACAGAGAGAGAGATGAAAAGAAAAGAGAGAAAAAGGAAAAGAGAGAGAGAGATTAACAGGAAAATGTTGGAAATAATAGCAGAGGAAAGAAAGAGACTGTTATTAAAACAAAGGAAAATAGTACGGAGCTAGAGAGACAGAGAGAGAGAGAGAGAAGAAAGAGGGAGAGTAGAGAGCTAACGATGGTACAGACTGAAATAAAGAATTTGGAGGGAGGAAAATGGAGAAAGAGAGCGAAACAAAGAGGTGGAGGTAGAGAAAATTAGGCAATTAGCCGCTAGCGAAAGAGAGAAAAAAAACAGAGAGAATGGGTGGATAATTAGGGAGAGAGAGGAAAACAGTGATGGTGAAGAAAGGACTTAATTAGAAGGAAGAAA
>CM022770.1:1211157-1223657 GCA_012411365.1 Ameiurus melas | reverse complement strand
ACTTCTCTCTCTCTCTCTCACTCTCTCTCTCCATCTCATCTCTCTCTCTCGCTCTCTCTCTCTCACTCTCTCTCTATCTCTCATCTCATCTCTCTCACTCTCTCTCTATCTCTCTATCTCTCTCTCTCACTCGCTCTCTCTGTCTCACTCGCTCTCTCTCTCGCTCTCTCACCTCTCTCTATCTCTCTCTCTCACTTTCTCCCTCATCTTCTCTCTCTCCCTCTCTCTCTCACTCGCTTTTTTTTTTTCTCTCTCTATCTCTCTCTCTCTATCTCTCTCTCACCTGCTCTCACACTCTCTCTCTCTCTCTCTCTCTCACTTTCTCCCTCACTCTCTCTCACTCTCTCACTCTCTCTCCCTCTCACTCTCTCTCTCTCTCACTGCTCTCTGTCGCTCTCTCATTCTCTCTCTCTCTCTCTCTCTCTCCTCACTCTATCTCTCACTCGCTCACTCTCTCTCCTCACTCTCTCTCTCCCTCTCTCTCTCCCTCTCTCTCTCTCACTTTCTCCCTCACTCCCTCTCTCACTCTCTCTCTCCCTCTCACTCTCTCTCTCTCTCTCACTTGCTCTCTGTCGCTCTCATTCTCTCTCTCTCTCTCTCTCTCCCTCACTCTATCTCTCACTCGCTTACTCTCTCTCTCACTCTCTTTTTTTCCCTCACTCCCTATCGCTCCTCTCTCTTCGCTTCTCTCCCTCACTCTCTCTCTAATTTTTCTCTCTCTCTCTCTCAAAACAGGATAAAGTGTTTGTGTCCTGAAGGTGTCCGGAAACGTAACGCTACATTTCTACCTCTGACACTGGAGACTCCTTCCATAAACACTACATAAATAAACATGTCCTTACAGAAAACGTCACCGTATCAACGATTTTCTAACCCGTTTATGATGGGTGGAGCGTGCGCTACACCGTACACCTCCCCGTGGGTGAAACCACAATCAGACGGAGCGCTGAATCAATACCAGCGCTACAACCGTTCCACACTATCCCGCGTTCACGCGAGCACTGTTCCAGCTTTCTCGCGATCACTTCGTCTTTAACCGCGTAAAACTTCTTGCGTAAGTTTTTCTCTCTCGCGCGTTTCAGTCAGGATGAACGATTCTACACGGTGTTATATCATTGTTCGGCGATCCCGGTTTCCACGGCTACAGCTCCGACGCGGATTTATTTCTGTTTAAAGCGTACGGACTGAAACAGAGAGCCGGAGTTTCCACCCAGAGGTTTTACAGTCGTAGCCGACCTGAGGTGTTAGCACCCACGCTATTATTAACGGCTAATAAATCCTAAATCCCAAATCCCCTGTTGTGTGACTAATGAGCAACAGATGTAGAACATACATTACGCTCTCCGGGAAGCGCGCCACATACGGTACGTGTAAAGATATATTTTTATCGCATGTTCTGCTTTTACACATTCGTCTTTTCAGATATTTTTACTTTTTCGGCCGACGGAGATCCTGAGACTCGGGAAAACACGGCGCGGCTATATTTACAGTACAGGAACGGGGATTTTCTCCAGCAGGATCTTTCATAATCATATCCAGACAAAGTTTATTAGCATCCACGCTATCGTTAACGGCTAATAAAGGCCCAGCGTGTGAACGTGAACACCCCGCTCATAAACCCTTGTCCTCTGGCGTCACGACGCTGAGCTTTCCTGCGCACCGAGGCGGCTTCAGCACCCAGCGGCGGATTTTACTGCACGCTAATGGTTTTTTATGGGTTTTAATCACCAGCGCGTTGTTAGCCACATGCTCATCTTTGGCTGGGAGGTTAGCGAATCGCCCGGGCTCGACACATCGCGGCTCTTTACGAGACCGAGGCCTCTAAACAGCCGATAATGACAGCCATTCAGAGCGATCCAATTATGCAAAAGGGAGGTCTAAACAATTCCATCATCCCCCAAATTAAATTTCTCCTAACGAGATAAAGGCGCCAATTAATCCTGAGTTAATTTCTATAGCTCATTTTCCCAGAAAACACTCGAACGTGCTAATGAAGGCACGGCCGCACGCCGGGGTCGACCTGGAGTTCAGCCCCGTGACGTCATCACCTCGGATACGTGTGCAGGAATGTCACGTGTTTCACGTTAATCGGCGGTTATCGTTACGGTTCTGTACGTTCTGGGGTCCGGTTGAAGGATGTGACCACCGCAGACCCGTGACGTAATCATACACCTTCACATGCAATACATTACTGATAAATAATACATCGAACAGTGACGGAATAACACATGCGCACAGGTATGTTCGGTAAAATAATATTAAACACACGACATAGGATGGCGTTTTTAATAACGGGGAAAAAAATCATCAATAAAAGAAAACAATACGTAACAATAAACATATGATGAATGGAGAATAACCCCGGCGCTGCTCTGTACTAATCCCCGATTGTCTTTGAATCCTGCAGACGTCGGTGTTTTCGTGGAGCGAGGGCACGCCACGCCTGGCGCCCGGTGCTACATCATGTGGCGACGACAGCACCGTTAGCATCGAGGCCACGCTAGCGCTGATCTCCGGCGTGCAGAAGGTCACTGCGGTATCGTTTAATTCACTGTTAACACCCACAATCCTCTTCTGCCTAAACTACGACGTAACTATGGAAACAAGACCCAGACAGCGTCTGCACAAAGAGAAAGAGAAGAAGAAGAGGAGGAGGAGAATACATTTTCATTGAGCGGTGATGAGTTCGTGTCAGCGGGCAAACACAACTATAAAATGACGCATCGATTTCCACAGCAGCAGGCGCTCCGCATTTCAAGGGCTCATAAGATTCTTTTTTTTTTCTTTTCGTTTTACTACCCCCCCCCCCCCACCCCACACACTCGCCCCTATTATTTATTTATTTCTTATTTCCCAGCAGCTCAGTAAGTATTGGCGATTAAAGCGGCTGGTGGAGTGTGAACCCATGTGCGCGCTTGTCTCCGAGCGAGACCTCGAGAGCGGCATTATCACTGATGTGCGATATGAAAACATTATTATTCAAGCGTGGATCCTAATGCTGTTATGCTGCGGGCCGTCGCCAGCCGTAAACAGCCGGCGGAGAGATGAAACCCGGAACACAGAGCCGCATATCACGCACGTCTGTAGTCCACCATTACAGGAGCAATATACAGGAGAGAGAGAGAGAGAGAGAGAGAGAGAGAGAGAGAGAGAGAGAGAATCCTTAAAGGACTGAAATATCACTGCAGGTCCATTTCATACTGAAAATACACCACAGAGAGCAATGCATTAGAGCTCTCTCTCTCTCTTTCTCTCCGCTGAGAAACAGAGAGAGAGAGAGAGAGAGAAGGAAGGTAGAAGAAAAACAGAGGGAGGGAAAGTTTCTGAATATGTAAGGAGGGAATCTGCATAAATCTGACCTAAAACATCATCAGTCCTAAACGTTGACAAAGAGAACCCGATGAAACAAACGAGACAAAAAATGTCATCATCCAGTAGGACATGTCTGTGAGGAGTAAAAGTATGTGCACCTCTAGGATTATCAGTTTAATCTGAAGCTGAGATTAGACTCGGGTGTTTTCAGTCAGTGGGATGATGATGATGATCAGGTCTGAGTGAGTGAGTGAGTGAGTGAGCGTGCTGTTTTATTTAAAGAACAGGGATCTATCGGAGTCTGATCTTCACTACACGTGTGTGTGGAAGTGTATCACGGCACGAACAAAAGGACATTTCTGAGGACGTCAGAAAAAGACTTGTTGAAGCTCATCATGGTGGAAAAGGTCACAGGACCGTCTCTAAAGAGTGTGGACTCCACCGATCCACAGTCTGTGTAGAAATGGAGGAAATCCAACACCATCGTTCCCCTCCACAGGAGTGGAGACCAACAGAGATCCCTCCAAGAGCAAGACGTGTGATAGTCCACAGAGGAACCCAGGGGAACTTCTCTCACATTGTCTAATGTTAATGTTCATGAGTCCACCATCAGGAGAACACTGAACAACACTGAACGCACTCATTATCGTGCAGCACAGAGAATAGCACTCGATCCAGCGCGGACTGTTATTTTGTTTTATTTGTTTATCTCGTGCTCTGACTGGTACTCGTGTACTCGTGTACCCAACTTAATGAAGCTACGAGGCACTAAATCGAGATAATGAAATGGGTACGCATGCGCAGGATGTAGACACGCTTCTGTTTTGGTCAAGCTCCGCCCCCCATGTGCGTAACGCTCATGTGACTTCTGAATCTGTTCCGGGTTTGGTTCATTTCTCCTTCCACTGTTGAACACGCGGCCGTTTTCATGCCATTTTATTGCTTGAGTTTTGATGGTGTTTTTCAAAAGTGCTTTTCTGTGCGTCACTTGTAAATGAAATTTCACACACACACACACACACACACACACACACACACACACACACACACACACACTCACACACACACATTATTTCTGAAGATGTAAAAGCAGACGGACAGAAGTGCTGAGTGTGTGACTCATATTTCACTCCGAGTAAATATTAATACGGAGGGAGGGGGATTTAATGGGATTGAATTTTTAAAGAAAGTAAAGAGAGAGAGAGAGAGAGAGAGAGGGAGAGAGAGAGAGGAGAGAGAGAGAGAGAGAGAGAGGAAAGGAGAGAAAGAAAAGCAGGGGGAAAGGGAGAGGGAGGTTTGAGGAGGAAAAGAAGAGATGGAGAGAGAGAGAGAGAGAGAGAGAGAGAGAGAGAGAGAAAGCGGAGAAACATGAAAAATGAGAGAGACGACTGGGAAGAAATGAGAAAAAAAAAGGCAGAAAGAGAGAGACCGAGAGAGGTGAGGGGAAAAAGTGAGAGATTAAGAAAGGAAAGAAAAAGGAGAGAAAGTAAAAGAAGTTGTTTTTTTTTTTTTTAAAACCCCAGGGAAAATAAGAGAGGATTGAGGAAAAGAAAGAAGGCGGGAAAGAAGGAAAGGATTGAAAGAGAAGGATGTGAACGTGAAGGGAGAACAAAAAAAGAGAGGAAAGAATAGACAAAGAGGGAAAGGGAAACAGTGTGTGTGTGTGTGTGTGTGAGAGAGAGAGAGAGAGGAAAGAGAGAGAGGCAGTGTGAGGGAGAGATGGAGAGAGAACAGGAGTGTGTGAGACGTTCGCACTCATCACCTTGACACACGAGTCGTCCTCTAATGTAAACATAAATATGAGAGTGTGTTCTCCGTTAGCTGTTGCTAGGCTACGTAGCATTAGCGAGGTGTATGTGTGTGTGTGTGTGTGTGTGTGTGTGTGTGTGTGTGTGTGTGTGTGTGTCGTTGTTCTTTTCTCTGAGGGGTTCAGGCATATGATAAAGAGCTGCTCTTGATAACGATTTACACACACACACACACACACACACACACACACACACACACACACACAGAGAGAGAGAGAGAGAGAGAGAGACCTCTAAGCACCATTTGTACCTAAACAGCTTTATAAAGTATAAGAACAAGTATTAAAACGTTTAATATTCCCATGAAATAAGAAATGTATTAATCATCATCCCAAACAGTTACGTGTTAGGCCACGCCCCCTTTTCATCTTTTCATCGTTTTATCTTTGCCTTAAGCGCTAATTTAATCCACAACACAATACCTTCTGCTCGTACAGCTACCATTACTCCGTCCAGCAATGATCTAAGGGTGAAGAAACGCTCTTTATAAACTGAAGTTGTACAGGAGGGTGACGTCACGTTATGGAGGTGTTGTTACTCATTTATAAACACGTTATAAACACCATTTCTCACCCGGAGCTTCCACTCAGCCGGGACTATTGTTCCTGTAACCGCACGTTCTGAAGTGCTTTATTCCTCTTACACGACAGCTTTTCATTATTTATTTATTTATTTATTTTTTTTAAACGACACGTCGTGCTTTTTATCCATTTATTGTTACATGTTGTGGAGCATCTGCGAAAAACGCGGCGTGTCGTGTTACTGAGAAACCGCGAAACGTGTAAACTCCTCTGTCCTGAAGCTGTCGGAAAGGTTGCAGCTACACCTCTGACTGTTACACAGCGCTGACACTGGAGACTCCTTCCATCGTTACACGGATTACTGAAAACTTCACATCCATGTTTTTTTTTTTTTTTACAAAGATAACGTATTCGAACGAGCGCGTTAAATTAAACCTGCGCTACAGTCAGAGCCACTGTTATAGAGAATTAATCAACACCTTCCGACCAATCAGAGTCCAGAACGCAGCAGCGTGGAGGAAAACACGTGCGCTCGGTTCCGGTTTATTCCACAGTTGGTGTACGAAGAGGTTTAGAGTGCACCACTGTGAAACAAAAACAGTCAGCTGCAGCTGCTACACCGTGTGTGTGTGTGTGTGTGTGTGTGTGTGTGTGTGTGTGTGTGTTTCTGTCGCTTTGCCATCATATCAGTGTTTGTCTATGGTACAGGTGTCCTGTGTGTGTTTGTTAGCTCACAGCTGATTACAGGCTTTTAACGTCATTAGCTTCAGCTTGTCAGCAGTCAGCTGTTTAACAGAGGGAATAATACACAGCTTCATCTATCTATCTATCTATCTATCTATCTATCAATTACAACACATATAAAAACTACTACAACTACATACTACTATACTATACTACTAACATCTACTACATAAATATTATACATCTACTACTAATCTAATATCTATCATCACTACTATCTATCTATCTACCATCTATCCATCTATCTATCTATCTATCTAATATTATTATTATTATTATTATTATTATTATTATTATTATTATTATTATTATTATTATTATTATTATCTATGTGTCTAAGATTTCTAATGAAAAAAAAACAGTTTAAGAGGAAATCTTTATTTTGAGAAGTTATTGCAGGCTAAAAGAATGGCATGAAGGAAGAGAGGGATTTATAGAGGACAAAAAGAAATAGAAGAAAGAAAAGCAAAAGAAAACATTCATAAGCAACATGATTTAAAAGAAGAAGAAATTGAAAGATGCACAAATAAAACAGGACATCGGTTATTGTTTTGGGGGAAAGTAAGAAAGAAAGAGCAAGAAAAGAAAGAAAGAAAGAAAGAAAGAAAGAATGGGGGAAGTAAGAAAGAAGAAAGAAAGAAAGAAAGAAAGAAAGAAAGAAAGAAAGAAAGAAAGAAAGGGAAGTAAGAAAGAAAAAAGAAAGAAAGAAAGAAAGAAAGAAAGAAAGAAAGAAAAAAGAAAAGAAAGAAAGAAAGAAAGAAAGAAAAGGGCAAGTAAGAAAGGAGAAAAAAGAAAGAGAGAAAGAAAAAAGAAAGAAAGGAGAAAAAAAAAAAAATGAGAGAAAAAGGGAAAAAGGAACATAAAGAAAGAAAGAAAGAACGTTAAAGTTCAGGCGAGACTGCTGATTGGTCAGACACCCATTATGACGTCATCACGTAACAAATTCAAATCTAAACATTCCATCAGTGTGCTTAAATGATTTATTAAAGTTCTGGACTGTGATTGGTTGTCAGGTGCTTATTGTTTGGGGCGGCCCGTTTTGGCGGCGCGTTTTTTTTTTTTCCCCTGCTTTTTTCTTTGTTTTGGTGGCCGGGGCCCGGCGGGGCCGCCCCGCCCCCCCCCCCCAAAAAATCCACACCCCCCCCCGCCCCCCCCCCCCCCCCCCCCCCCCCTCCTGTCCCTCCCCCTTCCCCCAACACAGGTTGTTTTCCTCACACAGTTGAAAGAAACGAGGCGTAAGCGACTCGGGGAGCGGACGAGTGCAGTAAACACTCCACACGAAGAAGAAGAGCTGTGAGAAACAACAAGTCCACTAATTTTAGCTTCCAATAGCGTAAAGGACGCGGGCGGAGCGGGAGTGTGTGGCGTGAAGTGCTCCAACTCGCTGGTGTGCAATAACTAAAGCCTTTAATCAGACGGAAAGTGCTGGGAGAGCGACTTTCTGACACGATGGACCCGAACGGCTCCTTCGCTCCGAGCCGAGTTCAGAGATCAATAACACTGTGAGCAACGGCCAGGAATAAATGTAGGAGCCTAATGTGGCTGAATTTCTCATTTAAGACGTGGTGCGCTAACCTCCTTAGCTCATTCCCTCGAGGAAATGGGGGATATGATTAGGAATTCGTTAGCGGGATTCTATTTTTATGCTGATGACACACTTTTCGCCTCGCCTTTCTTCTTCTCTCCTCTCTCTATCCTCTCTTTCTGTATACTCTCTCTCCTCTCCCTCTCTCTCTACCCTCTCTCTCCTCGCTTTTGCTCTACGCTCCCTCTCTCTCTCTCCCTCTCTCCTGCTTTTGTATACTCTCTCCTCTCTATCCTCTCTCTCTCCATCCTCCCTCTCCTCTCTTTCTGTATAATCTCTCTCCTCTCTATCCTCTCTCTCTCCATCCTCTCAATATCCTCTCTCTATCCTCTCTCTATATTATCTCCCTCTCTCCCTCTATCCTCTCCCTCTCCTCCCTTTCCTCTCTCACTCCATCCTCCCTCTCCTCTCTCCTCACTCTCTGCTCACTCTCTCTATCTTCCCTCTCCTCTCTCTCCTCTCTCTATCTTCCCTATCCTCTCATCTCTCTTTCTTCCCGCTCCTCTCTTTTCTCTCTGCTCCCCCTCCTCTCTCTCCCCTTTCTCCTCTCTTCTCTTTCCCCTCTCTCTCTGTTCCCCTCTGTCTCATCTCTCTCTCTCTCGCTCTGCTCCTTCTCCTCTCTCTTTCCTGTCTCTCATATCTCTCCTTTCTCTCTCCTCTCTCTCAGCCGCAGATCCGAGACGTCGTGTCGTTTGCCGAGTTTGGTTTTCCCTCCGCTCCCTATTGTATCGGACACGTGTAGATTAGATTAGAGTCAGGACTGTCACGCAGATGAGCGAATCTGAGAGAAATACTTTATTAAGTTAAAAGAAATCGGCGTGTTTGATGAACTCGCTGGAACTGACAGTGATATTAGAGAGAGAGCGTTTTTTGGACGTGTGAGGATCTCAGCGCCGTGGGGGAAGGAGGATAAACGCAATGAGATTACAGCGTCATTCATTAGAATACCTGTGAGTTTGTGTGTGTACGCTCTCACGTACTGCGGCGTGTATAAGGAGGAGCGTTCGGAACATATCACAGCGCTTTCGCACTTTTACATGTAATCCTAGAGGAATGTGTTCACGTACCGAGTCAGTTCCTGTTCTCACGTACGCTACAGCAGCTAGCACCGGTCCGTCCCTCACCGGCGCGAAAAAAGACAATTTCATTTAAAAGCGCGGCTTAATGTGCTCTGTTTGTCAGAGAAGTTACAGCTTTACCTCCGACTGTGACTGTTACGAAGCGCCGACACTGGAGACTCCTTCCATAGATATCAATTAAGTGTAAATCTCCTTACAAAAAAAACGATTTTTTCAACAAAGTCTCCGTGAACGAGCCGTTGCTATAGAAACGATAACGTATTAGGACGAGCGATTTGCGGCTGCGTGACTGTCGGCTCAACGAGTACCGTGTATTCTCAGCTAGCTAGGTAGCTAGCCAACTAACGTACCTGTGGGGAGTGAACCGCATGGTGAGAACCCCACTCGCGTCCTCCGAGCTAGTTAGCTAACCAGCCGTTTAGCTAAGTGTAGGCTAGTCGGCTCGGTTGCAAAACATTCCTAATTTGCATATTCATGCGTATTTTAATGAGGATAAAGCCTCCGTTCCTCAGCAGGAAAAGTGATGATACGTAACGCAGGGTCACGTTTATATAGAGCGTAATAAAATAGATCGTCGAATGTTATTATGATGCCCACGGTGTAAACGCGGGCCCCTCGTTCCAGCCCTGTATTTATTCTCTCATGTGTAAGAGTGAGAATATCAGCGAGTCCCTCCACCGGCTCGGCTCGGCTCGGCTCGGCCGCGCTGTCGGGTATTGTGTCTGTCCAAACAGGACTGGGATGCTCTGGACAGAGGCGGCGCGCGGCTTTGCGTTTGTTTTCCAGTGAAAGCGAGGGACGAGGGGGGGCGATTACACATCCTGACGGCCGTGATTAATCACCGCTCAGCAGACATCTGAATAGAACTCGGGAAAGGTTTAACTTTTTAATTCATCCCACACGCAATCTATTCGAACCAGCTGCTGCCTCGCCTCGCCTCGCCTCGCCTCGCGCCGCCTTTTCCCAGTGACCACTGCTTCTGTTCTCTCTCTCTCTCTCTCTCTCTCTCTCTCTCTCTCTCTGTGTGTGTGTGTGTTTCCTTGGCTTTCATAATTATCTAGGGAAAGGGGGACGTCGAGAGCAGTTGTTCTTTTCCGAGAACGTTTTGGCCGCATCGCACCGTCTCTCGTTATGCTCCGATTGTCGCCCGGCTTTTATTGTGGAAATTGTTCACTTGAGGGAACAATAAGGAAATCGGTTATTTTCTATTAAAAAAACAAAACAAAAACATTTTTAAACTAAAATAAAACATTTTTAACTGAAGGAAAGAAGAAGAAGAAAAAAACCCCTTTGCGAACAAGGCGATGGTTTTCCCGCGGAGGAAAAAATAAATAACACAGAGCACATGTCACAGAGAGGATGAAAACACTTTTTTTTTTTAAATGGCCCCGTCTCTAACCGCCTTTATTTTCCCAACTCGCTCTCAAGCTGCGCCGATATCTATCTCTCCGGAGGAGGAAAAGCCACAGACGCACTCATCAAAACCAACTGGGGAGCACAAATATCCATCTCTCTCTCTCCCTCTCTCTCTCTCTCACACACACACACACACACACACACACACATATAGGTATATATAGATTTAGATATAGATAGATATAGAACTATATGAAGTGAAAAACATGCACAAAGACACACACCGAAAATCCTCCGATCAAATTATTCATTCAGAATAAAAGAAAATGAAGAAATCAGCAGGTCACCACCGTGTTTACTTCACAAGAACCACACGGGACACTGTTTATCCATTTAGAGCTACATTTAATGTCTGTGAGACGAGTGAGTTCCTGTTCGCACTTACGTTACAGCAGCTATAAACACTCGTTCCCTCACCATCTCTCTCTCTATTCTCTCTCTCTATTCCCTCTCTCTATTCCCTCTATCTATTCTCTCTCTATTCCCTCTCTTTACTCCCTATCTCTATTCTCTCTCTCTATTCCCTCTCTTTACTCTCTCTCTCTTTATTCCCTCTCTTTACTCTCTCTTTATTTCCTCTCTCTATTCCCTCTCTTTACTCTCTATCTTCATTTTCTCTCTCTATTCCCTCTCTTTACTCTCTCTCTTTATTCCCTCTCTTTACTCTCTCTTTATTTCCTCTCTCTATTCCCTCTTTCTATTCTCTCTCTCTATTCCCTCTCTTTACTCTCTATCTTCATTTTCTCTCTCTATTCCCTCTCTTTACTCTCTCTCTCTATTCCCTCTCTTTATTCTCTCTCTTTATTTCCTCTCTCTATTCCCTCTCTTTACTCTCTATCTTTATTTTCTCTCTCTATTCCCACTCTTTTTTCTCTCTCTCTCTCTCTCTCTCTCTCTCTCTCTCTCTCTCTCTCTCTCTCTCTATTCCCTTTTACTCTCTCTTTACTCTCTCTTTCTCTCTCTCTCTCTCTAAATTCCCTTTTTACTCTCTCTTTACTCTCTCTCTCTCTCTATTCCCTTTTTACTCTCTCTTTACTCCCTCTCTCTCTCTCTCTCTCTCTCTCTCTCTCTTTATTCCCCCTCTTTATTCCCTCTCTCTTTACTCTCTCTCTCTTTATTTCCTCTCTCTATTCCCTCTCTCTACTCTCTCTTTACTCTATCTCTCTCTCTCTCTCTCTCTCTCTCTCTCTCTCTCTCTTTTTATTCCCTCTCTCTCTCTTCCCTCTCTTTACTCTCTCTCTCCTCTCTCTCTTTATTCCCTCTCTTTACTCTCTCTCCTCTCTCTTTATTCTCTCTTTACTCTCTTTCTACTCTCTCTCTCTTTATTAATTTTCTTTACTCTCTCTCTCTCTCTTCCTCGCTCTCTTTATTCTCTCTCTCTCTCTCTCCACGTTGATAAGACAAAATAAATAAACAAACAAATAAAACGCAGCTTGTCACATCGTGTTACCGAAGCGTAAACTCCTCCGCCCTGAAGGTGTTACAGCTTTACCTCTGACACTGGAGACTCCTTCCATCAAGATCAGCGATTATTCTAATCTGGTCATTATTAGTGGAGCCGTAATGATCTTTTACTATAGAAACGATAACGTATTAGAGCGAGCGCATTCTTATTAATATTACTGTTAATATAACGCTCTCCTGACCAATCAGAACGCAGAATTCAACAGTAATAATACAACTTGTAATGTTCAACATGCGCAATTATCACGACCGTACGCAAGTATATTAAGATATTTAACATACTAACATACACACTATTATTATTATTATTATTATTATTATTATTATTATTATTATTATTATTATGGAGATTGTGATTTATTGTCACTGTTTAATCTGAGAAGCTGCTCATTGGTTAGATCATCAGCTAGCTGTGTTCCTGCCAGGGCACACGTTCCGAAAGAAAAGAGATAATTGAACATAAAATCCTAGTCGTGTTTTTGTTTTTCGGCGCAGAAACCGGCGAGCGCTTTTCCGAATAAAGAAATGTTTCACGATGATGTACGATGAAGCCAAACGAGACGCGGCCTGG
>CM022770.1:1203657-1206157 GCA_012411365.1 Ameiurus melas | reverse complement strand
ATTAAGCGCTGGGACTAGGCACTGGGATTAGGTGCCGGGATTAGGGCTCGGAGAGATTTTCTATTCCAACTCGACAAAAATATATACCTCCGTTTAAAACGTGACAGTAAAGAAAGCACCGATTACTGAACAGACCATACAGCCTATACTGCGGATGTACAGTATATTATAACTAGCCGTGTGTTCAGTATGTGTGAGTGCGTTAGCATAAAGTTTCAACCGTTAAAAAGTGCTGTAACCCATTAGCAATATATTTCTCTTTTGTTCTCAGAAGAGTAAGTTTGTATGAATGCGTACGGTTCGATACAGAGGCTGAATGCTACCAGACTAGACAGCTAATACATGCTAGTTTCTGTGCTAGCTGCTCGATTCGAACACGTTCGCACACGGACAAACGTGACGCTAGCTAACTTTCTCAGTAGCTAGCTGTAATCCAACAGAGGAGTGCAGCTATTCGTGCAGTCGAAAACTTTCTCGACAGAGTTTAATCTCATGTTTAATCAGGTTTTTTAGCATGTTCGGCGTATTAGCTGACTTCACAACTATTTATTACACACCTGTACTCATTTGGTCTTTACAAAGTACAACCGCGACATGTTTTTTATGTCTTTTTTTCTTTTTTTAATGTTTATAATAATCTTTAACGATAAAATGATAAAAAAAAACGACCTTTTCAAGGCTTTTCAGTGCTCGCTAGTATTGAAAAGTTTCATTTGGTGCCTTCGTCCGGTACCGATTTTTGGTACCCAGACCCAGGTGGGATTCAGAGTGACTAGCATGAAGACTTAAGCTGCTACTGACTAGAGGTTATAACTCCTAATTAATTCCTAGCCTTCAACCAGGAAAAATAAAAACTTCCCTCAACTCGGAATTCCTACTCAAAATGGCCGCTCGCAGCATCAGCAGTAAACGCAGCAGCGCTTCTTTAATCACCTTTAAATGATTTATACACGTATTAGCTTTAGATCAATCAACATTTAGCAGTTGTTGCTGCTGCTGTTGTTATAGTTGTTGCTGCTGTTATACTTGTCGTTGCTTCTGTTACTGCTATTATAGTTGTTGCTGTTATTGTTGTTGTAGTTGTACTTGTTGTTGCTGCTTTTGTTGCTGTTGTAGTTGTTGTTGCTGCTGCTGTTATAGTTGATGTTGCTGTTGTAGTTGTTGTTGCTGTTATAGTTGTTGCTGATGTTGCTGTTATAGTTGTTGTTGCTGTTGTAGTTGTTGCTGTTATAGTTGTTGTTGCTGCTGGTGTTATAGTTGTTGCTGCTGTTGCTGTTATAGTTGTTGTTGCTGTTGTAGTTGTTGCTTTTGCTGTTATAGTTGTTGTTGCTGTTGTAGTTGTTGCTGTTATAGTTGTTGTTGCTGTTGTAGTTGTTGCTGTTATAGTTGTTGTTGCTGCTGCTGCTGCTGTTATAGTTGTTGCTTTTATAGTTGGTGTTGTTACTGCTGGTGTTATAGTTGTTGCTGTTGTAGTTGTTGCTGCTGTTGCTGTTATAGTTGTTGTTGCTGCTGTTGTAGTTGTTGCTGTTATAGTTGTTGTTGCTGTTGTTGCTGCTGCTGCTGCTGCTGCTGTTATAGTTGTTGCCGTTGTAGTTGTTGCTGCTGTTATTGTTGCTGCTGTTGTTGCTGTTATAGTTCTTGTTGCTGTTGTAGTTTTTGTTGCTGTTGTTATTGTTGTTGCTGCTGCTGCTGCTGTTATAGTTGTTTAAATGCTTTACAAACGTATTAGCTTTAGATCAAGCAGCATTTAGCAGTTAGTTGGCTAACTTCTTGTTTACAAAATCCATGTTTTTTCACAGCTCGAAAGCACTGAGGTAAAAATTGACTTAATACCAAGTGCGGTCGGGTCCAAACATCTGAATCCACCGTCAAGAACCCGAGACTAAAATAAATATTCCGACAGAGAAGCAGCACGGTCCTTGGGAAAGAACTGCATCCTGGGTTCTCCACGAGTTTGGATGGTGATGAGAGAGAATAAAGTGTGGAGAGAAGCAGCAGATCTGCGCTTGTCATTGTCCACAGCTCAGGAGAGAGGGTTTGATGGATGATCTTCTCCTCCCAGAGAGAAGCGAAGGATCTCCGTGTCTGTACCAGTCTGTTTATCAGTCCTGATAGACTCGTCGTCCTCTTAATAAACGCCACCGACGTGTCAGCAGCGGCCGAGTCGAACCGTCATGAAGAAAAACGTAAACTCAGTCTGTCTTTAACAGCAACACACACACACACACACACACACACAAACAGAGAGAGAGAGGGGGAGAGAGAGACTGGAAATCTCAAAATCTTCAAAGAATTTTTACTGATAAAAAAAATTACTGAACAGTGATAATTGTATTTTGATAATTGTTTAATAATTTTTGACTTGCTAGTCAGTAGATTAGCATGTTAGCAGCTAGTGAGTTAGAATCATAATCTGTTGTGTTACTGTACCATTCTGAGGCTTTGGTTGTTGTTGTTTTTTTTACAAAATTACCTGAACATTTTTATTCTCCCTTCCAGT
>CM022770.1:1138657-1198657 GCA_012411365.1 Ameiurus melas | reverse complement strand
TGAAATGGTGTTTTCGAATAAATGAAAGTGACTCGTGATATTAGCGTGTCAGAGCTGACAGACACGAACACCGACGAGAGCCGAAGTCATCCGCCTCGACATCCACCATGCTCACACCGAACCCCCCCCCCCGGATTAAACTGTGGTGGTGGGGGGGGTAGCGCAGACAGATTGCTGATGTGACGTGTCTCTGGTACACACACTCTGTGACGCTAACAGAACCGCGAGAGGAGGTTATTTTCACCCGCACTTTCGGGGGACTCGATGAGGGTGTCCTTCTTCCTTTAGGTCCCCGGATTGCTATTACTAAATCCCTCGCTCCCTCTATTTCTTTACTTATTTCTTTCTTTCTTTCTTTCTTTTCTGTGCAGGTCTCCACTTTCGATCACGGTCAACTGTTTTATTTCAATATTTATCACAAAAAAAAACCTCAAATTATCCTAAATATTATACATGTATGATCTTATAATAATAATTATTATTATTATTATTATATTATATTTAACTCAATAAACCAAAACAGTAAGTTGTTAAGCAGCTGTGGTGGAAGAGGAATAAACCCCCGTGGCATGATCGTGTAGGAAAATAATCAACGATGAAGCGTAGTTACTGTTACCACACCCAAGCTGATGATACACACACACACACACACACACACACACACTCTGGGACACGGCATTTATATATATATATATATATATACAGTATATATATAAAACTCCACATCCCTGAGTGTTTTACTCCGTGATACTTTTTATCCATTTATAGTTGTCTCTAACATCCGTGAAACGAGTTAGTTCGTGTTCTCACTTCTATCACAGCAGCTATAAACACTCGTTCCCTCACCGGCCGTCTCTTTATTCTCTCTCTTCACATTAAAAAGACAAAAATAAAACAAAAAACCGCGACCAAGCATAACGTCCTCGGTCCTGAAGGTGTCCAGAAACATAAAGTCGCAGCTTAACCTCTGACACCGGAGACTCCTTCTGTAGAAGTTCAACGCAACGAGAACATCACGGTCTTCAAGATTGATTTGACCCGTCCGAGTCGTACGAGTCCCCGTGAACGAGCCGTTGCTATAGAGACGATAACGTATCCGAACGAGCGCATTAATATCAACCTGTCAGAGTTGCTGTTCTAATTTGAAAGTTAATCGACACCTTCCGACCAATCAGAATCCGGGATCGGACCGCGCCGTGGTAGGTAAATATCCCTTAATTGTCGTTTACTCTGGTCCCTGCTGTTTTCAGTCATTACAACACACTGCGCCGGACGGATATTAGTGAAGAATGATGGAGTTTGGAAAATAACATTCCGGAAAATTGCGTTAGCGTTTGAGAGATGATTAAAGGAACAGCGGTGTTGGTCGCAGACTCAGACTTTTGGACTCTGCTGTACGACTGAATCTCATTATCATTACGTTCAGTGATGTACAGATATCTTCCCGTCGAAGTAAACCGCACGTAAACACAGCGACCGGGTGTACGTGTGTCAATTCACTAATCTTTATGGTGATATAGTCTCCCTAGTTTACAGCTTAGACCTTCGTATAATGCTAACTTTGCGCTACGTTCACTACGTTTATGAGAAACTCGTTCAACGTTCAATAAATCCGTTCCCTATTTACTGCATAGTACAATACATTATTACCCATAATGCACCGGTACACAACCCGTACACAGTATTCACTAGTGTATAAATTCATATATTATATTATAATGAAAATTATATAAATAAATATCATATAGAAAAAATATATCAAAAATATATATATATATATATACTAAACATGTGATTAATTTAAATTGAAATAAAACCAGAAATAAAAGCAAAAATATATTTAAAATGTGCACATGTACTGTTCGCTTTTGTTTCTGTGTTCATTTCAAATACAAATATCTAGTAAATATATGAACAAATATATAATTGACAAATAAATATAAATGCAAAATATATTTTAAAATGTTATGTAGATATTTTAAAATGTTTGCAGAGCTGCAGACATATATTTATATATATATATATATATATATATATATATATATATATATATATATAATGTATGTGTGTGTGTGTGTGTGTGTGTGTGTTAAAATGTTGTGGAAATCAGCACATGATAATGACGATACTTCTATGGTTGAAAATATTCTACATTCGATCGTGTTACGTCGTATTATGATAAATTAGACCAATCCAGATGTTAAATATTGGTGTGTTGGGGCGATCACTGATCCAGGAACAACTCAGACCTGTGTATTATGAAGTGGAGACGACGTCCTGGATCGCTTTCCGTCCTCCTTACCTGTAATCGTGCATACAGACCTTGTTCATATGATCTCTTTTATACGTTTACACCATGACGAAGCCCCGCGTCGAGAGCAATTAGGGTTTTAATGAAAGAAAGAGATGTAAAATGAAAGATGCGAGCTCGCTTCTTAAGTCGGTGCAGATGCACCGCATGCTCAGAGTCATTAAGTGGATATTAATAGCGTGACTTTGCCCAGAGCAACACGAGAGAACACACCACGCTGACAGACGTTCACCTTCACTGTCGCTGCAGAGGGAAAAAAAGAGAGAGAGAGAGGGAGAAAAATCCCATTTCCTATTCCCCCGGAATGATATCGGTAAATTTACGGCGCTGTGCGGTGTCTTGGGCCTGACAGCGGCGGGAAAAAACGTGAATGTGTATAGTTTCCATCGCCCTCGCTGTCAATCTGCTGTATTAAAGAAGATCAGTTTTCCAGCAGGGAGCTTCTTCAGCGCCTCACAATATAATAGCTAGTTCGTACTGAAGCTCAAACACTCTGATAAACGCACAATATGATAACCGCCATCTAATGCGAGCGTTTTTGTACGCCGTATCTGCTTACAGACGGCACGGCGTTATGTAGTTTCACGTAGGAATACGCTTTTCTACCATTCATCACCTCGGGTTTTTATCTCTAATGGTATATAAGAATAATTTCGTTTCTCTTATCGTGCCTCGCCTTCATACCGATATTTATCATCACTGTATAAAACACAATTGTAGCCTATTGACTGTAATCTATATTTCTGTAACAGCGGCTCTGAACGTAGCGCAGCTGCAAATCACAGGTTTATATGAATATTAATGAGCTCGTTCTGATACGTTACCGTTTCTATAGTAACAGCTCGTTCACAGTGAGTCGCACGGCGGACGTTCCGCTAATAATGAACGTGTTCACAATCATGCACGCGGCGGAGTTTTCTGCAAGCGGACGCTCCTTTATGGAACGTTTATGGAAGGAGTCTCCAGTGTCAGCGCTTTGTAACAGTCAGAGGTTTAAGTTTTCAGGACGGAGGATTCGTTTACACTTCTTTGCGATTTCTCGCTTCTGCTGTTTATAGGAGCGGCGGGTTTATAGCTGCTAGGACGTAAGCGAGAACAGGGACCGACTCGTTTCAGCGACGTTTAAACGTAACTATAAACGGATCAAAAGTACGAGTACGTTCTATCGGTTAAGATCGTTTCTACGTTTTTGTTTTTTTTGTGGTGTATGAGGAATAAAACGCTCGAGGGCGTGCTGTTATAGGACAATAATCAGCTTCGTGGTGATAACAGGAACTAAGGTAAGAGTTTTACAGAAATAAAATGACGTATGAAGAGAGAAAAGTTCCAAATTGTCATTTAGAAAACAGATAAATGTTTGTTTTTTTTAATGTAAAGCAATTAGACCTTCCAATTAAAATGACATTAAAAGATTAGAAATAGAATGATCATTCAGCAGGACGTTATATTTATTCACTCGAAGCCTTTCTCCAGCTTAGCGTGGCTAGTTCTTAACGTTTGTCGTGAAGAGCAGGCTAATTAGCGCAGTATGCTAATGCTAGTTCGTACACAGCGCACGCTGTCTGACGGATCGTGTTACAATCGGTAGCTAAACTGAACATGATGGGGTTTATTTAAACTCATAATTCACGTGAGAACACAGTTGGTAGGTACTGTATAAGCTAGCTAAAACCAGATGCTAATCATTTATATAGGTAGGATTTAGCTATTAATCTATAAAGTTAAACGGACAAAGTGACAGCAAAAGCGGCACAAAAACGTCAAAAACACCGACCTTTTCCTCAGACGTGTGAGTAAATTGCTAAGAAAAGATTTCGCGCGACTCGAGTTAAGGTCTCTTAGCATCGATTGCTAGCGAAAAGTGCAAAGTTCTGTTGCAGTAACAGACGCATCATGTTTGAACGCAGCTTTATTTTAATTACGTCTCCTGTAGAAATGAAATATGAGGATGTCTTCTTATTCAGCTGTGGTATGCTGGGGAACGTTTTCACGCTACTCTAAGTTTAGCGGCGTATACGTGTTCCCAGATTGTTTATCTCGACTGCGTGTTTATTCCGGGGTGAAGGGCTGTGTGAGATGGCGGCGTCACCTACACGTTGTTCTGCTAATACACAGAATCGGAGGCTCAGATACGGCATCTGCTCGCGCTGTCACTCAAACCGGCTCTCCCTCGCCTCGTTCCACCTGGTGACGCTCTTTTTTTTCCCCCTCGTAATGTCATGTTTCAAATCACGCAATATAAATATTTATAGAGCAGTGACAGTGAATTGAATAAGTCGCAGACTCGTGCAGACTTCAGCTGCTGTTATTCTCACACGTCAAAGTGGGTCTCGGGTAAAAACGCTGCGGCGAAAAATTGTGTTGTTGTTTTTTTTTTTTACAGCCAGACGGTTTCCTTACTTCGATACGCGAACATATACGTCTTAGAACGCGTGGTTATGAATGGCCTAGCCCATACTGTTTAGTTACGCGTCTACATAATCACAGTCGGCATTTTTACCATCATCCTGCAGAGAGACATGATGCTAAAAAAGTCGTAAAAATTTGCGACAAACGCACTTTAAGAAAAAAATATGTTAAAGTTCTATCTAGCTGATCTTAAAACATAGTCAGAAATCGAAAGAGAAGTGAAAAACAAATTTAAACGTTTAAATCGCTACAAAACCGAAGATTAAAGATTGATTTAGTAATGTTTAGCGCCCTCTTGCTGTCTGCAAGGTGAACTGTAGATAAATTGTAATTAAAAATATCTTTGCCCCTTAAAGTCTGCCTGCTGTTTAGGAAAACTGAGCTGTTTTAAATGGGGGCGGAGCCAATTTCCGGGCTGGAAAAATGTAAATAGATGCTTGAAAGGAAAAATTCTCAACATCCACTGCATGGCGAAACTGCAAATCACCGTTTTCCCTCAAAGTTTCCTTCAAAAATGCTATTAATATGATGATATGTGATGAAGCGGCATTACTGTTATTGTTTTGCGACCTCGTTTATTTTCCTACAGCACGTCCCCCGAGTGTTTTATTCCTCTTACACCACAGCAACTTACCAACGATTACCACTCGAGACTCCATCAGTCTTTATTCATAAATAAATGTCTCCTTACAAAAAAAAACCAAAAAAAAAACTACAACGTTTTATTGTTGTTAATTAATCTGTTTATGTGAAGTAGGAAAAGATGAAATGCGGGGGGGAACAGAAAGCGCTAGTTTAACCGTGAGGAATTAAATAATAACAAACAAACTAAAAAAAAAACCGTAACGCAACATTAACGTCATTTCATTTCCTTTAAACACAGAGCAGTTTAGTATCCTCAGTGTGTTTATTATCAGCTTGTCTCTGCTTTCTGGTGAATACGCTGCATGACAGTTGACGCCTAAAAAACAAAAAAAAAAAACAACAACAACCCAAAACGATTAGCAACGGCGTCGTCGGTATCTGCGTGACTTATTTGATAGAAGTTCTTGGAGGGGAAAAAAGTAGTCAAAATAAAATTCATCGAAACAGCTCTGACAGTCTCTGGAGTCGAATCTGTGTGTGTGTGTGTGTGTGTGTGTGAGGAGTGGTAGATATTTCCCGGGTCATGTCGAGCATTGCTCTGGTTTTATATGGATATTATTGACCTTCCTGTGTAGCGTAGAGGTGATGTATGGAGGCAGGAAATGAAGGATGGCTTCATAAATAATCGCGTAGCAATGGAGGACTTCTTCCTCTGACAGACGGCCGTGTCACTTTTCTACATAAAACACAACGGAGTATTTATGCGTTGTCAGATGTGTTTATGACGTCCTGCATATGTAGAGTGGGAGACGTACGTCGCTGTTATCTCTATACGCACGCTGTAAGCTGTGTGTGTGTGTGTGTGTGTGTGTGTAATGATATATGGGTGATATGTGTGTATGATGTTAGAAATCATCGCATGATTATTATATAATAAAAGGAGAACTGGGCTAAAGTCTATATCTATAGAATATATATATATATATGTGTGTGTGTGTGTGTGTGTGTGTGTGTGTATTCTATAGATATAGCTGGAGACTGGAGCTGGCGGTGGGTCGTTAGTATTCCTGCTGTGTTCATCACCAAATTCTCAGGTGAAGATTTCTTTCTTCATTAATAAACATAAGAGAAGGGCGCGCACTAACCTTTTCATAAGGGATTATGGAACGGGGAAAGAAAAAAAAAATATATATATATATATATATATATAATGAATTTTTTTTTTAAAAACATCTGCCCATGTGTCAAAAAAAATCATTTCATATTCCGAAGATGTTTGGCAATAAAGGCCTCTGTCTCATCACGGGAATAATAAACAGTCGGTTATGAGTTTGTCACCGAGCAGATTGTTGTTGTTATGACTTTAATGAAAACTACGTTCCTTCTAAGCTGTTTTAAACCAAAACAACACACACACACACACACACACACATCGCACAGGAACGTGGTACGAACAGATCAGCACGGGCACAAAGTAAATCACATAAATATCCATTCATTGGTATATTGATGGTATCGTTAGCGTGGCGTCGTCACTAGCTCGGTAGCTAGCGCGTGCTATAATCCCGTTTACCGATTACTGCATGAGAAGTTCAGAAATGTTCGGCGAAAGCGAAATGGAGGACACGGTTTTTAACTTTTCATTCGTTTTCCCCTTTTCTTTCTTTCATTCTTTCTTTCCTTTTTTTTTTTTTAATCTCCCCACCATTCTCCCACCTCAGAGAACATTAAGTTACATTTTTATAGACAATTAAAGTCACTCCTAAGAGAAAGGGGGTGAACGAGAAGGAAAGAAAATAAAAAGAAAATAAACTGGAGGCGGGAAAAAAAAAAAAAAAAGCAAATGGAATGTTTTAGATAATGAGAGTACCAAACTTTACGGAGGACAATATTAAGACTTTATTAGCAATATATATATATAGTTTCATTTTTTATAGACTATTAAAGCCACTACTAAGAGAAGGACAGAACAGAATGATGTGGAAAGAAAAAGAAGAGGAAAAACAAAGAAAAGCAGAATTAAAAAACTTATTTTAAAGATGCTGTCTATTTGGAACAGGTCCTGATATGTGGTATTCTATATATATATATATAATTTTATTTATTGAAAAGGAAACGCTGGTTAAAAATGCAGTCTGATGAGAACAGGTACGTTTTTACACGGTTCATAACGATAATATGTTCATATGGACGCTCAGCACAAGCTAGCTACTCACTGAGGCTAACAATTTAGCTAGCTAGGTGTTTTATACGGACGGAAGGCCCATAAAGGCACACTGACAGCCGAAAACAAGACAGAACGATCGGGAACGTCGACGTTTACCTCAGATGTGTCGATCGACTATTTAAAAAACAGCTCGAATGACACTTGCGCTACAATGACACTCAGCCTCGATCGCTAACCCAATTTTCACACGTCCTGTCACGTTAAGAAACGTCAACTTCGTGTGAGCACTCGTGAACCTGTGAGGTGTTGGAAGATTTCCACTTACAGACTCATGAACGTCACAGCAGTGGCGTCATGGAGGATTGTATACAACGCTAAACGTAGCATATATTATATATATATGAATACTTTTCTTTAAAAAGAGCTCTTTTTTTTTTTTTTTTTAAAGGTTTTCCGGCGTTGTGGTGTAATGTAAGCCGCTTGTGTGAAACCCTGTTTTTAATATAATATTGTACCGAATGGTTATATTCCATCCATCCATCCATCTTCTACCGTTTACTCCTTTTCAGGGTCGCGGGGGAACCTGGAGCCTATCCCAGGGAGCATGGGGCACAAGGCGGGGTGAATGGTTATATTATTGGTGTTAATTGATGTCAGTACAGACCACGTACGCTAATCACTGGGTAAAGCTGCCACATGGCTCCAGCTAGCTTCCAGCAGAAATGACTAACGCTAACATGTGTTGAGATCATTTTAGGTATTTTCGAAGATCATCTTAGGAACTCTTCAGCCAGAATTCCAATCCCACATTCTTTATTCTTAGTCTGTTTTCATGTTTGTTTGTTTGTTTGTTTGTTTGCTTGTCTTTCTGAACCCACAACCTGCTATTGTTGCAGCAGAACACATCTAATCCTACAGTAAATTCACGAAGTGGTTTGTGCAGTCAGGTTCTCTCAGTGGTGAACAGCGCCACCTGCTGCCTGTTGTATTAAAGCACAGAGATATAAATAAAGATTACTGCTTTAATCTACAATTATATTATTATTATTATTATTATCCATCCATCCATCTTCTACCGCTTCCTCCTTTTCAGGGTCACGGGGAACCAGGGAGCATGGGGCACAAGGCGGGGTTACACCCTGGACAGGGTGCCAGTCCATCACAGGACACAACCACACACACACTCACACACCCATTCATACACTACGGACACTTTAGACACGCCCATCAGACTACCATGCATGTGTTTGGACCAGGGGCGGACACCGGAGTACCCGGAGGAAACCCCCGCAGCACAGGTATTATTATTATTATTATTATTATTATTATTATTATTATTATTGGGACATTCTACAGAAACATCTACTTTTGGTTTCCCAACATTTTCATAAAGTTTACACTTAAAATAGACTGTAGAGTCGCAACCGAGTTACATTTTTGAATGATAGAATGTTGTTTGAACAATTATACCTGTGTGAGCCATGAATGAGGTATTATTTATTTACAATACAATTATACCAAATTCCGAGTACCATAAAAGTGTTTGTCCCCGTGGTCATGTCTGAAGATTAAGGACCATATTTTGTGTATAAAAATGTTTTTCTCCCTCACTTTAAATGCAATCGTTTATATGACACGGTCGACATTTATAACGTGGATGAGATGAAAAACTAAACTGCCAAGTAAATAGTATAAATAATATGATGGAAATGGCAGTTCCATGGAGTCGTGTCACTGGTGTTACCGCTCAACAAACAGCTCTTACTCATTCTGCAAAAACATCTCGACTTTTGACATCACTTTGTTTTTCCTACGTCGTGCTTCCTGACAGATCCATCGGGACAGGAACATGGTAATAAGTCCGCTGTCTCTTTCCGATGATCAGAAATGTTCTCATTTGCCTCATCATTTCAAGCAAGGCGCTTAGTTGAGTCCACCAGTATAATATTTTACTATAAGGGAATGTTAAAAAAAAAAGAGAGAGAGAGGGAATAAAGAGACAGGGAATAGAGAGAGAGAATAGAGAGAGAGGGAATAGAGAGAGAGAGAGAGAGAGAGAGAGAGAGAGAAGAAGAGAGGGAATAGAGAGGGAATAAGAGAGAGAGAGAAGAGAGAGGGAATAGAGAGAGAGAAAATAGAGAGAGAATCAAGAGAGAGGGAATAGAGAGAGAGAATAGAGAGAGGGAATAGAGAGAGGGAATATAGAGGGAATAGAGAGAGAGAATAGAGAGGGAATAGAGAGAGAATAGGGAGAGGGAATAGAGAGAGGGAATAGAGAGAGAGAAGAGAGAGGGAATAGAGAGAGAGAATAGAGAGAGAGGGAATAGAGAGAGAGAGAGAGAGAGAGAGAGAGAGAGAGAGAGAAGAGAGGGAATAGAGAGGGAATAGAGAGAGAGAAGAGAGAGGGAATAGAGAGAGAGAAAATAGAGAGAGAATCGAGAGAGGGGGAATAGAGAGAGGGAATAGAGAGAGGTAGAGAGAGAGAATAGAGAGAGGGAATAGAGAGAGGGAATATAGAGGGAATAGAGAGAGGGAATAGAGAGAGGGAATAGAGAGAGAGAATAGAGAGAGAGGGAATAGAGAGAGAGAGAGAAGAGAGGGAAGAGAGAGGGAATAGAGAGAGAGAAAATAGAGAGAGAATCGAGAGAGGGGGAATAAAGAGAGGGAATAGAGAGAGGGAATAGAGAGAGAGAATAGAGAGAGGGAATAGAGAGAGGGAATATAGAGGGAATAGAGAGAGAGAATAGAGAGGGAATAGAGAGAGAATAGGGAGAGGGAATAGAGAGAGGGAATAGAGAGAGAGAATAGAGAGAGAGGGAATAGAGAGAGAGAGAGAGAGAGAGAGAGAGAGAGAGAAGAGAGGGAATAGAGAGGGAATAGAGAGAGAGAGAAGAGAGAGGGAATAGAGAGAGAGAAAATAGAGAGAGAATCGAGAGAGAGGGAATAGAGAGAGAGAATAGAGAGAGGGAATATAGAGGGAATAGAGAGAGAGAATAGAGAGGGAATAGAGAGAGAGAATAGAGAGGGAATAGAGAGAGGGAATAGAGAGAGAGAAGAGAGAGAGAAGAGAGAGGGAAAAGAGAGAGAGAATAGAGAGAGAGAGAGAGAGAGAGAGAGAAGAGAGGGAATAGAGAGGGAATAGAGAGAGGGAATAGAGAGAGGGTAGAGAGAGAGAATAGAGAGAGGGAATAGAGAGAGGGAATATAGAGGGAATAGAGAGAGAGAATAGAGAGGGAATAGAGAGAGAGGGAATAGAGAGAGAGAGAGAGAGAGAGAGAGAGAGAGAGAGAGAGAGAGAGAAGAGAGGGAATAGAGAGGGAATAGAGAGAGAGAGAGAAGAGAGAGGGAATAGAGAGAGAGAAAATAGAGAGAGAATCGAGAGAGAGGGAATAGAGAGAGAGAATAGAGAGAGGGAATAGAGAGAGAGAATAGAGAGGGAATAGAGAGAGAGAATAGAGAGGGAATAGAGAGAGAGAATAGGGAGAGGGAATAGAGAGAGGGAATAGAGAGAGAGAATAGGGAGAGGGAATAGAGAGAGGGAATAGAGAGAGAGAATAGAGAGGGAATAGAGAGAGAGAATAGGAGAGGGAATAGAGAGAGGGAATAGAGAGAGAGAAGAGAGAGGGAATAGAGAGAGAGAATAGGGAGAGAGAATAGAGAGGGAATAGAGAGAGAGAATATAGAGGGAATAGAGAGAGGGATGGTGAGGGAAGGAGTGTGAGAACAGGAAGGAGTGTTCATAACTCCTATAACGTAAGTGAGAAGAGGAAGTAACTTGTTTATGTCACTATAAATGGATAAATGGATAAAAGTATATAATGCAAACTGATTAAATGATGTGGTTTAGAAAGTACAGTCAGATTAACGTCATGTGGTTTGACTGTAGTGTGGCGGACATTTTGTACAAAAACAGTTTGTTTGTTTGTTTTTTAAAGGAAATACGTCAGTGGTGTTTCTGCTCCTCAGGTGAACACCGCGGTGTCTGGGGTCTTGTTGGGGTCACTGGTGCTTTCTTTTCGATCGCAATAAATCAGAAGGGTCCCATTCGACATCAATTATTTCTTATGAACTGACTGTTGCTTCATTCGAGCGTCAGGGACTTTACGGATTGTTTTAGAAGTGTCCTTCAAATATGTTCCATTATTATTATTATTATTATTATTATTATTATAGCAGAGATATGACGGTGCGAACATCACGCCATCACACGTTCCACAAACTGGAAAAAATCTGTTCAAACTGTTTTCCGAAGGTCATAAATCAACGTTAGAGTCGTCTCTCACGTTAGCTGGCTAGTTCTCTCTAGTCCAGAATGCTGCATGAACGTTTGAAGGTCACGACAGTAGAACAGAACCAGGAGCCGGTCCTCAGGCCTGTACACTGTAACCATGCCCTTAAGGTAGCTTTTTAGGAGTTTTGCATGCTCAGGTTTTATTTTTTTTGCTTTTTCCACTTCGCATGTCGACTGTCCCGAGGTGGGAAGTTACATTACAGCTTGCAAAAGTCTTCTTACAAAAGGTTCCAGGAACGCATCGTTATTTCAGAGTCGACTCACTGCACACCATAGCCTTCAGCCTCCTCAGCTGCTGCACCGCCACACCGCGTCCACCAGAGGGGGCCATGTTCACAGGTCATTTCACCTCACATCTTTACACCTGGCCGAGCTGAGAAAACATCAGGTCTCAGATCAGCTACATCAACATATTTAACTCATGGAAAGAAGTGTGGACGTCGTATAAATTGCGTGAGGCAGTCATCCAAGAATGAATAAATAAATAAATAAATAAATAAATGGTTGTTTGGACAGTACAAAGAGAATCCTAAACACAAGCAACATGGCTATAAAATTGAGTAGGTTCATAGATAAACATTTTCTGTAGTCTAAACATTTTCCTGCTGAAAAACAAAAGAAATCCTCATAGAATTTTGTAATGGTTTTATTAGGAATTGTGTTGGTTTTAATAAATAAATAAAATAAAGAAAGAAAGAAATTGCGCCCTCTATTGGTGTCATATATATCGTGTTTGTTTGACTTTTTATCGTCCCCCTTAGGGGAAATTAGTTTTGCAGCAAAAGATAAGAGACGTACAGACACTACATAATGCACCAACAATATTAGAACATCATAATCTACATCACACAGATCACAGTCCATATCAGAAATCTACCAGTGAAGAGTTCATTAAACCAACAGCCACTGAAACTTGTTCTGTTCTTCCACCAGGCTCGAAAACAATGCCCAGAAGGCAACAGTTGAAATTCTTTATATAATCCACATCCACAATACCTTCAACGTAATTCGTGTTTTTAAGTGAAGTGGGATTAGAGACACAAGAGTTTGTTATTTATTCACATTCCTGAGTTAATTATAATGTTTAAAAAGTGAATCAGGGTTGCCAGATTGGTCTCCAAAAACATCACTCCAAAACACTGGAGGTAGAAACAATTTGTCATGATTTTTATTTATTTATTTATTTTATTTTTCAGATAAATTGCATACATACATACATACACACACACATACATATATATATATATATATATATATATATATATATATATATATATATATATATATATATATATATATATAAATAAGCATGTCTACTATTAAACTTCAGTTTTAAAAAAAAAAATTCCGACATCCCGGATTCATTCAATTCGACATGTTTACTCATATCTGTAATCGTAGGATTGCTAGAAAGGAATTTCTCAAAAATGTTAATTTTTGTTGGATTTACACCGGCAGAAAACATTTAAAATCGGCATAAAATAATTTTGATGTTTGTGTTTTTGAACTGTTTTCGTGATCAGCCCTGGTAACCCTGTTATAAACCATCAGTTCAAAACAAATCAACAAATACAGTAGATTAAAAAATAATAATTATTTTTTTTTTAAGTTTACACACCCCTGTTAAAATGGCAGTTTTTGTGGAGTTAAAGAATGAAAATAAGATAAATCGTGCAAAATATTTTTGCAAAGTATGCAAATAAAGTGAAAAAGAAGAACATTTCTAGGGATTTTTTTTTTAAACTTACAATAACCTAGTTGCAGAAGTGCTCACACCCCTAAAGATTTTATTACAGTCTTGACTTGGCAATATATTCCTACTTTTTTCATTTCGCCACATGATTTGTGGTGATTTAGTTGAGCTTGGATGTTTTTTGTGAGAAAGTGTTTCCGTCTTGCCCCCTACCCCACAGCCCAGACACGTGAAGAACATGAGAGATTGCCGTCAGTTGTAGGGAGTAATCGGTACTCATCAGATGTTCCTGCAGCTCCTGTAATGTTGCTGTGGGTCTCCTGGAAGCCTCCCAGGTAAGTTTTGTCTTGTTCTTTTGTAAGTTTCAGAGGGACATCCTGTTCTTGCTTCATGTCACTGTGGTGCTCCATTTTCACCATTTATCAATGATGGCCTTAATGGTGTTCCATGGTACATCTAATGTTCTGGAAAGGTTTTGCACTGTACATTCACCGTACACGCACACCAAGAAGATGTGAAGACAATCCTACAGAAGCAGCTGGTCTTTATTTGGAGTTAATCAGAATAATTGCATTGATGACAGCTGTATGATAATAACTATTGAACATGAGACGATTGGTTCATTTTGAACGCAGCCACACCCCCAATTACAAAAGGGTGTGCACACTTATACACTCAGGTTACTATAACTTTTATTTTCTTTCCTATTTCTCCCTAAAATGTTTCTGATTGTTTTTCACTTCATTTTTATGCGTTATAATTTCACATTGAGGGTGGGAAAAGGGGGCGTTTAAACTAAATACCCACTGTAAACATTTAATGAAATAATATGGTAATGGCAACCCTGAATTCTGCGTAACAGTGATGTGATGCAATATACAACCACAAGGTGGCGGTTTCTCACCATCCCTCATTAACACACTCATTTATTCATTCATCGAATTATTTTGATTTCGTGGTATTTGAAATCGTCTCGCTTATTCGAACCGAACATTTCTCACAGCTTTGTATTTATTCTGTCGTTGTTTATCGACGTCGTCGTCCTGAGGAGAGAAAAGTCCAAAACAAAAGAAAACAACAACAACAAAACAAAAAAAAAAACACGCGCGAATGGCAACGTGAGGCTAAAGACTGTCTCGCGCTGGTGGGAGGAGACTCCCAGCGCTGAGCGCCAATCACACCGCGGCTCGAGCTTCTTCTCAAGCTTGGCTCTGACCAATCAGAAGGGACGGAGTCCTCGCGCCTGTATATAAAGCAGAGGACGCATAGCATGTCTCTCAGAGCATGAGAAGAACAGCCGGGGTCTGATCTCGCTGAAAGCGCGCGCGGGGTTTTATTCTGCTTCTTTTTACCTCTCATTACTGCACAGGTATGGACTTAACTTCGCATTTTAAACCGTGAAATACTTTCTTAATGTATTTTTTTAAGTACAGCTCTCATTTCGTTGAGTTTTGTGTACCTTTATGCATCTTCTACATATTACGTGTACTCTGTGTGTGTGTGTGTGTGTGTGTGTGTTTTGTTTGTGGGGGTAAATAAGACCATCATTGTGTTCGTGTTTTTCTCTTGTGCCCTTAATCCTCGTTCTTGTGGAGGTCTTTAAGGAGAGACTCTGAATCTGTAGTGCATGGATTAAATAAATGCGTCTGTGCGCGAGCTCGTTTTGCATCTCTTGTAATTATTGTTTTTTATTCCGAAATCTCCATTAGTCGTGTGTGTGTGTGTGTGTGTGTGTGTGTGTGTGCGCGCACGCTCACAAGCCCTAACCCCAGACTGCACATGAGTAGTAATGTTCTGATCAGGTTTGTCGTCGTACCATGTTTGCCCTTTCTTCTCGGCGCATCTTCCCTCGTGCAAAGTTGTGACGTCACACTTTGCCGGCGCCGTCACCATGACGACAAGCCGAGGCCGCCGGAGGTGTTTACACAACGTTGGGAGGAGAATCTCCTCCGCGTGCCCGAGACCTCAGCAGCAGCAGCAGGCTGGATCTGATTATCTGTGAACGTGGAGGTTGTGTACAGGAAGTACACGTCGGTGTAGTAAAGTAAATGTCCTTGGGGTTCACGCTGAGCGTCTCGTGTCTTCTCCGAGCTCTCGTGGTGTTTACGTCCTCCTCTCTGCTGTTTGTCCAGGTGCTTTATCGGAATAAACATGGCGACGTCGGCTAGCGCTCAGCTCAGCAAGGCGGTGAAGAGACACTACATGGAGCTTCCTCAGGGGGACAAAGTGCAGGCCATGTACATCTGGATCGACGGCACGGGGGAGGGACTGCGCTGCAAGACCAGGACGCTCGACTACGAGCCCAAGAGCATCGAGGGTAAAGCGACGCATGGTTCTAAACCTGTATTCTACAATCGCCCTACATGGCGCTCACGATGTATTCGACTTGGACCACGAGTCCAGCTGCACAATCCAGTCCTCAAACGTCCTCGTTTGTTTTAATCAAAAATTAGAATACTGAATTCCAATTCTTTACTGCTAGATACCGTTAATCATGCACCGTCTGTACTTTTAGTGTACGTCTCTTATCTTTTGAGTATAAATCGGTGCTCTTAAGGTTATCGTGCACGTTTAGAACACCTCTTTAAAGCAGTTCTGTCCAGATTTCCAGGTATAAAGGTGTGCACTGTGGTACCACGACAGGATGAGGAAGTCTGTGTACCTTTTTTTTTTAATATGGACAGTATGTTAAGTGTGCAGTGTAGGATTAAGGTACATAACTGGACGGTGGAGTAAAAGGTGTCCCTGAGAACGCCTGGAAGTGTACTCACCTGCCTGAACCATGCCATCTGAGCTGCTGAATGGATTGTGTGTGTTCTCAGTGAGCAGGGGGGGGGGGAGACTTCCATGCGTATTAAAACGTAATCGGCTATCCCTCTTCTCAACCAGATCTTCCCGAGTGGAACTTCGATGGTTCCAGCACCTACCAGTCGGAGGGCTCCAACAGCGACATGTATCTCATTCCCTCGGCCATGTTCAGAGATCCGTTCCGCAAAGACCCCAACAAGCTGGTCCTGTGTGAGGTTCTGAAATACAACCGCAAACCTGCTGGTAAAAAGAGCTGCTCGATGATTAGGTTTTAGTGTATATACAACTATGCTATGCTTATGTCTTGCACTACAGTAAAGGTTCTTGTCCCGTTCTCCATCCAGAAACCAACCACCGTTTGACGTGTAAGAAGGTCATGCAGATGGTGGGGGAGCAGACGCCATGGTTTGGCATGGAGCAGGAGTACACCATCCTGGGAACGGACGGTCACCCGTTCGGCTGGCCTTCCAACGGTTTTCCCGGTCCTCAGGGTACGAATTCCGAGTCTGCGTCTCTCCTCATGGCGACGTTTGTGTTTGAGGTGGTGTTTATGGTGTCGATCGGTTCCTTTCAGGACCTTACTACTGTGGCGTCGGAGCGGACAAGGCATACGGCAGGGATATCGTGGAAGCCCACTACAGGGCGTGTCTGTACGCCGGCGTGACTATCTGCGGCACGAACGCTGAGGTCATGCCAGCTCAGGTACGGCGTCGTTCATGGGGCGGGAATCTGGAGAACATGATCGTTCTCAAATATTGGTTGCTGATATATTTTCAGCTAGGTATGATTGTTTACTCTACGTTGTCAATTTATCTCAATACTTGTAGCTAATTGGATGTTAAAACACTTCACCACATAATACAAGTTCCTGTGTGTAACCTTTCTGTAATTCCGCTATCCAGCGTCGACCGGAGAAGAATTTTCCGCTCGTCTATTATTATAATCCCACCCCAATCTGCAGATTTGACACGAACCCTGCGTTGAATTCCTTTTAAAAAATAAAGTTTCTCGCTCTGCTGTGCAGTGGGAGTTCCAGGTGGGGCCGTGCGAGGGTATCGAGATGGGAGATCACCTGTGGGTGGCTCGCTTCATCCTGCACAGAGTGTGTGAAGACTTCGGCATCGTCGCCTCGTTCGACCCCAAACCCATCCCCGGGAACTGGAACGGCGCGGGATGTCACACCAACTTCAGCACTAAAAAGACGCGGGAAGAAGGCGGGCTCAAGTAAGTGAACCTCTGAAGCGGACGTACGCGGCTTCGATTTGGAAAGGTCCGGATACGCAGCGGAGCGTGGCCGGATGAGGTCTCGATCGTTATTTTATGACTATAAATATGACCGTCGGGGCGTGTCTTGGTTCGTGGTTGCGCTTCACTGTTAACTAACCGGCACAAGACGGATGAGACGTTTTATTTATTTAGCTGAAATTCTTTACATCTTTTTAATCTTGGCGTGTAGGCCAAATTTGATAGTTGTAGCATTACTTAAGCTAACATTTCCTTAGTAAGGTTTGAATAGATAAACATGATTACTTTTTAAATGTATTTATTTCTCACCCCCCCCCCCCTTTACCTTCCCCCAACACCCATCAGATACATTGAGGAATGTATCGAGAAACTGGCGAAGAGACACAACTACCACATCCGTGCCTACGACCCTAAAGGAGGCCTGGACAACGCTCGCCGCCTGACCGGCCACCACGAGACCTCCAACATCCACGAGTTTTCCGCTGGCGTCGCCAACCGTGGCGCCAGCATCCGCATCCCTCGCGCTGTGGGCCAGGAGAAGAAAGGATACTTCGAAGACCGTCGCCCGAGCGCTAACTGCGACCCGTACGCCGTCACCGAAGCCCTCGTACGCACGTGTCTGCTCAGCGAAGACGGAGACGAACCAGTGGACTACTAAATCTCTCTTTCGATCTCGCTTCTCTCTTATCGTTTCCAGGACTGAACTACATTCTGCTCGTCTTTTTTAAAGTGGCCACCAGGCCGAATTTAGTACTGTATTCCGTCTTTCTTCTATTTCCGTCTCCATTAGTCTGTGTCTAACCACGCATCGTAGCTGGGTTTTTTTTTTTTTTTTAAAGAAGTTTGCTGGTCAACTTTAACATTTTAGAATCAAACTGATGTTAACCCGAGGGGACGTGATGTGCCCCGTCTGTGTCTTCTTTCTGTGATCAGATACGCCCTGTTAACACCCCCCCTCACTCTCGTCGATCTTCAAGATGTTCCTCTTCATGATTTAAAAAAAAAAAAAAAGGACTAAAAATGAGACGGGGTACATGGACACGACGAACTCCAGCTGCTCAGGCTGCGCGTTACGTCTCACGTCGACAGTAGCTAGCTTGCGTACGTGAGCTGATAACGTCTAAGTCTAATGTTTTTAATGTCTTACTCACTAAATTGGTGTTGAGTGACAGTTTTGTGTTTGTACTGGTTCAGGTTGTACGGTACACTCTCGACTCCTGATTTGTCATGCCACTTGTTTTTGTTTGTTTTAAAGAGAAAGGGGGGGGGGGGTTATTTGACATTGTTTTGGGTGAAATTGATGAACTTGATTGTGGGGGGGGGGGTTCTTTAAGAAAACATTATTTTTACCACAAACCTCTTGGCTTGGTGTGTCTTGTGGTTTTTTTTTTTTGTTTTTTTTTTTTTTTCCCCCTCTCTCATGACCATGCGGTTGGATTTGAAGGTTAGCCACAGCACTCGCTGTGCTCATAAGCTGACCACAAAAGCATTAGTGCAACAAAAACTTCATATATTTAGTAAAGTTAAATTGTATGTCATCAGTACCTTTTTATATGACTGAATTTATTGTCAAAGTAAAATCTCACTTTAGATTTGAATTAGGTGAGCCATTTTGTGTGTGTGTTGCCTTTTTAAATTAGCTACCTCATTTTGACAGACGCTAACGGTCACTTCTGAGTGTTCGCTACACCTAAATATCTACCTAGCTACAAAAATAGCCAGCTGCTTAGAATTACAGCAAAGAGCTGTCACTGGAGCAGCTTCGCTCAACTTCAATAGCTAGCATCTTCACAGATCGGCGCTAGCTCGTGTTGCGCTGAAGGGTTGCCACTGGATTAGCCGGACGTCAATGGCTAATCGCTTTGTGGTCAGCTATTATCAAATAAGTAAAAGATAATGAACAAGGTTTACGTTAACGGGGACAAAGGAGCTAAATTTTGCCCAGACAAGATACTTCGTGTAACGTCGTTCTCAAGGTATGTTCCCAAGATAAGAAACCTCAAAAGAAACGATGATTGTCAGCCATCTTGGCTTTGTAAGTTAAATCTGGTCAGGGTTTATTGTTTAAAAATCACATGAGTGTTATTTCTATCTGATTGAGATGATTGTCTTTGTGTAGATTGCGCTTAAGAACAAAACAAAAAACGCAGTGCTAATCAGGACTGGTAATTCCAGAAAGGAAAAAAAAATCCAGTAGCAGCTGTTTAGCATACATTGCTATCTAAGCTGGAGCCGTTCCAGGTGGAGTGAAGTAATCTTTGAAATGTAATCGCGAGTTCCTTGAGGTGTTACTGCTCGAGCTACAGCGGCCAATCACGCGTTTGAGCTCAGCATGCGCCGAGTGCATGATGACAGCATGCGTGGGATTGGATTAGCATTCCTCACGATAAACTTATGCAACCTCGTTCTTAAAACCCCGTCGTAAACCACAGATCAAAGTGCACCTGAAGAGCAACGACGCCCAAAAAGAAGATCTGTGACACACACAAAAAAACAAGCCATAAAAGTTTGACCGCAGTGATCCTGCTAGACGAGATTGACTAGCGCCGTGATTGATCAGATTCAGCGGATCGAGATAAGAGGACAAAGATTGTTTCGCTCGTCAGCTCAATGATGTGCCAGCTTCAGCGGCTTTAAACCTTTAACCAAAAGCCCTTAGGTTTTCATTTTGACCTTCAAAGTAGACGTTCTGAGAAATCTGATGAGGTAACATCCAGCTGGAAAAGGCCATGGGCCGCAAAGAGCTTAGGAAGCAGGTACGGGATCTCGTTGTTGTAAAATATCAATCAGGAAATGGTTACAAAAAACGTCCAAGGCATTATATATACCATGGAACAGGACCGACAAGAACAGGACGTTCCTCTAAAACTGATGAGAAGATCAGGAGAAACCGGTCAGGGAGGCTGCTGAGAGGCCTACAGCAACATTAAAATATCGGCAGCAATTTCTGTTCTGCTTCCCTCCCCGAAATTCTTCAGTTCAGGTCTTCAGATCTCTGGGCTGTGGGGTAGGGTGGCAAGACGGAAGCCTTTTTTAACCAATAAGTAAATAAATAAATCTCCCAAACCCATTTAGAATAATGAGAACAAAGATGAACTTTTTGGCTGTAACACCGAAAGATATGTTTGGCACAAAAAACATCACCAGAAGAACACCGTCACCACGGAGAAGCACTTTGGTGGCAGCATCATACTTTGGGGCTGTTTTTTTTTTTCTCTTCCAGTTACGACTGGGGTGGAGGGAATATTGAGCGGAACATCTCCAAATAAAAAGCCTTAAAACCCTAAGGCTTCTGTTAAAACGCTTTCAGCACGACAACGAGCCGAAACTAACCTCCAGATCAACCAAGGAACGGCTTCACCAAAACAGGTTCAAGGTTTTGGAACGGTCCAGCCATAAATCCAATCAAAAATCTGTGTGGTGACCTGCAGAGGGATGTGTACGAGAGATCTGACCGAGATAGAACGCTGTTCCAAGGAAGAATGGCAAAATATTGCTACGTCACGACGCTCCAATCTGATCGACTCTTACCCGAAAAGAGTTTTCCCCTCAAACGATTCTTATTTTTATTTTCACTTTCATTAACGGGTTAAAATTTCACAGAAAAGGTCGAAAAGGTTCTGACAGGATTTATCCTGGTTTCGTCTTCTTTTTTTTTAAACATCACAAAAACCTGCCATTTTAACAGGGGTGTGTAGACTTTTTTTTTTTTTTTTTTTAATATCCGCTGTGTGTCAGTTCATTACATTAGCAAGCTGGTTAAGTTTTGTACATCGGTTTGATAAATTAGCAAGCTAGTTAGCTTGTCACATTAGCTAACTGGGTAAGCTTTGGGTTTTTGTTGTTGTTGTTGTTGTTGTTGTTGTTGTTTCTAATGTGACTTCACATTCATTCCAAACGTGTTATTAAAGATCAAGTCTAGCTGTGTCTAGATTTGAGTCAGCAGAATATTTTTAACATGGTTCATAAACAAAATCAGAACGCTGTACAGGAAATTCTACGTGAGATGAAGAATATGTAGATCAAATAAAAGGAAAAGAAGTGAGGTCCTGGGTGGAACTGGAGATATTTTGTGACTCTTAATAAAATGTAGCTTTTTGTATTATTTATTTGAGTGACATTTTTTTTATAAATGTACACCAAGGGGTTAAAATGGAGCGGGGCTAAAGGGAGTATAGCTAAGCTAATTAAAATAATAATAATAATAATAATAATAATAATAATAATAATATTTTTTTTTATTTTTAAAGAAACGAAAAAAAGAACACAGTGAAGAATGTACTGAAAAATACTGCCGAGGTAAACGAGTTATATTAGACGTCTAGGACAAAAAACATAAACTAAACATGCAGAGTTTCTCCACATGCTAAATTCCAAATAAACCCCGCGAACAGCTGAGCAAGAACACAATCGCAGCACATTTCTGAGCAGGTGAGGGTTTAAGGTCATCGGCCAAAGTGCAGACAGCTGCTCGTTAGTCGTCATTAGATCGGACCTCCCTAGCCCAAGGCTTTAACCAAACACAGAATTTATCCAGTGTGTGTTTAGTTTAACAGCTGGAAGCTAATCTCAGCCAAAACCTAGTTTTGTTTATTTGTTTATTTTTTTTTTATTGTTTGATTAAATTGTTCCTTTAAGGTTCTGTCCCACAATCATGGGAAATTGTTGAATAATCTGATGTGTTTATCTGCTTCCTAAAATCATGTCGCTTTAGCTGAGCTGATTAAAATTTTACAGGCTAAAATCGCTGCTCGGAAGAGTGAGTTGTGTGAGATTTTGCATGTCCAGCTGATTTACCTACGAATTAAGTATATTTGAATGAGTCCCTGAGGTGGAGTCCAAGTTAAGTCTCAAGTCCCTGAGGTGGAGTCCAAGTCAAGTCTCAAGTCCCTGAGGTGGAGTCCAAGTCAAGATTCAAGTCCCTGAGGTGGAAGTCTCAGGTCCCTGAGGTGGAGTCCAAGTCAAGACTCAAGTCCCTGAGGTGGAAGTCTCAAGTCCCTGAGGTGGAAGTCTCAAGTCCCTGAGGTGGAGTCCAAGTCAAGTCTCAAGTCCCTGAGGTGGAGTCCAAGTCAAGTCTCAAGTCCCTGAGGTGGAGGTCAAGTCAAGTCTCAAGTCCCTGAGGTGGAGTCCAAGTCAAGTCTCAAGTCTGTAAGGTGGAGTCCAAGTCAAGTTCTGGCTGAAGAAAACCACACCTAAAGCACAATTCTGCCACCACCACGCTTCACTGTGGATCTGGTGATCTTTTTTGTGATGGTGATGTGTGAAGTATACCTATATGAATGATTATACCTTTTTGGAATTGGTCTCATCAGACCATGAAACATTTCGCCACATGATTTGTGGTGATTTAGTTGACCTTGGGTGTTTTTTGTGAGAACAAAAAGCGTTTCCCTCTAACCGCCCTATCCCTCAGCCCAGACATGTGACGAATACGAGAGATTGTTTTCACATGCAGAGCGTAATCAGTACTTATCAGAAGTTCCTGCAGCTCCTTTAATGTTGCCACAGGTCTCTTGGCAGCCTCCCAGGTACGTTTTATTTCTAGTCCTTTTATAAATCTTGGAGGGATGTCCTGTTTTCAGTGATGTCACTGTAGTGCTCCATTTTTTCACTTGTTGATATGATGGCCTTCAACGGTAGAAGACAATCCAACAGAAGCAGCTGCTCTTTATTTGGAGTGAATCAGAATGATTGCGTTGATGACAGCTGTATGATAATTACTTTTGAACATGAGATTGAATGTGATTGGTTCATCCTGAACGCAGCCACACCCCCATTTATAAAAGGGTGTGCACACTTACACACTCAGGTTACTCTAACTTTTATTTTCTTTCCTATTTCTCCCTAAAATGTTCCTGATTGTTTTTACACTTAATGTTTATACTCTGACTGGCGCCCTGTCCAGGGTGTCCCCGCCTTGTGCCTGATGTTCCCTGGGAGAGGCTCCAGGTTCCCCCGTGACCCTGAAGAAGGAGTAAGCGGTAGAAGATGGATGGGTGGATGTTTATACTCTGTAACCTCATACTGAGGGTGTTAAAAGTTCTGACTTGATTCATCTTGGTTTAATGTTTTTCATCACAAAATCCCGCAGCTTTAACAGGGGTGTGTGGACTCGTCATGTCCGCTGTATTTGAACAATAAAATAATAATACGGCTGCCAAAAACGACAAACGATTTGGATTTTAGACTGTGAAGTTTGTCAACTGAAAGCTTCACATGTCTCATCACGACCACACTGAGGTAAAGCGAGGCCGCCCGAAATCACTCCGAACAACACGAGAACTTAAACACACTGTAGCAGTATCTGAAGCTCCAGCCGAAACTGGGGTGAGTGTGCACTTTCCTTTGTGCAATCGTGTAGTGACATGAACACGATGTGTTCCTCACTCACTCCCGGATGAGTACGTAAACACGAATTGTGCCAAAACCACACCAGTCAGTCACACGCCGACTGCATGGGCACGCACCGCTGCCAAGAACGGATGTTTTTTTCCCCCCTCTGCTTCAGTGGAATCGGGCTGAATATCCAAACAGCACATTACAAAACTATTTCCCGCCTTTCTGGCCTCGTGCCATGGGGGCTGGGGCAATGAGTTCAACACGGGACCTTTTACCTACATTCCCATAGACTGAAAACTGAACGCTGAACACAGAGCCCATCTTCTCACTGGCTCCTGTGAAAACAGACCAACCAATCCCAAATCGGTTCCTCGTTGCCGTACAGAACGAGGACGAAAAAACAGCTGGAGACAGAAACGAGAGGGGAAGTCATATCATGTGCTGAGTAATTAAAAATAAATTCAATCAAGGCTTGTCTCCGAGGCAAAGAAACACACACACACACACGCACACATGTTAAGAAAACTCATACATTTTATTTAAACACTCACTTTTAGTGTAATATAAAGTATTTTGTATTACAGTAATAATAAAAATAATAAAAAAAAAATGATAATAATAATAATAGTAAACTTAATCTAAGTAGCACTTTTCTTACATTTAAAAGAGTAAAAAAAAACTGAAATAAATAAATAAAAAGTCAAATAGGCAAATAATCTATCCATCTTCTCTATTGCTTCTCTATGCCCGACAGACTCGTGGGGAAACTGGAGTCTATCCCAGGAGGCATGGGGCACAAGGCGGGGTACACCCTGGACGGGGTGACAATCCATCACACACACATTCATATACTATGACACGTTGGACTGGGGGAGGAAACCGGAGAACCTGGAGGAGAGCACATGTAAACTCCACACACACACTCACACTCACACACACACACACACACACACACAGGGCCGTGGCCGGAATCAAACCCCCGACCCTGGAGGCGTGACGCGAACACGCTAACCACTAAGAATAACATTTCAGTCTCGAGCTTCCTAAAACGTCCCCCAAATTTATAGCCTACAAAAATAAAAACAAAAAAAAAAAACACCAAGAAGGAATGAGGCATTATTTGGCTCCTAACGGAGGACTGAGGTCATAAACTAGAGCCTGAACTTTCACACATCGACCTTTTTCAGGAAGTGATTTTATTCCACGTGATTATTATTATTGTTATAAATGAATTATATCCGTGAACGTATGGTGATAAAAATATATATATATAAAAAATGAAAGCATCTATCTCGGTGAAACAGAAGATTTACAGCGGAGCAAAAAAAAGTGGAGGAAAAAGCGGCGTACGCAATCGTCTTGTTGTTCGTTTCTTTCATTCTTTCTGTCTTTCTTTCTCAGAGTCGACACAGAGCTGGGGAGAATATTTAGGTCGGCGTTTCAAACAACAGGCAAAGATCAGCACCAATAAACACTGTGATAATATCTCGCAACTAGTAAAACAAGGAAGTAGCTGCCTAGAGAGAAACGAGGAACTGGGAAATGTCCCAGGGACAAAACACTCGCAAGACTCTATTAGCGAAATCGATAATAAAAGGAGTAAATATAAACGGGCACAAGTACGAGACACAGACAGACTGATGACTGATGACTGATGGACCATGTCCACTGTTAAAAGCACTATACAAATAAACCTGAATTGAAGAATGAAAGAAATACAAGGGGGCGTGTCCAGGGCGGGGCCGGAGTGGCGACAGGGGAGATGTCGTCATTCGGTACATCACCACTGGTATTTCGAACATTACGACATACCCGATGAACTGAAAACATAAATGTATGTAAGATGAAAACGATTTTCCGTCTTTAACACACCACACACGAGCGTCTGTCGGATCCGGTGTCGGCCGTTCGACAGAAACTTCTCTTCTATTTATTTATTTATTTATTTATTCACGATGAGGTTCATCACTGTGGTATGCGTCATGACGAGCTGAGTCTTGAGCTGAAAATAAATTCGCTGAGTTCTGGTACGTTAGTGCGGATGTTTTTGCGTTGGTTGGACAGCGGTGCATTATGGGTAACGGTGTAGCGCTCTATCTATCCAGGGAATGATTATTTGTCTATTGAGAATTTGGACACTACAAAAAAAACAAAACAAAAGTGTCATATATATATAGTGAATACGGATCGAAGCCAGAGGCAGTCTAGGCAGGGAACGGTGGAAAACTGAAAACACGGAATAAGAGCTCCAGCTGTGAACAGAATTCCACGGACTGTGTGCCAGAGAGCTGTAACTATCCAAACAATCCACATAGTCCAGACACTGTTGGACGTAATCACACAGGAACGTGTCTATTACACGTGTTTCTAATCACCATAATCAGTGTTTAGAGCAAACACTGGTAATATAACGTCGTACGACGATGGCAGCGTTGTTTGTTTCTGCATCATGGTCGCGTTCGGAAGTCCAAAATCCAGTCCTGCCAAAGTTCTGGATTGTGACTGGTCAGAGGAGAAGGTGTTGATATTATACAGGTTTTTATGATATGTTAACGTGCTCGTTCTAATACTCTAATACTTCTGGATTGGCCGCGTCATCACACCACCCCATCGTTGATTATTTTCCTACAACATCTGGACACAACTGGGTTTTATATCTTCATTAACTGACTCTGAGGACCAGGGGAAACATTTCAGACACGGAAAGACTCCATGACGATGCGACTCAATATCTACCTTAAAATCTTTTTTTTATCGGGTCCGTCTGCTTTATAACAGCCCATCTGTTGCTGTGCAGAAAGTATTGGCCCCCTTTACTCTATCCATCAATGGAAAGGGCCATCAGAGGACCACCACTGAGCGGGAGGTGAAGCGAGCGAGGACCTGGATATTCAGTAAGGGAAGCGACTACGATATATTTCAATTGTTTAAATGATGGAATATGAGAATTTTGGGTCCAGATAATAATAATAATAATAATAATAATAAATGGATCTGCTCACATATCGATGAATCTGGGTTTTGTGTAAATTTTGCCATCTCGTTCCTCATTCTTTAAGGCTGCTGACCCAGATTTGTTGCACACACACACACACACACACGCACACACACACACACACACACACACGTCGTCTCACTTAAGCATGAACCATATTGTTTTTTGCCTCATGCAGAAATAGTGCTGCAGATCACTGTCCACTGAGCCCATGTCATGTGTCCTCAACATTCACGGTTATGTAATGCTTTATTCCTCGGAGTGACGGTGATGTCACCGTCCGTGTCAGGAAGATGTCTCCGCGCTGTGCGATCTTTTCACGTGCTTCGACCGTCTGTTTCCACGTAATGTGTTTAGTACGCGTGTGCATTTCAACCTCGAATATCAACCACCACCACAACAACAAGAAGCACACGTGCTTAAGCACGGCAAACCGTCGAACAAAAGCACTGGAGAAAACAGGAGAAGGGGGTGGTGGGATGTTGCTCAGTTGCCATGACAACCACCGGATTGAGTAAGCTGGTGCTAGTATGGGGGTGAGGGTGGGAGGGTGCGGGGCGGAGAGTGTTAGGAAACGCGCAGTTATGCAAGCGGAGGGCACGGAGGGAATCTCAAGAAAGAAATGGAGCAGGGAAAATTCCCTCAGTGCAAAGCTCACAGTCTCGTCTCATCTCGTCTCATCTCGTCTCGTCTCGCCTCGTCTCGCCTCATCTCGTCTCGTCTCGTCTCGTCTCGTCTCGTCTCGTCTCGCCTCATCTCGTCTCGCCTCGTCTCGCCTCATCTCATCTCATTTCATGCCTTCGTTTTTATTTTGTGCTTCTAGAATTGGACCAAATTGGAGAACATTAACACACTGTTCAATTCAATTTGTTAATAATAATAATAATAATAATAACACCATGGTAACCGAATGGCAACAACAATTAGGCACTTATCGTATCATACGTTCAACAATCTTTTATTCATGCTAATTCGACACTCTCATCTTCCATCATCATCTTTTATTATCTGTAAGGGTTTTTTTAGGGTTCTGTCTTGTATGACATTTATTATGTTCCTGTTGTGTTTCTTTGTGTAGCATCCTTTTAAAGACATGACACAATGATTTCATTATTTAAGGGTTTTTAAAAATGTTATTGCTGCTCTGATTTTCATCTAATGCATAATCCTAAAAAAATAATAAATGTCTGTAAAGCCTAGAAACAGTGTAATTTATCAAGAAGGACATTAGTAATATGTTGTCATCGCAACTCTTTGGAGTTAAAGTCACAGTCGTATGTAATTAGATAACTGGGGTGCAAAGAATTCGCTTCATTCTTTCAAATAATTAGGTTTTTTTTTCCACTAAAAAAACTCGGTATTGAGGCGATCTGGGGACTCTAAAAGTAAATAATTGGCGAAGACAGCCGCCGATGACGACGTTCTTTCAACTCTGATTAAAACCTCGAGTGTGAGTGCGCTCTAACGCTCGTCGAAACGCAGGAAGACGGCGTAGGATTATGCGAAACCCACTGGACTGCACCAAATACGGTAATGCTGACGGATAAACATAAACAGAACATATGGGATTTCAAACCAGAGCGGTTTGATGAAGTGTATCGGCAGAGAGGACGTCTCTGTAACGTCTCATCGCAGTGATATCACGACAGCACCAGAACGGACGCATTCTGGAAAATAACAGTGGACGAATTACAGCTTCCAGGTGTGTCGCTAAGCTAATTAGCCCATAAACGCTCGGCTCGTCGAGTTTATTTACTTATTATGACAACGTGGAGCGATTTCAAGCTTTCCAGATGAGCTACAAACCAACAGAAGGTTGTCATTTTCTTTAATGGCAGGTGTTCATCGTATAATCTCACACGCGGAACATGTTATTGCACAGTCTGTTGTGGAATTCGGTCCCTAACGTGGTTGGGATCATCTCATCCATCGTGACAAGTAATAATCGTAAAAAAAAAAAAAAATTGATGTCTGGAATCGCACAGTGTGAAAGTGTAAAACCGGCTTAACTGTCATCGGGTTTGGCCTCATCACCATGTATGGGCGCTCAGATTTGATATATAGCTTATATACGTATGTAATCTGATAAAGGAGACAGCTGCCAGATTTGGTTCGCAAGCATCTCAGGGGTGGGAAATCCAGGCATTCTACAATGCCGTAATGGTGTGGAGATAGATCAGCTGTAATGGTAAAGACAAATTGGGAAAGTTGCTGATTAGTGCTTGGGCCCCGATAATCGCTGCTTGCAACTCAATAGTAGGTGTCAGCGCTGTCGCTTGTTCAATTCTAGGGGTAAAATTCCACCAGAGATCTGAAAAGGGGGTTTGAGGCCAAAAGTAAAAGGAATTAGTCATTCCTAGCCGGTGGTAGTTGTAGTAGCATTTTAGTCATACGGTTTTCACTTGTTATTCACTTCTGCAAAGAATCCACTGTGTAGACACATCTGGGAGGGGGAAAAAAAACCCCCACACAACATCAGCACAGAAGATTGGAGTCAGCGAGGGGAAACGGTAAGGAACGCTAAGCAGGAATCACATCGAGCTTCCCGAGTGACCGAGAACAGAGGACCAATGTTGTCTGTGATCCTTTTCAATAGAAAAGAACCAGCGTGAAACTAGATCCAGACCAGCGCAGAGTTGTGAAGCGTTCTCACTCGCTGAACTGTCACGAGGTGCACGCGCGAGCAGGATTAAAGCGCTCAAACTCGGATTGTTCAATGTGTTGTTTGTTTTCAGAGTTTTCCTCTGCGCTTTCTCCACACTTTCTAAATTACAGTCGAGAGCGGAACAAATGAAACCGGGTTCGGTTCTGATTGAGCCCTGGGTGAATTTGGGTGAAGTACAAGAGGACGATTGTGGGTGAAGCGTCGTGGTTTGCGTGACTGCTCTGTTAACAGGAGTCATACCTGCGCTCGTGCCTCAGACTTTACTGATTGGGGGAGAGGGGGTATGGGTGTTTAAATTTAATGTTGTTGTTGTAGGGGGAGGTGGGTATACAGTGTTTTTCTTTTTGCAAAAAAAGGGGGTGTTGTTTTGTTGCTGGTTCTCTTTTGCACAAAAAGAGAGGTAAAGATTTTCTTTTCACACAATCTGCGTATTTTTTGGTGATTTGCTTTTTTATACCCAAACAAAAGACACACATTTCTTTTTTTTCTAAAACAAACAACAAACACCACCACCAACACACACAAAAAACACACAACCCAACACACACACCCACACCACCACCACCACAACCACACCACTCCCACCACCACCACACCTCTCTCCAAACAAAACACACACCCACAACAAACACCCACAACTTTACTAATTGGATTAGGAGAAGGCGTGTGGGGAATTTTAAAGTTAATGTTTTAGGAGAATTTGGTTTTTTAGGGGTTTCCTCATTAAGGCAAATTAGTTGGTTTTTTTTTTTTTTTTTTTTTTTTTTCGAAGAAGAGGGGTAGAAATTTTCTTTAGACACCATTTACGTGTTTTTTTATTTTTTATTTTCAAAATCTAAAAAACACACATTTTTTTTTTTCATAAAATAAAAAAATAAAACCAAAAATAAAAACAAAAAATTAAAACTTAACTTAAAACAAACACCAAAATAAAAACAAAACTTAAACTTCTAACAACAAAAACAAATAACTATATCTTAACAAAAACAAATAACAAAAACAAATAACGCTTTATGTTGGTGGGAGAAAGGGTGTGGGTTTAGTTGTTTGGGATTTAGTGTTTTGTTGTTTGTGTTGTTTGGTTTGTTTAGTAATTTTGTTGTGTTTTTGGTTTGTTGAAAAATCCTTTCTTTTACTAATAAATAAAATAGCAAAAATTAACATAATAACGAACAAAATAACAAAATAAAAAATAAAAGATAATTAATAAAAAAATAAAAACTTGTGGGGGAGTGTTTTGTTTATTTTAAAATAAATAAAAAAAAAAAAAAAAAAATATAAAATAAAATAACTAATTAATAAAAAAAAAACACCAACACCTAGCCCTAACACAAGCACCAGCATCAGCACCTAACATAACCCGACAACTAACACCAACACCCGGCACCTGGCTAGCACAGACACCAGCATACGCACACACAACAACAGCGCCAACCGCTGCCAGCACACAACTAGCTACCTAACTCCTAGCTCTAACACCAGCACCCAGCGCATAACTCCTGACCTAACGCAGCACTAACACCAACACCAGCATCTGACACCTAACCCTAACACAAACACCCAGCTAGCAACTAACACCTAACACCTAACACAGCCGCATCAAAACGCAACACCTAACACCAACACATAACACACGCACTCCCAGCACCTTGCACCCAAATCACCCAACACCTAGCACAAACACCTAACAACACTACCAGCACCTACAACCAAACACCTAACACTACCAACACCTAGCACAAACACCTAACAAACACACAACAACTAACAAAAAAAAATAAAAAAAAAAAATAACACACAACACCTAGCACCAAACAACACCTAGCATGCGCATAACTTACCTAGCACCCAAACACTAACACTAACACATAACACAAAAATAACACAAACACATAACACAAACAAAAAAACACATAACAAAAAAACCTAAAAGCACCCAACACAATACCAACACGCAACGCAACACACAACACTAACGCAACACCCTAGCACAAACACCAACACCTAACACAAACACCAACACCTAACACAAACACCTAACACCAACACCTAACACAAACACCTAACACCAACACCTAACACAAACACCAACACCAACACCTAACACAAACACCAACACCAACACCTAACACCAACACCTAACACCAACACCTAACACAACACCTAACACAAACACCAACACCCAACACACCCAACCCCAACACCCAACACCTAACACCAACACACAACACCTAACACAAACACCAACACCAACTCCCAACACCCAACACCAACACCTAACACCTAACACCAACACCAACACCAAACACCAACACCAAACACCAACACATAACACCCAACACCAACACATAACTGCATTCACAAACTCCAAGAGAAACACACATTTCTTTTTCACCTAACATCAACAACTAACACCAACATCAACACCAACAACTAACAACTAACACCTAACCCTAACACAAACACCAGCATCAACACCTAACACCTAACACAAACACCAACAACTAACACCAACATCAACACCAACAACTAACACCTAACCCTAACACCAACACCAACACCAACACCAACATCAACACCTAACACAAACACCAACAACTAACACCAACACCTAACACGAACACCAACACCAACACCTAACACAAACACCAACACCTAACACCAACACCTAACACAAACACCAACACCAACACCCAACACCCAACACCTAACACAAACACCAACAACTAACACCAACACCAACAACTAACACCAACATCAACACCAACAACTAACACCTAACCCTAACACCACACCAACATCAACACCAACATCAACACCTAACACAAACACCAACAACTAACACCAACACCAACACCTAACACCAACACCAACACCCAACACAACACCCAACACCTAACCCAACACCAACACCAACACCAACACCTAACACAAACACCAACACCCAACACCCAACACCTAACACAAACACCAACAACTAACACCAACACCAACACCTAACACCTAACACAAACACCAACACCTAACACCAACACCTAACACAAACACCAACACCCAACACCCAACACCTAACACAAACACCAACAACTAACACCAACACCAACACCTAACTCCTAACACCAACACCAACACCTAACACCTAACACAAACACCAACACCTAACACCAACACCTAACACCAACACCTAACACAACCCAACACCCAACACCCAACACCCAACACCTAACACCAACACCTAACACCAACACCAAACACCAACACATAACACCCAACACCAACTCTAACCCTGACCTTCTGATCAGTAACCCAAGCCACCACTGCCCCTTAATTAATAAATAAAGATTCTCCTGTTTCCAAGACAACCAACCCAGTTCTTCTAAAGACTTTATTTGTCACTTGTTTCTGTTTCTGTAGATAAAAGCATAAAGGAGGCTTCGCTGGTGTTACCTGAAGAAGAAAAAAACGTAAAAAGTGAAAGCCAAAGTTCTGGAAGATGCAGGAAAAACTGCAGGAAAGATGCAGGAAAAAGACTCTTACTGAGAGAACTGATACAGTTTTAAAAAATGACCCATTGTTTATATATATATATATATATATATATATATATTCCCATATATTATTCTATATTCATTTATTCAAAGCCCAAAGATTCCACCACAATCTATCCAGAACTCCACCCACACTCTCAGTGTTTCAGGATCATGAACACAATGCTCTCTGAAGATAAATCAATCATTGTGTTTTTTTTCTTTCCTTCGTTTTCTGTCATCTGAAAAGAGTTTCCCTGAACAGAAAGTCCATCAGGTCCAGCCGGTATCCAGACAATCGTTATATTCTTTTAAAGGATTATGCCAATCCCATCAAGATTAAAGGTCTCTCTCTCTCTCTCTCTCTCTGTTTATCTCTTTCTCTGCTCTCATCTGGTTAGCGTTAGCGTTGTATACGACTAGCCGGAGTGAACTTGTTCACTTTTATGAGTTCACGAGGCCGTGTTATACGACACACTCGGGCCTCGTGGGATTGGAATTGTTTTGAAGTTTGTGAACAAGCACAGACGACTCTTTCGGGTCTTTGGTGTATTTATTCATCGTGTTTGGCACCCAGTGTTTACTTCTATTTAGTTGTGCACTGGTGTTACGAAGCTAACGTCGCTAACAATGACAGAAGTGCTCCAGGTTAGCATGGCGCAATAAATCTTGTGTCAAACCGTGAAAAGGTTTTATGGAGCTGCACTGAGAACGAACCTCCATCCGAATAACAGCGATCGGTGGAAGAGACAGATGGGTGTGGGTATAACATTAAAGTGTGTGTGTGTGTGCATAACATTTCTCGATTTATTTTTCAAACGTTGAATAGAATTGAATGAAATGGAGCTAAACTGGAACTGAAGTTTGTAGTTACGATACTGAGACACTGCTGTTTTTGCGCAATGGAATCCAGCTGATTAGTCTGATGATTTAGCAAACAGCTAAGTAGGAACAAAAACCCTGATCTAAGCACATTTCGTCCAAGTCGGGACGTTGAGTTGAGAGAAGTGGTGAAAAAGTGCTGGCTGTGGCTGATTAGGACGCGCTGGGAGCACGCAACACTGACAGAGCCCTCTCTGTGACCGAGGACTGAAACTAGCCGGTGGCCACACCCACAATATGAATATTCAGAGATAACAGAGAGGCGTGGTTTGTGTGCCAGGAGTACAGACTGTCCTGTTCTCCAGCAAGCTGAATTACAGGTCTGAGTTTGAGCTAAATGTTTAAGGACTGTTTCAAAAAAGAGCTGAAGTTCGTCTGAAGCAGCAGAATGTAAACGTTGGGGGGTTTTTTTTGTTTTGTTTTCCTTGATGTAATGCTCAGTTAAAAGTACCAGTGTTTAAAGTAGTTCATACTAACATTTATAATTCTTTAAATAACAATAAACAGTACAGTTACGAAAGGATATCGTCTTCGACACGTGCAATTCTCATTTAATCTGCTTGAGAAAATACCTTTATACAACCAACCAGTCTTCATTTGCACAAAAGTTATAAATGACAAATGTGACAACAGTTACAACATTGTATATATATATATATATATATATATATATATATATATATATATATATATATATATATATATATATATATATATATATAATGTTTAAGTGAGGATACGTATTAACTTCTACTGTAGTATAACTGTACCTCTGTACTCTTTTATTATTCTGCCTTCTGCCTTTTTTCATTCTATCGCTAACTACAGCGGTGTTTAAACTCTGGCACTGATAGCGTTAATGAGCTTAGCGAACATTTACAGTCTGCACGAAGCAGAATAAGAACAGAATGTGGGGGGGAAATATAGATCATAATGCATTTATATAAAAAAAAATATATATATATATATATATTTCCATTCATTTCATGAAGTGAATGGTAGAACAGCAAAATTCACACGCTTTCGTTCATCCAGAGCGGTGCGCTAACTGTCTGATGTGATTTAAATCAAGATAAATGATTAAACGTGCATCGAGGACCGCACATTAAATTAAATGAATGTTGCAGTGAGATTTTGTCTTGTTCTTTTTTTTTTTTTTTTTAGCTGGATAAAAACACAGTATATAATGGGTTAGGGTTAACCTAAAACTAACCCTAACCCTAACCCATTATATTTGCGTTTGAATGACAGTAAACATTAATGCTGTCTTGCTTTAAATAAACAATTATTTTTTATTATTAAAGGAGCAGTGAGTAATGTTTTGTGTAATGCCGAGTAAAATAATGAAACGCAATGCCCCCTGCTGGCAGCGAGAGTAATTACAACTGCAGTCAAAACACCACTCCTCTCCCTTTGCCCCTATTTGACTCCTCCCCTTCTCTCAAAACCACTTTCAACAAAGCCTCATAACTCAAAATGTCCGACCTCTGACCAGGAACACAAAAAGATAAAGGATTTAGATGAATCCACACGCACATGCTGACCAATCGGTCAAAACTGTAAATATATCATGTACGTTAAAGCTAACTTTAACACGCTAGCTAGCGTGTTGCCAGTTCGTGAGCTGAACAAGACTTTGATGTCCTGTTGACCTCATAAATATACGTTATATTACGTATGGCATCGATAATATGCATGAATATGCATCGTGGGTTGCCTTTTAAGGAATTGGTGATGGAGTTGAGCAGCTTTGTTCCACTTGTGGGTGGGGCTAAATGTAAACCGAGGGTTGAAATGAAGAGAAATAATATCGCAACACGATCACTCGATGTGTAGTAACAGTTTTAAACATTTATAAACTTTTAATATTTTTGAAACGGAACTTTGCTAGAATAAAGATGGGGCTGGAGAGGGAACGACTGTTTACAGGTGTTATAATGTAAGTGAGAACAGGAACGAATTTGTTTCGTGAACATTAAAAGTAACTATAAATGGATAAAAAGTATGACGTGTCGTTCTGTAATAAATTTGAAAAAACGCGCAACTGACAGTGTTCTATTCCTTACTTTAGCCTAGCTAATTGGGTTGAATTGGGTTTCTGGGCAGCTTGCTTCAGAAGCTTTGTGGTATCATAGCGTCGTCGTGTCCTGAAGTCTGACCTCAGACAATGTCAATATTGTCCAAACTGATTCGCTATCAGAGCCTTTTAACGGCGTTAAGTGTTGACACCGAGTCTCGCTGCATGTTCTGTATTGTGTGTGGATCTATTCTCCCGTGTGATGCTCCTGTGGGCCAGATCACGTATGCACCTGTGTGCGGTAAATATGCCGAGGTGGTCGCCGTGATGCCTTTACCCTCGAGGTACGAGAGCGTCAGCATGGTCGCCGTGATACGTCGAGATATCTCGCCTAAATATTACAGGAACAATTACATAAGGTGTTCCTGATAACGAGAGGAGGTCAGCAGAGAACCAGCTGAGCACTGACTCACGGGTAGCTGGACAGAGTTAAAGGGCGTGGTTCGGACACGGAAAGCCAGCCGTGGCGTTGAAAACGCTGAACCCTTGTCCACTTAGTTCCCATAACGAGAAAGGTGCTGTGTATAGTTGGTGTAATTACGATCCAGTTCATGTGTCACTTCATTTTCACTTTCTGAACGGACGAGTAAATATTTGTTAACGTGTTTGCTGCTTAATTTCGCTTTAGTTTATGATCACACCCTCGTGTGGACGAGATAGAAGACTGCTTTGGTGTGGGCGGAGATATTTTCAAAAACAGAGGGGTACTAACTACGTTTTCAAAACGACCCTTAATCATTTTAGAGAGAGAGACAGAGAGAGAGAGAGAGAGAGAGAGAGAGAGAGATAAACTCAATCAATCAAATCAGTTAAAACCATCCAGAATGTCTAGATCTTACCCATGAGACCAAATACCGATCCCTAATCATTTTAGTCCTACTGACTTACGTTTGTTCCTCAGGTTAAAGTTTTACGATCAAATCAATCGATCAATGAGAAGCAAGCAGCGATTACAGGGACCAAGCACCAACTGGGACTCGTGTAGATACTAAAGCGTCTGAGGTAGAAGATGACCTTATGCCACATGTGATTATTAGTCCTACGAAAATTAAAGATTACAATGGAACGTTTGACAACATGCCACACACACACACACGCACACACACACACACTTCTTCACAGTAATGAAGTATTAAGCAGCCAGTTTGGTTAGCTAAACTCCATACTGAACGTCCACACAGCAAAAGGGTTGAATGAACGTGCTGTTGTAATCAAATACAATAAAATCCAGCGAAGAGTTTGGTAGGCATACATTTTGATCAAATCTGGACATTCAAAATGAATGAAATTGTACATTTCACACCTCTTCAGCGGCCACATTTCAGTATAACAGGACGCATTCTGATGTGTTCCGTGCCCAAATCTGTCTTTGAACACATCCGAAGACGTGTAGTCTTTACACGGTCAGCCGTTTCAACCAACACAACATAGTACTATAAATGCCAATTATTACATCTTGTAAACATCACATTTTCTTTGATGCAAATTCGAACAAAGATGCTAAAATTGCCAAAAGGAAGCAAAATCCAAACGACGACGAAAGCAGTTTACGGTGTTGCCAACCGTCGGTGCTTGGCCCCCTCTAATCAGCGCGATTACATACAATACAAACATGTCGAAACGCTAAAACAGAAGTCGACAACACCAGTGTGCTCGGGATGTTGTCTAGTAATTTAACGATCTACCAAAATCTGGCCGCTTACCAAAAGGAAGTCAAATCCAGACTGTAATCATTAGAAGCCAGACTTTCAGACTGCATGGGTGTGGCGCTGCCTCCACGCAAGAGCAATTTCCAGTGCTGTCGCTAACTCGCTAGCTAGCGAATCATAATGTGAAGCTTGCAAAATATCTAACACGAACAAGATGGTAAGAACGGTTTCCGCTCCGAGGGGCGTGGCTATGTTGTTACCATACTGTCATTTTTCATATAGTATAAGTCTAAAATCAATTTTTAAAAGCAGCTGTTTTTTATTTTCCGTTATATTTTCTGCTTCTGCTAAATGGCACTTCAGTGCTCCATACTGCTGCACTATAGTTTTTTTTTGTCCTATTAGTGTAGTGTATCGTTTTCTTTACACTGTAGTCCATAGATCATTATTTAATATCTGACATGGGATAAAGTTTATCCTGGAGAAGGATAAACAGAAAGTTCTGCAGTGGATCGGGTCACGTCATGCCGACGGTCTCACTCGGCTGAACGTCTCGGTGATGACGCGAGGCTCCGCAGCGCTTTCTATTGTAAACTGCAGCCGTAAAAGCGTCCAGGACGAGTTAGAGGACGAGTTCTTGGAAGAAAGAACAAATGAAAGGGGTACACAGTGTTCACTTCATCACGAACCTAGCTGATCAGCTGATACGTCTGCTTCGGAATGATGCAGGAACATGAGCAAACAGTTACACACATGTAAATGATATAAATGCTATAAATTCGTGTCGAAAGCCGCGTCTACGGCCGAGTCGTAACCTCATGGCAGAGCTAAACGGGGTTGGGACTGAAATATCCGGATACGTAGCAGAACTCGTCACTGTTGCTCATTTTTCCCGTGAGGATTTTTTTTTTATCATCCGATTAAAAATAACCCGTCTGATATTTTTTAACTGAAGCGTTCAGACAAAAATCACTTTGCATTGTAAATCCATCCATCTATCTTCTACCGCTCAGGGTCACGGGGAACCTGGAGCCTATCCCAGGGAGCATGGGGCACAAGGCGGGGTTACACCCTGGACAGGGTTCCAGTCTATCACAGGACACAGTCACACACACACACTCACACACCCGTTCATACACTACGGACACTTTAGACACGCCCATCAGTCTACCATGCGTGTGTTTGGACTGGGGGAGGAAACCGGAGTACCCGGAGGAAACCCCCGCAGCACGGGGAGAACATGCAAACTCCACACACACACACACACACACACACACACACACACACACACACACACACACACGGGATGGAAGAGACGCAGGAGGACTGCAGCATCGGTGGGTTTAATCCCAAGCGTCTGATTAAAGTCTAGTGTTCACTGAGTCTTCACCTTTACCCAGGCCATCTTTACACATTTTACAGCAATACGTCGTTAACATTTAGCAGAAATCTCTGAGTAATCTTCTTTTTTTGCTTTGTTATATATATATATATATATATATACTTTAAATCATTTTAAACCTGTCAACGTATAAACGTTCATTTATGGTTGTCATGGTAACGTTAGAGATTCTTCGGCTGTTGTTAAGCTGGTGATGTGATGAAAACGGTCTGCATCCCTGCTCAAGTTTAAACGATGTCGTACGCGGCGCTTCACGTTGTTCCGTGTCGGTTGTAAAGGCGTGTGAGTGGCTGAGGCCTGAACTGAAAATGTGCGCAGTCATCCTGCCATCTGTTTCCCCGTACCACGTAATTGTTAACAGACTTTCTAAGACTTTTCGAGCACGCCACAGAGCGGACTGAAGTGAATCAGCACATGAATCAGGAGTCATTCTTGTTTTTGTTTTTTTGATTCCTGATTCGTCTAAGATGTTTATAAATTTTTTTGCTAAGCGAAACAATGGCCACGATTGTTTTAGCCTCACTTGACATCGTTACCACACCGTCGTCACGGTGCGTTCTACAGACGTCATTTCAATCCTGAAAAGACCGCGAAGCCGACGTCAGGACCGAGGCGAGGTTAAAGATCGTTTAATAAGTCAAACAGGACCGGCTCTAATCTCTCTCCCAGCTGTTTGCTCGAAGGCGGTTTAGAAGGATGTGGAGATAGCCGACGGCGAGAGCTGCTTGTGAAAGACGTACGGAGATTACACCACGATAGTGCGGCGTGAAAAAACAACCAGCAGTGCTGAGTGCAGCAAATTGCACGAGATAGCAAAAGGTAGATGATTACTCCGTTCATATACGCTCTTGAAAGGGGGCGGGGGAAAATGGACGCGGACTCGGCAAGGCGCTTCAGCGGATTGAACTGAGGATTTGAAAAAAAATGTAAAAATACTCTAGCAGGGGCGATAAACGTGTCAAAAACGTGCACGCGGTTCAGTGTCCGTGAGCCCAATACCCCTCCCTTCAGCTTCCGAGTTAGAATCCGCTCAGAAGCTAGAAGCTAACAGTACAACAGACCGATTGAAGATGATGTCAGCGCCCCTGCTGCATGACGCAACACACACCAGCGCTCTATCAGCTGATCTTTCAGGCATGCCCTCGTTCGCCATAATCCTCTGCTCCGCTCCTGCACATCGTCTTCTCTCGACTTGCAGTTTCGACTGAAGGACGAGGGCGCAAAATGACCGTAACGGTTTAACACCAGTAGGAACTTTAAGTGTGTGTGTGTGTGTGTGTGTGTGTGTTGGGAATCCACCACTAAAAACCACAAAAAAATGATTACCGTCGCATGCGTCAGTCTGTCACCAGCAACAAATGAGGAACACCTCCAGTTTCCTTTCCATCAGCACAGGAAGAGTCGAAATGCAGAATTTAGCCGTCTGTCTGGTCTTTTCGTTCCAGCTGAGGAAGGAAACGCAGTCCTGCAGATCAGCTGAACAGCTAACTCGGCATAAACGTGAAGGACAGCTTAATACCCGAGCCTTGAAACGCTCGTCTTTGTTCTGTCGAACGCGGGATGGCCCGTGGGTCACGGAACTTAAAATAGTACTTCACGCTAAACATGCTAACATGGGGTAATTCTAATTAAAGACAGCATTACCCCAGTGGGCTTGTGGTTCTAGCAGTTATACACACCGTGTGATTGGGGTTCTAGCAGTTATACACACCGTGTGATTGGGGTTCTAGCAGTTATACACACCGTGTGATTGGGGTTCTAGCAGTTATACACACCGTGTGATTGGGGTTCTAGCAGTTATACACACCGTGTGATTGGGGTTCTAGCAGTTATACACACCGTGTGATTGGGGTTCTAGCAGTTATACACACCGTGTGATTGGGGTTCTAGCAGTTATACACACCGTGTGATTGTGGTTCTAGCAGTTATACACACCGTGTGATTGGGGTTCTAGCAGTTATACACACCGTGTGATTGGGGTTCTAGCAGTTATACACACCGTGTGATTGGGGTTCTAGCAGTTATACACACCGTGTGATTGGGGTTCTAGCAGTTATACACACCGGTGATTGGGGTTCTAGCAGTTATAACACCGTGTGATTGGGGTTCTAGGAGTTATACACACCGTGTGATTGGGGTTCTAGCAGTTATACACACCGTGTGATTGGGGTTCTAGCAGTTATACACACCGTGTGATTGGGGTTCTAGCAGTTATACACACCGTGTGATTGGGGTTCTAGCAGTTATACACACCGTGTGATTGGGGTTCTAGCAGTTATACACACCGTGTGATTGGGGTTCTAGCAGTTATACACACCGTGTGATTGGGGTTCTAGCAGTTATACACACCGTGTGATTGTGGTGATTGTTCGGTACATTAGCTGTTTTTGGCGCTGACATTGAAAGTAGAACATTTCTAGCAATAATAATAATAAGGTCAAAGGAGTGAAGCCAAAGTGATAAGGCCCTGCCAAAAGTGTTAGGCCTGAGTGGTCTGGCAAAAAAAACCAAAAAAAATACGTGAATAGATTTAGAATATTAAAGTGAAAATCTTCAGATAACTTCAGTAGATCATTTTGGAACTTTGGAAAGAGTTAACCAATAGAAAACAAGAGGGTGGGGCTATGGAGGAAAAAAAAAAACCCAGTGCAAACAGTGCAAAAGTGAGAGTTTCACGTCCGACTGGAGGATGCAGTCTGGGTTTTATGAGCCATAAATGAAGCTGAATTGTCCTCCGTGTAATTATAACAAGGTCGGACTTTTACAGCCTGGTTCCACAGAAACAAGGCCGTCATAAAAGCGTGAAATATATCGTGTGTGTGAGAGAACAGTGTCGTTTAGTCAAAGACTCTTCTATGAGTACCAGTACATATATACTAGTATATTTTACTTACAATAATATACAACCTCTGTTCATAGCCTTTTTTTATTATTATTATTATTATTATTTATTTTATACAGGGGGGAAAAAAGGAGTCATTTCAGTCCAACGTTTTTCTCCATTCAAATTCTGTTCAAAATATTCAGAGAATCGACGGCGATGGTGAAGCGCATCTCGTGAAGCGCACGCAAACTGTGACCCGATGATGAGCAGCGTTGTGATTGGATGTCTAGGACAAAAAAAGAGGCAAGATGGCAAGCGAACCTCTAAGCTCTCGAAAAGCCGCTAATGTATGTGAGAGAGAGAGAGAGAGAGAGAGAGAGAGAGTTGAAGAGAAAGAGCTAAGCTCTCCTTCCTCACACCTCGTGAGAGCGAGCGTTGTGTAATAGGAACAGGAGTGTCGTTTTCTCCCCACACAATGCTGAACACTTCACCTGGGTTCTGTCCCTATTAGCATGAGACAACTTGTCCTGGCTAACTACTCGTTCTCACGGAGTGTGCCAGCTCTATCCGCTCTCTGGGCTCCCTCAAGACCGACCAACACTCAGGATGGAGATTCTCCGTTCTACACTCTGTCCTCATGTCCCACACTGTCCTCTGTAGATCTGAGATCAAATCAACTGTAGAACTGACTTTATAATACTGGATTGTTTATACGCAGTTGGTTACTGGTGGTCCCGAACGAAGTCCCTTATTTATATACTGCGCAGTCCAAAAACAAGGCGGAGGGTTCGGCTACCAGTTTGTTGAGTCTGGGGTTTTAGAATCAGAGTCTTGGCTAGGTATGGAGTTAGGAAAGCTTTGTTGCTTGTTTTCAGCTCGTAATACAATACTTAGCCTGGTGGGATTACTGCTTTTCTTTCTTTCTTTCTCTCATTCTTTCTTTCTTGGCCTGGGTTTTGCATATTCATTTGCGATGAAGCTGAAGTTCAGAAATATGTGTAGGAGACAGTCAACAGGAACCTGGGGCAGTCTGATGGACCTTTGGCTCACTTCGCTGCAAATATTTACGATGTTAAATATTTTTACCCGAGAATCAATTCCTAAGTTAAAAATACACCACTACGTGAAGGATTTGAGTCGGCGTGTTCCATTTCATGGATCCGTAAACAAGTGTTGCAACTGTCCCTGGAAGCAGAAATATTGTGCTTTCATTGATTTCTTCCTCTTCTTCTTCTTCTTCTTCTTATTATTATTATTATTATGCACAGAAACAGAGCAAAGGTCAGCTCTCGTTAAAACCCCAGGACTTGGCGTTTAGTCCTGAAGAGGATGAAGAGAACCCAATTAAACAAACGAGACAAAAATATTCTATTCTGTCATTTATTTATTGAGGAAAATGATCCAATATTAGATCTTTATTCTTCTTTAACCCTTCTTTGGTAGAACCACTTGTGTGCTTAGGGTCATTGCCTTGATGCAGGACCCACTTCCTCATCAGATTCAGTTCATGGCCTGATTTCCCTTTAGAATTCTCTGGTATAGTCCAGAATTCATTGTTCCATCAATTATGGCAAGCTGTCCTGGTCCAGATGCAGACAACCACCACCATGTTTCCCAGATGGGATAAGGTTCTTGTGCTGGAATGCAGAGTTCTGACGTCCTCAGAAATCTCCTTTGTTCGTGACATGATACACTTCCACACACACGTGTAGTGAAGATCAGACTCCGATAGATCCCTGTTCTTTAAATAAAACAGCACGCTCACTCACTCACTCACTCACTCAGACCTGATCATCATCATCATCCCACTGACTGAAAACACCCGAGTCTAATCTCAGCTTCAGATTAAACTGATAATCCTAGAGGTGCACATACTTTTACTCCTCACAGACATGTCCTACTGGGTCATTTTCCTCAGTAAATAAATGTCTCTTTAATCGGGTTCTCTTTGTCTACTTTTAAGACTTGAGTGAAAATCTGATGATGATTTAGGTCATATTTATTCAGAACTTTCGAAAATTCAAGCGCCGCTGTACACAGAAGCCACACCCTGCTCTTGATTTATTTATTAACAGCAACAACAAAAAAAAAACAACATCAGAGGTACAGAATTCAGAGAACTGGGACTTCCAAAGTAATCAGAATAAAGTCCAGAGGCAGTTATATATAAAAAACAAAAATAAATAAAAACACCCTGCCCTGCTTTCTGAGTGTAAATCAACACCAAATGAATATTTAAGCTTCTGGAACGAATTCGGTTAACAGAGCCAAGTATTATTTCAAAATATATCTGTGTTCTTCCATTATATATATATATATATATACAGTGTTTGATGTTTTGGTCCAGAGCTATGAATGATAAAATTCTAAAAAATGTTCCTATCTCATCTGATTCCTTGGCTTAGTGCAAACAAATTTGCAATCTGGACCATTTAGACCAGGGGCGTCCGATCTTATCCGGAAAGAACCGGTGTGGTCCGGGTTTTCATTCCAACCGAGCAGAAGCCTCACCCGATTCTATTGAAAGCCAAGATCGACTGTTTACACAGGTGGAATCGGGGGTGTGGCTCCTGCTCGGTTGGAATGAAAACCTGCACCACACCGGCCCTTTCCGGATAAGATCGGACGCCCCTGATTTAGACCATGAAGTATTTGCCCCCATTACTCATATAATGGTCTTGTACAGTAATGAACATCACTCAAGCTGATATAAAGGAATAAGCAAGTTATTAACAACAAGGTTGATTATTTTCCTTTCACCGCACATCCCACGACGACGACGTGTTTGTTGTTTATTAAAGAACAACACTTTGTACTTTATAATCTTTTTTTAAATATTTTTACATTGTGTGTCGTGGCATCGTCCGACCAATCCGAGTCGAGAATGCACCAGCACTGTAGTATAATATCCGTTCTCCTGAAGGGGACAATGGGCAGATTAAGGACAGTCCCGTTGAGAGAAACTAAAGTGCCAGCGTCAGGAAGGTGACTAATGAATGGCGAAAGTCGTCACTGGCGAGAGTCGCTAACTCAAAGCGACACCGTGAAACGCAGCTCAGAAGCTCATTGTGTGCTGTACGGGCCGTATGCTAATTCATTCACGTAGTTCTGTGCGGTTATGTAAGATGGCATTTCGCTCACTGGCACAGGGTTCAGTTCACTCGAGGCCCCGCTGCATTTCAAAAGCCGCATTATGGAACGGGCTGAAAGCTCTTCGGAAAGCGCAAACATCAGACTTCGTGCTGATTCAGAGGCCGAGGGAGATTTCACGAACGCTGCGTCCGATCTGAAAATCGCCAGTGTCCGTTTCCTGACCGAGGCGGGACCGAGGCAGTTGACGTTTCTGATTAAAGACGCGAACTCCCATCAAATCCGTCCCAGTAGCATCAGCTTGTGTTCCATATACGGGAGCGTCAAATGAAAACCTTCTTTATTTTTCATTTTCCATCGTTTTTTTTTTTGCAAAGAGGTGTCAGTGTTTACGGTTTTTCTGTATAATCTTCATACATTGATACAAAAGTACTCGTTTGTCTCCATATTTTCCGAACCTGAAGACTAACGCACGGACGTTTCAGCTGGTCTCGGGCTCTTTGACTCGTCACAGATGTCTTATCGCGCCGATCAAAAGCGCCAACGAGGGACACTTTGTCTCAGAGAGAGCCTTTGTTAGAAACAGATATTCTGACATCAGCCGTACGCACTTCGGATCACAAGGCAGGAGAAAGCGCCTGGCACACGAACAATGACCGAAGCACCACACACAGCTGTTCTATCGTTAATCTACACGCTCTTTCATCAGTGCGGCGCTGAGACGTTCCGTCCGTCCATCCACCCAGCCTGCTACAACGATCGCTTATGGTCATTTACGCTCAGTCGAACCGTGCTCTGGAGAGAGAGTTGAACTCGAGCCGAGTCGTTTTGTTTAAGAACAGTACGAGGCGCGAGAATAAAAGCGAGTAGCTAGTTAGCGGTTAGCGTATTAGATTAGGTTTCGTTTTTTTGAATTATTTTTTTAGACAGATTCTAAACGAACGCTTCAAATCCTTCAAACGCAAAATTTACAACGGCACAACGTCCGTGTCGTCGATTCTCCTTACATACGACTACGCCAGAGAGCGCTGAACAAAAACGCGCACGAATCCTACCGCGGTCCTGGTGGGCGGGGCCAGGTGCGATTGCATTCGCGTTGTTATCCGGACATTCCGTTTGTTCTACACGACACGTTCTGGATAATATTTTGTTTCAGCCCCGCCTTTTGCTGCTCTCGATCGGAAGTCGATTTTGGCCCCGCCCCCACGTTTCAGTCCGATTATTTTGTCGAAAGCACACGCGGTGGAAAACGAGGATTCGACAATGCCGCACGAGAGTCCTGAGCGTGATTCACAAGATGCAAAGTAGGCTTTATAGAGATAATATGAATAGTCATAAATTTACATTACTTTTATGTTTTGGGTTTTTTTCTAAAGGTGCGACTTCGGGCGTTGCGTTCATGTTCGATTCTCGGGAACGTCATCGTTTTTGGACCTAAAACTATGTTGGAAAATTCTAACCCTGATTAAACTTTCACCCCTGTGCCCACCAGATACGCACGCGGCCGATAAAACCCGTACGCTGCTTGTGACGTGCTTGGAAACGATTCATTTACAGATTTACGCCCCAGCACTGTTGATCGCAGCAGGAAGTGGTATTAAGCGGATCCTTGGGAGGATTACGGCGCTGGTTGTTGCACATGTTATATGAGAGGGTTATTTCTTTAGGGATTTAATAGTGCAATGTTCCAGTTTGAGCCAGTTAGAGACCGACGTGGAAATGTTAGACGTCTCGGAGGGAAGGCGTACGAGCCCGGCGTATTATCTGCGCAGTCACAGTTAAGCCGCTGTGTATTGTGTGGTGCTTTTCTATTGTGTAGTAACTGTGTGAAAAGGTCCTCGGGGTGAAAAATCTCCTGCGTATCACCTGTCTCACATGTATCTGTATATACACAGTACATCAGTGCTGTATAAAGGACACGTTCATCACAATTCTGGATTCTGATTGGTCGGAAGGTTTTCGCCCCAGCAAACCACATGACCTTGTCACATGCCTCCCTTATCACGCACACCTGTTTAGTGTTTCCCCTGTTAGCGATTAGTGCACTTATATACGTTCTGCGTTCTCACCACTTAGCTGATCAGTGTTTGTCAGACTGTCGCTGCTTCGTGTTCGTACCGCGGTCTGGTCGTGCCCAGAGTTCTCGTTTCGCCAGTTCTACCATTATCCGTGTCTTGACTTTGTTCGTTTTTTTTTTTGTCCGTAAAGAAAGCTAGCACTTGCATCCACCTCCTGATATCCGACACAAGACGGTAACACCGAGTCTTTTTACTATAACGTCAGTACACGCGGTGTTTATTATTTAGCTAACCGTAGCTAGCTTGCTAACAACGTTAGATCATTCTGGAGTAGTTAATGTTGCTAATTTGTTATTATATACGGTCATTAAAACTAGCATTTTAAGTCAAGTGCCATGTCGAGTTGAAGAACAAAAAAAAAAAAAAAAAAGAATGCACGGTGGTGACGTGATCAACTTCATGACCGGTCGATCGGATGGAACTTAAGCTCCGCCCCTGGAGACTTCGTGGACGGCTGTCGCCCGGTAACATCCGCACTGACGCATGACTAACTGATCATCCTCCATCGTCGCTACACGTCCAGACAACGAGAACACATTTTTGGGTTTATCGAGTGTTCTAAAAATAAATACCATTTGTAAAATGATGAGCTTCAGCGCTCTTGCTAGCAGAAGCACGAACGTCGAACGTGGATCGAAACTCTCCGCGGCGCTTCCTGCGAAATCCATTCGAGTCGAAGGTCATCCGGCCTCAGACCTGTACCTCGTAAACATACCTTCGCCCGTACACTTCGGGCCTGGCGTAACGCACGTACGCAGTTGCTAAGCAGCAGGGCGGGGTTTTCACTTTTAATACAACAATAAACCTTTTTTTTTTCTTTTTTTCGGTATGAACGTGTTATTAACACCAAGAGAAGATAAACAGGAAGTATCAGGAGTGAGAACAAGAGCGACAAGCCGATCTCCCACAGCGTTTAAAAAGCAGCGCCGTGCGTTCTCTCTTCACGGAGGCCGGACGCTCGGGGTCGTCCTGTGAGGTCACAGTCGTGCTGAATACGTTTTTGTTTTTTTTAAAGTGCGGGTGGTGTTTTCCCCGTCGAATTCATTGGCCCGTCCGGACTGGAGATACCCGCGGAGGCTCGGCGTGTCCGCTGGCATGGCGAAGGAGGAAATAAGTTCACACATAAAGGCTTGATTATCCGGGGATTTGGCAGAGCAACGCTCGACTCGGACACTGCGCTCAGTCTTCCGTGGACGAGTCAGAGGAGGTTCCTCTCCTGACCACAGAGCGCTGTGGGAAAGTCATTAACGTGTGAAGCGTCTCTCTTTTCGTTCTTTTCACAGGGAACCCATGAGAGAGGGAAGATGATGAGGTCCTGCTGTTAATGAGTGCCCCCCCCCCTCTCCCTCTCTCTCTCTCCCTCTCTCTCTCTCTCTCTCTGGCTGCTATGGTAAAAAAGCTCATCTCTAAAAGAAGCTCCAGTCCGTTGAGAGCTGGTCCCATTCGACAGACACACTATACTCGTTTTTGTTCTAACCTTTCAGGCTCTTCTCCTGAAAACAAGGCCTGGTGTTTGATTACTTCCTCTCGGTCGAGCTGTTATTCAGAGGGCGGAGCTCCCGCGTGTACCTGCTCCGTACGCCTCCTGTCAAGGAAACGAAGGCCTTGAGTGGAAGTTGGCAGGAGCGCGGCGGATGAGACTCGAGATATGGGCTTTTACCATTTCGAGCCTTTTAAAGACGCTGAAAGGAGACGCTGAGTCTCGCCCGTCCTCGTTACGGGTCGGTACAAAGTGTGCTTTAAAGGACGACAAAGACGGATATCTTTCATCCTGGTGTTTATCTGGTGTTTAGAATGGACCTGAAGTGGGGCCTTTAGTCAGTGTTAAGGACACGAGGGAGGACAAATAGTTTGGGAGATATTCTGGTTTAAACGTTATTTAGCATGTGGAAGAAACTCTCGGAGCTCGTGCTGGATCAAGTGCTATTCTGTGCGCTGCGGAATGAGGGGTGCGGAAGACATTCGTGAAATTAAACCCGAGTTCATGTTGATTCATGTGACGCTCTGGTTAAATGTCTGTAATATGTCCTCTTCAGCCATCGCAGGAGGCTCGTGAAATGTTCTTGTCCTAGCGTAAAAGATCAAACTGAAACATGACCTTTTGTAAAGTGATCAGTTTCAACGTAAACACGAGAGAGTTCCAGCTGCGTTTTTAGACGAACTTTAATCTCGCTGTGTGAAAATAAACTATTTCACTTCATTTCAACATTTATTTTACAGAGGAGCGCTTTAATAAACTCACACCATGTATTCTTATTCTCAGTCCAAATAACAAACCCTTCTCATGTGAGACCCATCTGTCTCTCTCTCTCTGTCTGTCTCTCTCTCTGTCTCTCTCTCTGTCTCTCTCTCTCTGTCTCTCTGTCTCTGCTCTGTCTTCTCTCTGTCTCTCTCTCTCTGTCTGTCTCTCTCTCTGTCTCTCTCTCTGTCTCTCTCTCTCTGTCTCTCTCTCTCTCTCTCTCTGTCTCTGTCTCTCTCTCTCTCTGTCTCTCTCTCTCTGTCTCTCTCTCTCTGTCTCTCTCTCTGTCTCTCTCTCTCTTTCTTCTCTCTCTGTTTCTCTCTCTCTCTGCTCTCTCTCTGTCTCTCTCTGTCTCTCTCTCTCTCTCTCTCTCTCTCTCTCTCTCTTTCTCTCTCTGTCTCTCTCTCTCTGTTCTCTCTCTCTCTGTCTCTGTCTCTCTCTCTGTCTCTCTCTCTTTCTCTCTCTCTCTATCTATCTATCTATCTCTTTATCTCTCTCTCTCTCTCTCTCTCTCTCTCTCTCTATCTATCTATCTCTTTCTTTCTCTATCTTGCTCTCTCTCTTGCTTTCTCTCTATCTCTCTCTCCCACTCTTTCTTGCTCTCTCTCTCTCTCTCTCTCCCTCACTCACTCTTTTCTGTCTCAGGTCTGAATGAGGCCATGGTGATGTAACTGCTGTCCACTTATATACATTTCCAGCAGCTCGTTCTCCACTAATCCCTTCTGCTTCATTACTCTCTTTCTCTCTCTCTCTCTTTCACTCTCTCTCTCTCTCCCTTTCTCTCCTGATTCATTCAGACTGAGCCAGAATTGCATGTTTACTCACTAAAACTCTCGCCACAATCCGGTTCAGGGCAGATCCGAGAGGCGTATAGACTCACCATTAACCCTTAAACATCGTCCTCGTTGAACATTTGAAACTGTAAACCCGTAATATAACGTGCTGAAAACCAGTGACTCCACAACGCTGCTGAGTTCTGGACTCTGATTGGTCAGAAGCTGTTGATTAGTTTTCTAGAACAGCAGCTCTGACATAAGTTTATATAGTAACAGCTCATTCTCAGGGACTCGTACAGCGAGTCTTTCTGTAAGGAGATGTTTATGTAGCGTGTGTGGAAGGAGTCTCCAGTGTCAGCGCTGTGTAACCGTCAGAGGTAACGCTGTAACTTGAGGTTTTCCCACATCTTTAGGACCGAGGAGTTTGTGGTTTCTCTGTAAAGATCTGCAAAGAGCGGGCTGGTGAGGGGACGACGGTTTATAGCTGCTATAACGTAAGCGACAACAGGAACTCACTCGTTTCACAGAAGTTCCACAACGTTAAATGTAACTATAAATGGATTCTATAAAGGTATGATTACAACTTTAACGCCCTTTCTTATGTGCTTTTAAAAAGCACCCGATACCACCGATGTCTTCATATTTGATACAGCGTAGAATATTTAATAATACTAATTTACGTCATTCCTGTGTGTATATTGCACCCTTGCTCCCAAACTAAAGCTAATCTCTTACTTTACTCTCTAAGAGCCTCTCTCGGATGCTTATTCGCATTATTCTGGAGGCTTTGATCTACTGAAAGTAGCTTTCGTACGTGTCACTGATACTAAAAAATACTCACAAACTGCACACGAATGTTTATTTGGGGGTATTTCTGAGGTTACATAAGAGACACTGAGAAGTGGAACACTACACACTACCATGAGGAATTGTGTGTAGTCGAAAATATTCACTGTGCACCTGGCGCCCTCTGGTGGGCATCGATTACTGTGTGTAAAATAAATGTGATAATCGAAGATCGTTTTTGTACATTATTTCAATGGAGCACACCGTGTTTGTTGGCGATTTGGTTAAATTAATACAAAAAAAATAAAATAAAATGACATTCAGAAATTCACACAGCTTTACAAGACAGCAAAATAAGACGGGGAGTGTAATTCCAGCTCAGTCCAACAGGAGGCAGTGTACGCTAATTCTTAGTCACTCAGTGCTCACATGGGAACTCCGGTTCTTTTCACTGAGTCGACTCTTTCGGCTCCCAAACGGTTCAATTCCCGTTTGTTCCCGCTATCCCGCGCAGAGTGATCACTCATTCTTCAGGTGACTCACATTGTCCTATGAACTCTTTTATCAAACAGATTAACATTACTTTGCAGTACATTATATTTAAAAATGCAGACGAATCCTCTGTGGCTCTAGAGTCAGACACACGACTCAGTGAACAGCTCGGATATTGACAAGAAGTTTCCATTGACGCGATTTAAATATATATAAATATCTATATATATTATTTACATATATTGTCATTATTCTGCAGGAGTAACGACGCTGCTTACATCTATAACAAGACAAGAAAAAAAAACGGGAATTATAGTCCTTGTATGCTGATCACTTCAATGAGCCGACTCAAAGTGCCGACTCGTTCGTGAACGACTCATCATTAAGAGTTTCACTTTGGGTTACACACGTTCCATTAGGTGTTTCAGATTGTGCTTGAAGTATTTATTCGTATTTACTTTAGTTTCCGAGTTGTCCTGACTCCAAAACATCTCTTTATAAAGAGAAGCGCTGTTCGTTTTCGTTTAAGGTTATTGTAGAAATGTTTTGCAGGCGTGACATTTGTGTCTACGTTTTATTTATTCGCCTTTCATTTTGATGAGAAATAATCGGCGGTTAACACGTTGAAGTAAGAAATCCCGCCAAAAGTTTGCTTTCACGCTGAATCTACTCGATCAGATGTTCGGTGTCTGACGATCGTTCCTGTACTTTTGCACGAACCCGAACCCTCGTACCAGTCGAGCACCCTGACCGATCGTGGCGTAGGAAACGGTACGTTGTTCGCTTTAAGAGACGTCTCTGAAGTCTCCTTCTCCTTCTCGTCGTTTTCCACTCGTCCCGCCTGAACCGGATCCGGATCTCAAGACAAGGTCTTCGGATATAAACCGCACGTCTGTGAAGAAATTGTCTTCTTCATTTTTTTTTTTTTCTGGGTCTCTGAAAACCGCATCCGGTCCTGTCGATGGACGGCATGGAGAAAAGCGCAGAGAAAAAGATGGAGAGAAAAAAAAAAACAGCCTTCTAATGTTTGGTTCATCATGCCGAGTGTTTAATTCAGTCACAGCTCACATTTTTACAAACGAAATCCCACAACAGTGAAAACGCTCATGTGGACGCTTCACGTCACTCCTTCCAGCTAGTCATGTGACCATCTCGAATATATAACAACGGGCTGAATTTGATCACGCTTTAGACGTGACAAAATATATTCATTGGAATGACTTTAATGTATCTAAAGCTCTAAAACAAGTTTTTAGGCCTGTTATACTTGTTTTTTTTTTACTTGCACAGTCAGCTAGCTGTACATAAATAAAGTTAAATCTAGCTCAAATGATTTAACGCTAGCCCACAAGTTGAAAAGTCATATTTAGCTAGCTAGCGTTAATTTGTTACAGCTACGTAGCTAGGGTTGCATTATGGTTGTATGTGTTTGTCATCACAGCTTGTCCCAAGTTACTAAGATAACATGATCCACCAGCTGGCTAATTACATTCAGCAAGCTAGCACAAGACTAGCAGGTCACGTTGCGCTAGCTAGCTAGGTCACATCCTCAGGCGCTTCACGAATTCAAATAAAGAAGGAAAACGTTAGCGATCCGCTGTGTGAACGCATTCTGTCCGCCACGTTTATCAAACTTTTCACATTATTCTCGATTTTAAAGTGACGAAACATAAACGACAGCGACGATAACAACGTAGATTCCAAAGCGCGCGCACACACACACACACACACACACACACAAAATAACGACTTGCCAGAAATGACCAGAAATGATGAACGATGTCTTTTTATCTTTAGAATTTTCTTAACCGACAACAGTGCACATCGTTACAGGTTTAACAAACAAACACGTGCAGATCGACTTTAAACCACAGAGTCACGGTTTTTACGTTACGAAATCGCATATGGAGTACGTCTGATTAGCCCTCATCAGAACCATCCTGAGATCGCAGTCATTAAGGCAGCTTTCTGTTTCCGTAGTAACAATTACTGTAGCGTCCAATAGCAGCTTAATATAGTTATAACTTTAGCACGTTATTATATTAAATCAAATTAGATTAGATTAGATTAGATTGTATCGTGTTTAGCACCTTTAAGGTTCTGTGGATAATGATGGGGTGTTAACCTAGCGAAAATTGCTCGTATCGTTCCACCTCAGTGTTGGATTATGACGGTGCTTAATAATAATAATAATAATAATAATAATTTAGCTGTTACGCTACATTCACACTAGCAATGCACTCGTCTCGCTTGCAGTTTGCCTCTTGTGGGCGTATTTGAACAATCACCAAAAATAAAAATACCTCTGCGAAATCCTTTACAGACTGATTTATGATTTTTTCCGTCTCACCGCACAATGTTCTGGACGTGTCGCTTAATTTATTGCTTAACGCCTAATTAGAAAATCTCAATTCGAATGTCACTCGCCACATGTCGCTAGTGTGACCGTAGGCTTCTTGCGAAATTTGAATTGGCAGTAATGATGTCACAAATAGCTTCAGTATGCAAATGAGCATGCAAATGAACTTAACACGGGGGGCAATTTTTCAAATGAGGTCCTTGCCGCTGTACACTACAGGCAAAGTTGTATGTTTCTCTTAACTTAACGGCATCCTGGAATCTTATCTGTGTTTACGTTCTATTACTGAGCTAAAAATGTGTTTTCAAAAATCGAGGCGTTGTAGCTTTGAGCAGAATGTTTGTACAGAATTAGGACGACTTCTGAAAAAAATGAAACGCACAAAATAACATAAAGTCTCAACGGAAACCGAACGCCATTCGTTACATATCAGGACAGATTGATGGAGTTTAAACGCTGTAGGTTTTCAAGATCAGCCCTTTTTTGTTTGTTGTAACCGTATACACACACACACACACACACACACACACACTTGTCGTGTCATTATGCTATTTTCCATTAGCCACTTTATCTTTCCTGAATAATTACAGTAATGAGCGGATGCCCTTTTCTGATGAGCGCTGTGGGAGAATCGTGTGCGGTGAGCCGTGGTGAGCGAGCGCAGGATCGGAAAATCACTTTCAAAACGCGTCAGGGCAATTTGGTGGAATTTGCTGGACAAAACAGCGGGGAAAGAAAATCTTAAACAGATTCACATAGCAGTTTCACAACAACAACAACAACAACAACAAAATAAACAATCCCAACGTTGCATGCCCCGCCCACTTTCCAAATCGTTATTTGCATACTGGAACCTGATTAGTTGTTCTATTTTATGATGCAATAACACTCGCGCGTGTTTAAAACTAACCGTCCAGCTCGCTGTTTCTTCAAATACGTGACAGATGTCCGCACTTTCGAAATTACACTCAGCTCCGAAAGTATTGGCGCCCTCGGTGAAGATGGGTTTCATCTCACACCGAAAAAGATACCCGTCGGTTAAGTAAGTGTATTATTATTTTTTTTTTTAAGTAAACTACACTTTGCAAAAAAATCACATATGTTTATATTTTTTGGCACCCCCTAGAAAATCTTTATGAGCAAAATTGCTGGAACAACTGAAGCATATTAATAGTATTTATAGTTTTCCTTTTTTTTTTTTAAGTTCACCTGAGTCGTCCCTGAGACATCCACTTGGGGTATAAATAAAAATGGTGGTGACGCAGAGAGATGATTCCCTTAATCATTAAACATGCAGAAGATTAGATAAGATTAGATTAGATCATACATAGAGTTTAATTAAAGGATTTGAAGGAACATGAGACGTGAGGCCATCTTTGCCAAGGATGCCAATATTTTTGGAGCTGACGGTAAAATCCTCTGAATGTAGTTAAGTGGTTTACAGTTCTTATCGATCAGGGAATAAATTTTCCGGGTGCATTCGGCAGTACCTCTATCTCAGAATAAAGAAGATTATGAGGTCGTATGACAGTTCGGAAAGCTCCGCCTCCTTCATTAGCATGTTGGTGTTTTATGAGTTCTGGGGGCGTGGCTTTAAAGGGAACGCGGCATTCACCCTCGGGTCTGAATGAGGTGGTCGAGCGCAATGAGAAAGTGATGCGACTATATATTCGGTAGAGTTTTATGAGTTTTACATACAAACCAAAAGCGTCCCAACTGTCGACGTGACCTTTAACAGCGTCTTTGAGCTACAACGTAGCACTCGTAGCAAACTGTCCGTGTTACCTACCGCCATTTACTGATAACACTAAAAATACTACAACTTAATGATGCTTGTATTAATTGCACATTTAAAAAAAAAGTGGTATTTGCAATACTCATAACGATGAATAGTTTTCGAAAATGGCAGTGTATCCTGCAGAGTGTGCGACTATACAACACACTTTTATAGAAGTGGAAAAAGAAATGTGTGCATGGAAAGAGAAGAGAAGGTTCGTATTTGCTTCGTCTGTGTAATATCACATCGCCGTATTTCTCTGCTTCGTCTGCAAAGACAGCAGACAGTCTTGGCACGTCAGCAGATTCTGTGTCTTTCTTAGCGCCATAACTGTGAATAATCTGAGTAACAGTGGCAGAGTGCGAACGCGTGAAACACAAGACACAGGGATTCACACTCCGAGGCTCCATCCAGTCGGAGTTTGGAGTTTCAAAAGTCCTGGATACGTTTCTCTGTCGACCGCCAGCTTTCCAAAAGCAAGACTTTTTCAAAAAGGGCTCACACGTCTCCGCTAATGCACTACGCCTATTCAACTCCGACGTAGCGTCAGAAGGTGAAGACAATCTCACCACGTCTCTGCTTCCTGTGGACAAAACGCCCGAAAGTATTCATCAATGCCAAGCTACACCGATTAGCAAGAGTGTGAATCCTCGAAAAAGGCCTGTTTAAGCTAGCATTCACTTTGGCATTAGCTTTCAGGGAGGTCCAAATACACTCGTGAGGAACACACCCAACACGCTATTTACATCTCTGTGGAAATTCACGGAGTCTTCTCAGTGGAATTACATGGTAGAAGCAGAAAAAGCTGCTAACACCAAGCTTGTCTGATTAGCATCCATGGATCCGAGGCTTCTTCCGTTTCAGGGAGTTTAAAAGTCTCTCAGTATCCTTTAAAGATCTTCATATGTTTCCGATCTCGTCATTCCCGTGCATCTTAGTCAGCATTAACGACAAAATAGTGCCACACAAAGTGCTACTTCCCTCTCAAAACATCTTATTTACATCTCAGCAAAGATTTGCAGATTCTTTTCAGACGGCGTTGGACGATAAAGCGAACGTGATGACTTTCTTTCTTCCCGCAGAGGCTTTAAAAGCCACTAGTGTCGAGTTCGTTACTCCGTGGACTCCTCCAGGTCTTGCGCTAATTCGTCTAAGTTAACGCACCACAAAACATCACTTAATCGTGACCTTCCCTCCTGCAACATTTTTATTTACATTTCAGAGCAGATTTACAGTCTCTCCTAGGTGGCATTGGACGGCAACGTGAGCCTGACCGCTTCCCCACTTCCTGTAGCGGTGGAAAAAGCCGCTGACACCGAGTTCGGCCCATTAGCATCCATAGTGAAGAGCGAATAGTCTGGAGCGGGTGCATTAGCATTCGCATTAATATTAGCATTTGCGTTCACACCGGCATCTCGATCTGATTCCGAGCTGCGCGAGAAGCTGGGCGAGTTGGTGGGACTGAGCTGCACGGCGGTCGTGTCTTGAATGGTGTGCTCGCTCGTTTCAATCTCGAACGTTGCCCCGTGGTGCCTCATGAAGCCCACGTTGCCCGATTTGGTTCGCCGCGAGCTATGTGGAGGAGGCATTCGGCTGCACACGCAGCAGGCAGCGAAGAAAGTGAAGGCGACGAGCAGAAGGACGGGTCCGATGATGATAGGCGGGTTACCGGAGGGCATGAGCGTGGTGAAGGCGAAGGCGCCAACTAGGGTGATGTTGATACCTGCTAGCATGATGCACAGGCCACACGCACAGCACAGCGCCGGTGACGGGAGGCCCTGAGGGCGGGATTTACGTTTATTACGGACCTGAGGCTCTTTTTTGGGCACGGAGGTGCCCGAGTTATGCTCAGTACAAACCATTTCTATACCGTAGTTATGGTCGTGTAGTCTTGGGTGTAGACGTGTTAGTGTTGCATCGTTAATCCTGGCTGACGTCTTTCGGGTAACCTGTAACGAAATGACAGAAAGACTTTAATCAAGAATCACAAAGGTACAGAAGATACATCCGTCTCTCTGCTGGTCTTAACACGCTTCTGAACTGCCGTGTCGAGAACAATTGTAAAAATGAAAGCTCTTTAGAGATCACAGGCGGCATTCTTCACGCAAGGTCACAGCTTAGTCATGACAACTGCTGCAATGTCATCAGAAACTCCATGCATAACCAAATGGTCGTTTTAATCTCACTTCCCCGCTAGATTAGTTTCCTAGAACGCTGGTTTCAGCCGAGTACGGGGCAGCAAGTCAAATCCATACATGACTCACAACTCAAAAAACTCAGAATATATTCGAATACATAAATGGGATTTGGACTTTAATTTAGAATAGGAAATAGGATGGATCTTTAACTCACTTGTAATAAGGAGTCGTGGAGTCTTAATCCAGCCCAGAGAAATCAGACAGGTCATGTCCTGGAAATACAATCTTTGTTTTTATTACATCACCATCCCAAGTCTCCGAAAGCACGGTAAAATCCTTCACTCAGTGAATTCCTAATGATGCTGAATGATCATCTTGTGTTCTAGCACTTCAGACCTCTGGTGACGTTTTATTATCTAAAATAAAATAAAAAAGAAAGCCATAATAATGGGTAATAAATCCAAAACCCTGTGCACTGGAAGCCCTGTAATAAGCAGGAGCACTGTCGGTTAGAGACGGAGAGAAAGCTGTAGAGCTGTAGAGATGAGTCTCGGCTCTCGGACACGTTCCTCTGATCTGTGTTTCTCTGCTGCATTTGCTTTTCTCTGTGAGAAGATCACATAGAGGCAGCCAGGGTTGCCAGATTGGACTGATTATGGTTGCCAGATTGGACATGAGCCAGGTTGGTTGGCGTAAAAATCATACTCCGATTGAGATCAAATAACTCCAGGCAGTGGTTCAAGAAACAAATGGATGATTAGGATAATCAGGACTGTGGAGTAACGCTCATGATGAATTTCGATATTTGTAATTAACCAACCAATTATGACCAAGTGGGGATTTTAAGTTAAAATAAAAATGGGGTGTTTTGTGTTTGTTTCTGATGTTTCTCATCTTAAGGCCATTTTTTACAACATCACAGACACTGAAAACATTTCACACACACACACACGCACACACACACACACACCACACACACACACACACACACACACACACATACACAAGGTGAAACATGACACAGACACAGATAAATATTTTTTTATGTAATACAGTACTTTTAAGTGTGTTTTATTTCTTGACAGCATAGAATTATCCAGAAACATTTAACAATACAAATGTCCCCAAACGATCTGTGTCCATCATGCACCAGAATTTAGCGTTTAGTTTGAAACACACATTTAAAAACGATTAAATTCCTCAATCTTTCTCTTCCGCCCGAGTCACAATGATCTGTTTTAAATCTTCCATCAGGAGTGCTTACATCGATCATCACTGAAATGGAAATGAGACATATTGGAGATTTTTAAATAAATGTCGCATTTGCATTTGATCTGGAGTCGAAAGAGACGGCCTGGGGGCGATGGAGGGAACACAACAGGAGGGAAGACACATCTCAAGGCCAACACGTGCTAGTGTTCATACTAAGAACATACATAGCTCATCCCTGTTTCATCTACTCGCAAACACGGTTTTGGACTCAGATATTAATTGTAGGTCTGAGTATAACTGATATTGTGTTATGATACTCTCACACAGGTGACAGTTCGAGCTTCAGATGTTTATGGAAGGTCCACCACCTCTGAGAGTTTGGGTTTACGCCTGCCCAAAATATCCGGAACATCTGTAGAGGGTCTGGAGAAAAAGAAGAGAAAATACATGGTGTGTAATATTCGGGTTTGATAAAATGCATACATACTAACACATCTAACCGAGAGTCAGAGCCCTAAAGACTGGGTTAGAGCCCTAAAAACTGGACTAACTCGAGAGTCCAAGCCCTAAACACTGGTCTAACCGAGAGTCCGAGCCCTAAAGACTGGACTAACTCGAGAGTCCGAGCCCTAAAGACTGGTCTAACCGAGAGTCAGAGTCCTAAAGACTGGGTTAGAGCCCTAAAAACTGGACTAACTCGAGAGTCCAAGCCCTAAACACTGGTCTAACCGAGAGTCCGAGCCCTAAAGACTGGACTAACTCGAGAGTCCGAGCCCTAAAGACTGGTCTAACCGAGAGTCAGAGCCCTAAAGACTGGTCTAACCGAGAGTCCGAGCCCTAAAGACTGGTCTAACCGAGAGTCAGAGCCCTAAAGACTGGAATAACTCGAGAGTCAGAGCCCTAAAGACTGGTCTAACCGAGAGTCCGAGCCATAAAGACTGGTCTAACTGAGAGTCCGAGCCCTAAAGACTGGTCTAACCGAGAGTCAGAGCCCTAAAGACTGGAATAACTTGAGAGTCCGAGCCCTAAAGACTGGTCTAACCAGGAGTCCGAGCCCTAAAGACTGGACTAACTCGAGAGTCCGAGCCCTAAAGACTGGAATAACCAGGGTCAGAGCCCTAAAGACTGGTCTAACCGAGAGTCAGAGCCCTAAAGACTGGAATAACTTGAGAGTCCGAGCCCTA